>CM077822.1:42585103-43108216 GCA_039720395.1 Liquidambar formosana | reverse complement strand
TAGAGGAGAGGAAGAGAAAAGAAGGCTCATTGATCACATAACTAGGATTGTCCAGTTAACATGCTTCAGCAATAAGGCCCTCTAGTATCCTGGCCGACGTTATAGGTTGACTAGGTCGAAACTCCTCAATAACCATCTCTATTAGGGTCAGGAACCATGGCATACATTAAATATAGAATTGTGTAAATCAGCTAAGAGTAACAAGGAGAGAAGGCAAGAACGCCAAAGTGGAACAGAGTATCAACAGAATACCAAGTTTAGGAATATGCCACATGCCCATCAAAGTAGATTTTAAAATTGAAACACATAAGCGGTTACCCATAGGCCAACTCATACTATAATGGCCATTCCCAAGCATCAAATAATTACTAGAGTTGTCTAGGGACTTTTCTGAAGTCGCTCTCCAGGTCTTCCCTATGTTACATGGACTTGGGTACTGGCTTCGGGTGAGAGTATGTGTCCAGTGTCGGATTCCTCTACTTTCCAAATATTTTTCACTATTTTGAAGTGTCCAGCAGGAGTACCACACCCATGTCACATGTGTCTGACATGGGTACTTCAGCTATCTTCTTTTTCTTTTTTTCTTTTTTTTTTGTGCCTTTTGAAGTGTCTATGTAACATAGGCTCTCCCCATAACCACTTTAACACCTCCACTTCAGAACGCAACAAATCAGATGGTCAATATAAAGTTATAAATCAAAAAGTGTTAGAAAATTTCAAATATATATATTCAAAGGGTGTATCAACTTGAGGCTGAGAATGCCCCCCCCCCCCCCCCCCCACCCCAAAAAAAAAAAAAATCTGAAAGATAAAAAATGCATTACACACTTAACATAATATAAACATATATAGATTAATCAGTCCAGTATCCTTATAACACAGATGCCAATCTATAAATAGAGTTTTCAAAGAGCTCACCAGGGGACTCCATGCGATCGCAAAAATCCAGTTTAGTAGTTATTGAGAGCACCAAGGTTCACAGCCCCTGATGGAGATAACCAATAATCTGATGAAGTGCAAAGATAGCAAAGAGTTATATATAACTTGTTAAACAAAAGAAAATAAAGAGTAAACACATTGAGATGGCAAGAATAATCCACAGTAGATGAATGCATAAAAAACCAAACAGAATCTAACATCAGGTAGACAAGGGAGAAATGCACAAAATTACATCTTATCTGATATACAATGCAAGTATGTTTAAAAAAAACCCATGCATAAAAACATAAAATAACCCATATAGGAAATTACTTTCTAAATAAATGAAACAAATTGAATTAATTTACATTTAAGAAAACAAAAGATTTTATTAGTAATTAACTTGTGCACAATAACTATGCACCAAAAAGGTCGAAACAGAGGAATACCAAATGATAGTAAATCTCATCGATATTGTCAAAATATTGGCTAAGATCTTGTGCATCACACAGGGTCGAGATCTCAGGATAAAAGATTGTAGAATCATTTAGAATTTCCTTACTTCCTTCTTTCACCCTTCTATACCAAAACGCCCTTATATTTTATAATTTTTGGAGAAAGTTCCTAGCCTATTTAGTTTTACCTATTTAGCTTTTGCAATATACCTGGCATGACTTACATTCAATTTTTGTGGTACAGGTTCCCCAAAAATTCATGCCATAACATTGTTCAAAACCCTTAACTTTATAATTACCAAAACTGCTCTCCCAGAATACGTGCGTGCGCCGAGCGTTTGTGTGTGTGTGTGTGTGTGTGTGTGTGTGTGTGTGTGTGTGTATAGCCCTAAATTCACAGATCTGAGGCATCAAATCGTTCTTCTGTTCAAGATTTCAATCATAAAAGCACTGGAAGAATTATAGCACAGATTTGATCAACAAACGCGTAATCAAAACAACGAAAATGGATGAATAAAACAAAACAAGGAAATGATAGATGTGAGAGTGATTTCAAACGAATAACAAAAGGAATTGAGTCTGATCGGGGCGGCTTCAAACCTTCGATCCAAGAGGAGATACACATGCATAACCTTCAAATTTTGAAGAATTATACTACTTTTTTATACATATATAGAGAGAGAAAAGGTAGAGATAACTTGACAGGAGCTGCTGGATCCAATACACTCTAAGGGAAACTACAACAAGAACGAACACAGAAGCCGCAAGGGCACCTTTCTCTTGTTCGCAGACCTGGTTGGAGTTTCCACCCCAGGTTTTCAATAAATATCAATCGCACCAAGAAGGAAAGGAAAGGAGAGGGGAAAAAAAAGGAAAAAGAAGGATAGAACTCACCAGAAAGTTGAACCATCAACGACCAGCCAACATCTGTTGAGGGAGTTAAGCTTCCAAGGAAGAAATTTGTATTAACGGAAAATTCTATAAATATGAAATATAAATATATAGTAATGATCAGGTGCCTGACGGTACACACGCGATAACAATGACTTTATTTGAACATGAGAATAAAGTCATATGTTTGAGGAAAAATATTTTAAATTCATATATATGCCCATATGTGTGTGTTTATTTTATATATAAAAAGATTTATTTAATTTTTTCTTTGTTAGTAAATTACCATATGTATATATAATTAGATATAATTAGATAAGTGTAGCAGATAGTGACTTTACTAGATAATAGCCCAGGAGCTAGTTTTGATAAATAGAAATATAGGGCGATAAAAGTTAGATGTGGAATAATATAGCAAGGAAGAAAAACGTCAATTGTGGAATTTTATTGGACCAATTATCAACAACTTATACAAATATAACAGTTTTTTTTTTTTTTTTTTTTTTTTTTGTGAGTTCCCCAAAATAAATACTCTGTAAATAAAAAAACTTCCTTATTATTTTAGAGCCCGTTTGGCAACATGAAAACTCACATCCAAATCAAGAACGGGCATTTGTGGCTCTGGTGAGAAAAGTAGTAGAGTTCAAGCTTCATAGCCCATAAACCGTCAAAAAGCACAAATACAGAGATCTGTGAGGATGTTAAAACGTGGGTTTTTGAACTCATCAATAGTGAATGAATGAATGGATAAAGTGCCTGTTTGGGAACACTTCTGGGCGGCCCAAACGCACTTCTAGGACCCAAAAGCACGTTGCGGGCCTGTTTAGGTAAAAAAATCAAAAGAGCTTTCAAGCCCAAACGCGCGTTGGGCCAAAAGCTGATTTTTGTTGCTTCTCCAAAACTGATGCCGGACTGTGATGCGGGAAGCTCATTTTTGTTTAATGAAACTTTGCAAATTCCACATATACCCTCACATCACACACTGAAGGAAAAGAAATACCCTTTACATCCTAAAGACTCACGTTCATCTTCGACCTCCCCTCTCCCCCCTATTCCCACCGTCATTCTTTGAGGAAACCATTCTCTCTCCCACCTCTCCCATCTCTCCGACGGCTTTGAAGATTCACCGGTCAGTGCTCCAGATGCTTCTCGAAGCAACGATACAAAGGGAAAGGAAAGAGCTCGAGCGGTAGCGAGAGCACGGGAAAAGGGAGATCCGACAGCAACGCCGGCTTGACGGCGATGAGGCGACGGTGACGAGGCGACGGTGATGAGGCGACGGTGAAGTGTCGGCTGCAAAGGATCGCGGCAAGGGGACAACGGGAGTGCACGAGCACGCAGGCGCGACTCTATATCGATGGGGCTGTCTGGGTGTTCTCTGACGGTGATGATGGAGGGCTCAGGTGGCGTTGTGAAAGGGAGACCCGACGGCAACACCGGCTTGACGGCGACGCTGGTTTGACGGCGGGAATTCGAAGGCACACTGGTGCAACCCCAAGATGTCGACGGTGATGGAAAGGAGCGACAGTCGCGGCGGCGGGCTTGAAGGTGACTCGACGGCGGTGCTGCAACTCTGAAGGGTAAACGGCGGGGTCTTGAAAGGGGGGGTTTTCTGGTGATGACGATGGAGGTTGTCAGATATGGGGATGTCGGTGGGGAACAGATGGGGTTTGGGTGTGTCGTTGACAGTGGTGATGGGTTTGTTTGATTCGAGGGTTGGGATGGGTTTTGATTATGGGTGAAGTGGTTATGTAGACACCCCATTTTGTACCACCCAATCAGATGTGAGATCACCCGAGTTGGAATCCCGATGATGAGGTTTATTGTGCGTCCCGAGAAATCGATAAAGCAATTCCCGACGAGACGCTTAGATTGCAAGTTGAAAACTTCTCTGTATACCCCACACGTACGCATATGGTTCTAATGCGTACGCATCATGCGTACGCAACAGTAAAGTATGCGTACGCATCATATGTCACTTCCCCGTTTTCCAGCACCGATGTTTTCACCCAAGTCTGATCAGCATGGGGTAGAGAGAAAAGATTTCGGCGACCACTTGAATTTGAAATGTATGGGGAACAAAACAAGGGAACCAGCCGGTTGCTGATTTCCTGGGTCGCACAGGTATGATTTTGGTTTTTAGTGAAGAGAACCGACTTACCGCAGTCTATAAATAAAGACTCTTCTGAAAAGAGAAAGGGGTGGAGAAAAATGATCTGAGTGAATAACCCTGAAAGATTGAGAAACCAGTGAGAAAAACCAGTCAGAAACTTAGGGAGAGAAAGAAATGAAATCATCCATCAAGCAAATACTCAAACATTAGAAAACCAGAAAGAAACCGAGAGAATTTACAGCTGCAATCTAAGGCGATAAGGTGGGAATTGTTGCATCGATATCAGAGGCACTCAAACCTGAGGGTAAGTTATTCTCATTCTAATGTTTATTATTCTTGCTTTCAACACTAAAGGATACATCAAGGATTAATTATTAGATAGGTATCATTAATTACTTTGTTACTTTGTACGGACCGGATAGTCGCCGAGTTGGAAATCCCAGATTTTAAACTCAAATATGACCATGATTCTGTAAATATCTGTGTAAATAAGTTACGCATGCTTGTAGTATACTATGGGAACTGTAATCTGGGTTTTGAATCATTGAATATGGTTAAGAAATGACTGAGATAAGCTAGAAAGAAGTTGGTCCCTAACAAAATGAAAACTGATGTGGGTACTTTCAGCCCGTGCCAAGGGTAGAGGAAAGAACATAGTGTACTCATGCGTACGCATTATGGTATGTTGCGTACGCACTTATGTGCGTGTGCATTCGTTATTGTTGCGTACGCACCATGCGTACTCATTATTCCCTGTTGCGTACGCACCTGTCACTACTCTTTTATTAACTTCAGTCATTATTATGTCTCTTTTTAATATTAAATATTTATGATGAGTTACCCTGGTTGTGGCTAGTTCATTAAATGTTAACTTGTATATCTTATTTCATCAAATGGTAACCTGTATATCTAATTTCCTGTATATCCTGTTTTGCTATGTATTATAGCCTTTTTTTACTTTACTCACATCATTTTTCATATAGTTGGCATGACATTTCATAAATTGTGTGCTTACGGATGCAATTCAATTAAATATTCCGGGTTAAATATAGCCAACAATCGTTTACGGAGGCCGGTTTTTTTATCGGGCATTGTTGGGTGCTTAACACCTTCCCAACATTGTACCTTAGCTCCGAACTCTGGATCTCTGGCCCGAATACGTCGAATTTGAGATTGAATTCCCCAGAATGGTATGATTAGTTCCCAAGGCTGACTTGGGTGGTGACTCCCGATATGCTAGTGCTTCGCAATAGCATTATACATCCTAAGGGCCGCATCAGCCCGCGGCGCTTACAGGTTACTGGTAGTGATTATGGGTGAAGTGGTTGCTGGTAAACGCTAGTTGTATTGATTATTATTGGGTGAATAACTAAAAGAAAGTTTAAATTTCTTCCTAGAATTTGTGGAGTTTGAGCATGAGGCATTAACACAGGGCAATTACTATGCTAATTTATCATCCAAAGGGAGCCTAAATCAACTTCTGGCATGGTGATATTGAGACTTAGAGATTGCCCAATTTTGTTTTCACATACTTTAGACCATTCTCAATTCTCAATTCCAAACAGACCCTACACATTTGGAGTAAAAGCACTTTTATTGCCAAACAGGCTAAATAAGCACTTATGGTAAGGGTAATAGTGTCATTTCAGGACTATAAGTCATTTCAGGACTTTACTTGCCAAACAGGTAGAAAAGCACTTTCAACATCCAACAGCACTTTTGAAATACAATTCCCAAACGCAATACAAACTTCCACTTCTTTTCTGCTACAGCAAAAGCCTTCCACTTCTCTTCTGCTACAGCAAAAGCTCTAAAAGCCACAGCGTTCCCAAACGAGCCCAAAGTAAAAGCCTTTGTAATTAATCAGGTTTCGCTGCAAAAGGGGGACCTAGATTTTCTCAAGTCAATGGAAAATCTTATAGAATACATGAACCATGAGGATGTTCAGTTAGTAGATGCTAAAACGTGGGTTTTTGAACTCATCGATAGTGAATCAATGGTTGACTCAACCCGATAAAGGAAAGGCCTCTGTGATTAATCAGGTTTCACAACAAAAGGGAGACCTAAATTTCCTCAAGTTGATGGAAAATCCTAGAGAGTACATGAAACATGAGGATGTTCAGTTAGTAGATGTTAAAACGTGGGTTTTTGAACTCATCAATAGTGAATCAGCTTGCAGCGGCTTACCCGAACCAATATAGGAAAGGATTTGGATTTGGTGCAGTTTGTTACTTTAACTGCACCATGCAGTTACCGCTCGATGGTTGACACGTGGCGGTGGCTTGGGTTCAATGGCTGAGATGAATGCAAAGGGTTTGGCGTTAGGCAATTGACGCCATTTGCTGCATATGGCTTGAAAAGGGCAAAACGCTGCGTTTGGAGGATGAAATTGGCCTAAACACATCAGGATGCCATTTCAATTTTCATTTTCCCTCTCGACCACTCTCTCTCCTCTCTCTTGCTCCTCTCTCTCCTCTCTGCCTCCGACGAGGGTAGTTGGCACGGTGTCTCTCATCTCGGCCTCCGACGACCACTCTCTCTCCTCTTCTACTCTCACTCCTCTCGGCCTCCGGCGAGGGTAGTCGCCAGTCGGTACAGAACGAGGGTTTCTCCCGCAATTTTGCTCTCTCACCTGCCGTCGCCATCCCCCGTTGGGTTTCGCGTAAGATCCACTCACCTGCGTCGTCGGCCTCACGGTGATTTTCCTCGATCTCTCTCTATCTCTGGCCCGATTTGTCTCATCCACTCACCAGTGGCAACGGTACCCCTCCCCCCCTTGTCGTCGGCACCTGCCGTTGCCCGCTCCTGCTCATCACAAGCTGTCGGCACCTTCTGTCGTTGCCCGTCGTCGTGTGCACCCCCCAAAACCCAGTGGTGAGCTTAGAATTCATTTTGTATTTTTTATTTTCTTTTATGTTACCCTAAACTCAAAAATTTGTTATTTTCTTTTGTGATTCCTTTATGGTTGGACTGCCATTTGGTTGAAATGCAATAGTTCTTATGATTTTTTTATATTTTTTATTTATTTATTTATTTATTTTTGTGTATGTGTGTATGCTCTGTTTGGATAATAAAAAGAAGTATAGAAATAATTTTTTTTGCTTTCATTCTTTGGAAGCATTGGAAGTTTGAACAAAATAACATGAGCATAATGTTGCTGCTAGTGCTAGGTTTAGGGGTTAGGGGATGTTCAAAGTGGGATGAAATGCAATTGATCTGAAGCATGCTCCTTTTTCTTTCCTTTTTGTTTTTTGTATGCTGCTGCTGCTGCTACAATTCATAGATTTTATTGGGGGAAAGAATACTCTTTGATTTTATTGTATGCTGGGTTTGATTTGTATGCTGCTACAATTCATAGATTTTTGAATGCTACTGTTGTGCTGGGTTTTTTATTTATTTTTTATTTTTTTATATGCTGCTGCTGCTGCTACAATTCATCTGAAGCATACTCTTTGATTTTATTGGGGGAAAGAATACAATTCATAGATTTTTTTCACTTCGTTAAAGTTGTAGATGAGAAACTTTGCTTTGAGTTGTTGCTAGCTAGTTCTTTCTTGTACATCTTTTTGATTGTATATGTATTGTGTACATGGCCTTGGGCTTTTTCCTCGAATGAAATTTACCTTATCATAATCACTTATCCAATTATTGAGTGAACTAATAAGAAGAGTATTTTTTTTTTTTTTTTTGAAGACAAAATCTGAGGTTTATTGGCTACTTCTTTTTCTAATGAAGAGTTTTTACAGCATTGGGTACAAAATGGTGCTCCTGCATGTTAATTCACCATAAATATAAATGTAATCACACTCTAATAATTCAAGAAACCTGGTAACATATGCATATGCAAACGAGATATTATATTTTATCAATTTTTTTTTTATGATATATAACATTTGTATTAATTTATTTTTGTTAGCTAAGAATCATTTGATTTTGTTTTTTCTGATGCGAGTTTCAGAAGAGGCTGCCTCCAATGGGTAGCAAAATGTGTCTCCTATTAGCCTTTGAAGGTCATGGAAATTTGAGCATAGATAGTTCTAGAAATTTAATTATGTGACCTTATAGTGAGTTAATATGAAAAATTAATGAGACATCTTTGGTGCGTGTACCTCTTTAATTATGTGACCTTGTAGTTATGTTTTATATTTGATATTAACTTACTTTATTTGAAACATCATTTTGCACTTACGCAATGTAAGTCCTGTATAGGTTCCGGGGTGCAAGGTGCTTGTTCAATGGGTCAATGAATATTTGGCGCAATTGCACAGGGATAATAGACTAGCACAACAAATGGATTGGTATGAAAATGTGCGCACTCCATCTCAAGTGATTGAGTAATTATAATAGCCAACAAGCGAGGATGTGGGGAAGAGATAATCCACAGCAAAAAACATCAAGTCTTGGTAGATGATTTTTGTTATGATGGATTTTTTATTGGTTTAATGGAATGATGTATAGGATATGTTGATTTTATTTGTGATTGTGTTGTTTGATGTTGTACAGGTTTACTTAGTCGATGACTTGGGATGTCCTGATTATAGAAAGAGTCATACTGGATTTTACAAAAAAATTTGTGCCTTTTGTGTGTGTGTGTGTGTGTGTGTGTGTGTGTGTGCTCTATTCGGGTCTGGCCATTATAAATTAAGTGAAAAAAAAAAAAAAGACGAAACACATTTCTCTCATAGTAATGATTGGTCCAATTGTTCTATAAAATCCCAACCACTCGTATCACATCAAATATGAACTAAGCCAACTCAATCATGATTTGGAGTACTTAGCCTTGCTTAGAGCTCATTAGGTGTACTCCTTCACTAGCATAAATAAGCTAATCTTGAGCTTGAATTCTTAAATTGGTTTCTTAACAAGCCAGGCTCAAGCAACACTAGGCTTGCTTAAGTTAGGTTCATCCTGATATTAATTATTATGCTAACTAATTTACTTATTTACAAATACCATGTTAAAGAACCAACATCAAATCTAAGTAGTTCAAAATGCACTCAAGCTTTAATTGAAATCAGAAATGCACTACTTGGCTCAGTCGTTCCTTTCCACAAATTGTTTAGCCTAATGATAACATCTTTCTACTAATTGCAATGCTTACAATTTAAGAACCACAAAAGAGCTATGATTACCAAGTGGTCTTATAATAATTACGGCAATAATGCTTCCCTTTTGTTCCAAACAAGAAGTATCACTTGAATGACAATCGAAAGAAAATTATAATTAATTGCAAACTAGATTTTGATTATTGCATTAAGTGGCATAGAAAAATTGATAGAGCCAAATGCACTAGACAAAGGCTCAAGCAACACTAAGCTTGCGGCAATAATGCTTCCCGATAAAATTTTCTCAAAAATTTTCCCTAACTTTCCTCACGATTTTAAAAGAAAATTTGGGCATGAAATTTTCTGCGATCTTTTCCATATCATTTTTTTTTCCTCTGAATTTTCTCTTGCAACCAAACGAGGGAAAATAGATTCCTTCAAATTTTTTTTTTTTCCTTTCCTTCGCTCTTTCCGTGAACCAAAAACAGCTCAAAGAGAAAATTTCTGGAATTCCCAGTATACAAGACACCTTAAAATCAACACAAGGCAATAAGAATGAATATACAAGACACTGTAAGGGCAAGAATCTGAAATTCCCAATTTCTGGAAGGGAAAAAAAACACCCAATTTCTAGAAATTCCCCTTAGAGAATAATAATAATAATACATAATTCTGTTGGTTATGCTAAACGGTTTTCAGTCCATCACATAATTTGTGGTTAAGGGTTACAAAAAATAACAAAAAAATTGAACATACGTGGGTTTTGGGGAGTGCACACGACAACGGGCAACGGCGAAAGGTGCCGACGGCTTGTGACGAGCAGGAGCGGGCGACAGGAGGTGACAACGACGAGGGGGGGTGCCGTTGCCATCGGTGAGTGGATGAGACAGATCGGGCCAGACATAGAGAGAGATCGAGGAAAATCGATGTGATGCTGACGATGCAGATGAGTGGATCTAACGCGAAACCCAACGGGGGACGGCTACAGCAGGTGAGAGAGGAAAATTGCGGGAGAAACCCTCGTACCGTACCGACTGCCCTCGCCGGAGGCCGAGAGGAAAGAGAGGAGCGAGAGAGAGAGTGGTTGTGGAGGCCAAGATGAGAGACACCGTGCTGACTGCCCTCGCCGGAGGCAGAGAAGAGAGAGAGTGGTCGAGAGGAAGAATGAAAATTGAAATGGCCTCCTAATGTGTTTCAGCCAATTTCATCCTCCAAACGCGTCATTTTGCCCTTTTCAAGCCATATGCAGCAAACGACGTTAACTGCCTAATGCCAAACCCTTTGCAGTCATCTTAGCCGTTGAACCCAAGCCATCGCTACGTGTCAACCATCGAGCGGTAACCGCATGGTGCAGTTAAAGTAATAAACTGCACCAAATCCAATTCCTATAGGAAAAGCCTATGAGATTAATTAGGTTTTGCCACCAAGGGGGAGGTCATACACCTCGGTTTTATCAAGTCGATGCAAAATCTTATAGAGTGCATGAACCATTACAATGTTCAGTCAGTAAAGGAATAAATTTTTCAAGAATTGAATACGAATAAAACAAGTTTAAACATAAACCAAGATATCATATTTGAGATATAAAAGGAGATAGATATTTTTGGATGAGGTTGATGGTCCAAATGGTATCTAATGTACGTCCAATGAAAGAGGAGGTAGGTGAATCATCCATTAGTCATGATAAGACGTCCAAAATCGATCACCTACTCACGAGCAGTCTCATTTTACATAACGAGAAATTTTGAGTTTTTTTTAAGAAGCAAAGATTAGTATGGTTTCATTAATGGAAGAATGTCCACCTCCCTATGATAGTCTTCGGTGGGAACAAGTTAAAATACCAAAGAGGGAGCCCTTAATTCAAATTCTCATTAGGAAGAGTAAGTTGTCTCTTTCGAGGCCTACATCTTATAAGGTACAAATGGGAAAACATTGTAAATTCTTTTATATTAGGAATTATTCTATGGTGGAGTTTAGATCGTGTTTGTCTACATATGAGATGGTTTAACATAAGATGATGGTGGAATTGGAAGGAAGGATATGAAATTTTTTAAATTACTATAGAATTGTCTTGTGGAGAATATTTACAGGAAGATCATAAGGACCCTAGTAAGGAGATGTTGAATGGAATAATAGTATGGTGCCATGTTACTGCCATTAACATGGTGGCTTCATTGAAGTAGGCCCATTGAGATATGCCTATGGTTGGGTTGGATGCTGTGAAGAAGAAGTTAGATGGGATGAGAGAACGAAGCTATGTTGTCACCATTATAGAATAACATGTTTAATTACCAAAGCAACGATTATCTTTGCCAAGAAGTCGTAATCTAAATCAAGGATAAAGATGCACACATATCCTACGGATGTCCAGCGGTTGTCATTGAAAGTGAGACTATTCAGATGAAGGTGTCGCCGTTTCTAGTGGGATTTTTGTCAATCATAGGTAAAGATGCAATGACTGATTCCCATTTGCATAATATTGTGCTTCAATATAGAGAGGTTATATGAGGTGCCATGCGTGGTTCAAGTTCAGGGAAAAGTAATAAGGGGGGACACATGGATAGTGAAGGACATAATGTCAAGGCTGATGTTAGATCTTAGGGCATCTTTCAAATGAGCCTCATGGATGTGAGTGTGGGCTTCACTTAAGGTAAATAAGTAGACTTGTTAATGGATCGAATTTTGATCCAAATCCGATATGAAAATTAGGACATAATAAGAGAATTGTGATCCGTTAATTAACAAATCAAAATCCGATTTGATGAATTTAATAATATATTAGATTATATATTTTGTTAATTATTAGTTTACCACATATCTATTGTTCTCAGGTACATTATATAGTAAATATGTTGGAATTTATTCTCAAATTAAAAATATATTTATTGTGATTATAATTTATTTTGAAGTTCAATTTTTTCCCTAAAATTCATGCCAATCTTTTTATTGGCAAGACATTTTGTAAGATTATCTGATTGAATCGGATATTCGGATTGAACATTCAAAAATAACAAATTTTGATATGGATTTGTGTTTTATTGGATCTGATCGGATCAAAGTTATTCCTTATCAAGTTGGATTTGGATATACCTTAATCTGATTCAAATCCAACCTTGTTGTGAACCACGGGTTTTGATCGCCCTTTTTAAAAAGTGTAGAGATTTAAATAAATAAAAATCTGTTTTTTAAAATCCACAAAAACAATAGCAAAAGTAAAGAGTCGCCACCTTATTTTTAGGGAATAAGGAAAACCATAAAAACATTTTTAAGAAAACCTTTTAAAACCAAACAAAATTACTCCAATTAAGGAAAAGCAAGTCTTAACAAACCAAAGAAATGATTCGAAGACTAAGTTACGATGTGGGAAGGTTATAGGAAACATCCTATAGGCACCCACATCGCTCCAAAATGGGTTTCTTAATTTATATGGGCTATTTCAATCATTTCCTAATTAGTCACCGTGCATATGTAAAAAATCATCCATAACCATCCATTCATCTATAAACATTCATAAAACATTCATAAACATCCATGAACAAAGAATGAGAGATAGGAAAGGCAATAGAGAGAGATAAAGAATAAAAAAAATGAAAGAAAAGAAAACCTAAAATATTTTGTATCCTAGGGCAGACTTGAACATCAAATAAATGCCAATGTACCCCACATGCAAAGATGTAAGGATCAAAATTCACATAGTTCGATTGAGAAAAGGTGACTTCTTTATAATGAACTAATAACCCTAAGTTTCCATTAAAATAAAAGAAAAGTTTTCAAAAATAAAAAGTTTCCAAAAAATGAATGAGAGAAAATAGGAATTTGAAAAGAAAGAGAACTCTTAACAAATAAGGAGTTTTATAGAAGTAGGAAACTTAAGAGCTATAGTTCAATGCAAAAAGAATAACCTAAGAGAGAGAAGAGAACAATTTGCAACACAACTCACCATATATCAACTTACAATATGCTAACAATCTCAAAACATTGAGAAAACATCAATTAATCACCCCATGTATGCTACAGGGCAATTATCATGCTCAAACCAACTATATTCATACTCAAATCATCATTAGAAAGACTAACTCAAATCTGGACAGAATACTAAAACATCCTAATTGTTAATAGTATGCCCCAGAGCCAATCATAGAGATGATTGTTTAGGGATAAAGAACAATAATTTGATTTCATTTACGTATGTCACATTTATTATTGAATTAATAAAATGGCTTATTTTATCATGTTTATTTGTATTATTATATTTACATGATATGTCCATGGAGTTAGAGTTGAGAATATAGAATTTCAAAGAGTTGTAATTTTGAGATTGTAAATATATCTCTGTACTAAACTCTTAAAACATTCCTAATTGAAGGTTCACTATGATGGATAGTAATGAACCATAAGACTAGCACTTATTAGGTTGACTCTTTAAGAAGATAGCTAGTCTTAAGCTATTTGTGTAGAGACATTACAACCAACATGTGGGTGCCTATTACAAGAATAGATATACTAAATGTGACCAAAGATATGAGATCAACTGAGTTTTAACCTGCCTGTCAATCAATTTCTCATTATTATCATGGTAAAAGTAAGTCTTAGACCTGAGACACCATAGTTGTCTTATGCATATAGCCTTAGAAGTTTGATAACACTAAGTGTAAATCCTTATAGGGGTTTGCAAGGGTGTTCATTAGCCTTATTGCTATGCGTATGAAAGCGTGTGAGTGATCAACAAAGAATCCATCACTCTCAGGAAAAAGGGAGAGAATGTCTCACATAGCATTCATTAATATAACTCATAAAGTCCATAGCTATGGTAGGATGAATATAAAAAAGAGTTTCCATAAGTTTATCATTGAGTTGATATTCATGATTGAGTATAAAGTAATTAAACTAGGGACTTGACAGACTTCTATGTCCTATTGGTTTAATTAGAGACATTGTGTAGACTAAAGGATGTAATTGTAACCTATAAACTATAACAGAAGGGTTCTATGTAAGATACCTATTCACTTCATTAAGGACCACACCATGAGCCATTGCTAGATGTTAGTCATGGTTAGTAGAAGTTCTAATTGATATAAATGAGTTATAATCAATTAGGGAATTGAAAGGAGTTCCAATTAGACCCTTAATGGAAAGAGTTCCATTGTGCACACTTTGTGTTATTCCTACTACTTAATGATGTGAATCCAATGGGTCACACACTGATCATGCATAGAGAGCTTTAAAGTCTATGAGAAAAAGGGCATAAATGAATAAAGAATAATTCTTGAAGGCCAAGTTTGTATAGGATATAAGCTAAAGTGGTTAAATTGCAATTATGGGATAATTGCAAGTTAAAACCCAATTGGGATTCTCTCCCTAGGGCTGGCCCTATTAATGGCTATATATATGCCATGTTATGATGTGTGACATCACAACATAGCTCACCAACAAGCCCTAGCCGACCCCCCTTTAGTGGTTCTCTTTCTCTTTCTCTTCTCTTCTCCTTTTCTAGCAACAAACAAGGGAAAAGAAGAAAAGACTTGAAGCTCTTATTAGGTGTGGATATCATTGGAGGCAGAACACTTGGGCTGCTCAATTCACTACTATTCAGAATCAAAGCTTGGAGCAAAGGAAGAAGACAATCAAACTGTAAGTATTCTAACCCTCTTCTAGTTAAGGTTTTGGTTTTATATTATAGCATAATTAGATTTATAGGCTGTGGAATCGTTTAGGAAATTTTTTTTATATTCCACACTTTGTTTTTCCTTCTAGTTCGATCCCTAATACTAATGATTATGCAAAAAGCAAAAATCAAAAGAAAGACAAAACCCTAATATGCTCCTATATGTCCTAAACTCACTATCATGCACAAAAACTACAAAAAACATGCCAAATATAAATTATTATGATGAAAATATCATATAATAATCCAAAATATGAAAAGAAAATAAAACATGATGCATTAGATAATGATTTTATGTAAATACATAAAATAAGCATCCTTACAGTGAACTTTCTTAAGAAAAATTATCCTAGGATAATTCTACGTAAAAAACCACTCCGCATGAATGATTTCTTCACATATCCTACATAAAATATATACCTGAGAATGTAAAGAAACTAATGGCACAGTTAGCACACTCCGAAAAGCACCCATGCAAAGACTCACCCCACTAAAAAAGATAATTATCCTCTAAAAGAATAATTGTTTATAATGCCCACGATGATGAACCCTACATAGAAAGTGTTCTATATGAAAAGTGTTTAAAATCATGCGTATAAATAAACCATGAAGAGAAAACAATCCTAACACATCAACTAATATGCTATACAAAACATACCCTTATTCCAAAGAAAGAAAATCACTATTCAGCATACAATACACAAAACTCAACTCCACTAGCATGCTTTCACATCATATAAACTCAATAGAATTAAATAAACATGATATTCAACTCAATATAAAACCCTAAGCATGCAGAGAATTAACTACAAGAGGATAGAGAGAGAGAGATGATGGAAACTTAAAACTAAGAAGACCTCCACTGTGTTCCTCCTTTTTCTTAAGCTTGAACTCCATCTTATTCTTCTTAAAAAATGCAGTAGAATGCTTTCTTAAAAGTATATAGGTGTATGCAAATTCATGGTCCCCTTCTCTCTAGTGAATATGCAGTGTCAAAAGTGTTCTATGCTGATAAAAAGGTCTCTATTTATAGCTAACCAACCCTACGATTCAATAGTTGAGATTAATTCACCATAAAACTAATCTAAGGCTATTATTAACTCCCTTAAGCCTTAAGTAACTCAAATTTACCTTTAAACAAGGATTAGAGTCCTTTTAGAACAAGAAAAATGGAGTAGAAAGCTCAAAAGTCACAAAAATAGGTAAAATTAACTCTGCTCAAGTTCCTTCCGCTTTTGTCTAATCTCAAGTCCTTATCTTAAACGGTAATATTTTGGTCAAATTAACTCCGAATTGAGTGATTCAAAAGCCAAAATTTCCATAATTCAATAAAGAACAAGTTTAGAATATTCTTGATCCAAAAATATCTAACCATGGTCAAGTAGCTGGGTTTAACAAGGTGGTTAACCGAAAAAGGTTAATTATCTAATAATATGGTAAATCAATCTCAAACCTATTCAATCCTTAAATTGACACTACAATTACATTACTATAAATTTATTAGAACAATTCAGGACGAGTTTTGAGCTGAATTGGAAAAGATACGAGTTAAAAGACGAAATTGTCCTTCAAATCACAAAAGTTCTAATTAACTATCCAAACCTATCTGGAATTAAACCAAATTACACACACATATCCTAAATGCACCTAAAAACAAAATTCAAGTCATGAAATGCAAAAATGAAACAAAAACATGCATGCAATAATGAACTATGCATTTAAGTTTAAAAGGACAAAAATGTCCTTCAAGGTTTAGAGACTCCTAAATATTTCAAGAACTTATGAAAATGGGGTGTCTACACTTGTGAACCACGGGTGTTGAGCCCTTATTATCTAGAATTTTTAATAATAAAAATTAGGTTTGGTTCACATAAAACAATTGAAAAAAACTAGGAGTCGCCACCTTATTTTAAAAATAGGGAAACCTTAAAAACATTTTTAAAAGAAAACATTTCATTAACAAAACAAGTGACTCCAATTTTATGAAAAGACAAGTCTTAATAAACGAAAGAGAGGTTTATAGGAATTTTATGATCTACACAGGGTGGTCCATAGGTTCCCCAGTTGTTAGAGAGGTTTTATACCTAGCCACATGTGAATTTTGGAATTCGCATGGGTCAAGTGGTACAACCTATTCATATAATATACTTGAACGGCGAATTGTTCATTATGAGGCAATGGAGTTAATAGTTTTCACTGTTAAGAGTCCAGTTACTCATCAATCGTTGGTAAGGATAGATTGATTCTACACACAAATGCAAGCACGCAATGAAAAAGGGCACATAATCAAGTGCATGAGTGTTAGTGATCAATTTAATTAATAATAAATTAGTTAAGCCCAGTAAATAAATTTGAGTTTAGCCTTCAATATTCTCAGTAGAGTCGCCAAACTGTGGACGTAGGGAAATCGAGTTCCATCCACTCTTGTAGAGTTTAAAGGAGTCGCCATCTCATTTTTAGGGTACGAAGAAACCACTAAAAGCGTTTTTTTTTACAAAAACAATTTTGACTCCGTATTTGGAAAATAAGTAGGTATTGGACCAAAATTTAACAACCATCCCATTTAATTAAGTTTAATTACATGCTTAGTTGGTAATTTGTTGGGTAAGACTTGCATGTGCGATACACGTGACTTTTGGACCGCTATTTATGATGCATAACGTGTGGTTTATTGTTATTTTGCATCACATGCATGTTAGAATAATCACGGATAGCATTTGAACACATTTCGGCTCATTACTAGGCATTTCTAGTAGGGGCCGATCGATTGGGCCCTAAAACTGATCGATCGGAGGTACCCCGAGAACCCTAGTTGGCTACTGTTAAACCCAATCGATCGGGCCCTCAACCCCTATCGATCGAGCATTATAGAATTTGCACAAAAAAAAAAAATAGCTTTAAATAACGCATGTACTACTGTCCTATTTATAACCCACTTAAGCCCACATTTCTTTACTTTGGCTGGTATTTTGAGACCAAGAAAGAGAAAGAGAAGGGGAGAGAAGGAAAGGAGAGAGAGTGGACAGTGAAGAGAGAGAGTGTGATGATTCATCCTCCCATGCCCATTCTTACTCTTTGCATGTATTCTTGGAGCGTAGATCTACCAAAGGGACGCTTGTAACCGAACTCTTGGAGCATTTTAAAGCTTGGATCATCATTTTAGAGTTGTACACTCAACTTTCTAGCTTGGGATTCACCATTTCTACGCATTTCTTGCATTTTCTCTACATTTAGTGCAACATACTTGAGGGAGGTGTAATTTTCGTGGGTTTTGACCATAGGGATGATAATGGGTTAGGATATAAGTCCATATATGTTAAATAAAAATGTATAGTTGTGTTATTTATGACTTTACATGATTTTTGGGTGTATTATCATGTATATTTTGTAATGCATGTATTGAGGGGTTTAGTTTACATAACCCTATAATTATGAATATCACATTTGGGAGTATATGGGTTAATATATATGTGATATTTTAGTATATCATGAGTGTACATGCTTTGTAAATTTTTGTTGGTCTGTATTTTACATGCTTTACATAGCCCAATATGCTGTATAATTATGGAATAATTAATATTGTTGATTTCTGGATATATATTGACATGCATATGGATTTATATGTTTTTTCATGACATTCATTGGCATAAAATGCATGAAATGGAATTAATAAATACTGGGTAAAAGTATTGAAAGGGTCATTAGGTATGGTTTACTTGCAGTCAAGGGACTAAGTTATGGTCTTGGGAGCTTTCCGGTTCTAGGTAGGAACCCTTGTGTCCCCGAATTGAGGCCGCTTTCCGGTCCCAAGTAGGGACCCTTGTGTGGTTCTCTTGGAAGTTGGGTTTAAATCCTCTGTTTCCGCGTGAAGATTTTTGTGGGAGTGGTTGGTAATGATGGAATATGTTAAATGGACATAAGTCGCATATCATTTATGGCATTCATGTAAATTATTGTATTTTAAGCATGATTTATTTTGGCTATATTATCATGCTTTGGTTATTTTCATATGAAAATTATATCTAGTGAGTTTTATACTCACCCCTATATTTTACAAACCCTTTTCAGATGAGTATATAATTGGGGAGATGTCACCTTGAGGTGATTAGTTGGAGTTAGCATGGATGTTTATGCTAATTTATTTTCTGGATAATTTTATGGATTTGAGAAACTTTATTACTATGGATGTATTAATTAATACTTTTATTAGGCCAATGGGCAGTGGACATGTAGTAACTTATGGTTTATAATATTTTAATTTCATAGGTCTTTTTATATGGTTTATTTAGCACGTGATGATACTAATGATGGATGACAGGAAATTTTATGACTATTTTATATAAGTTTTTATCATGGTATGTCCCATTTACAAGTGGGTTATGCCAAAATTTTTATTAAACTTATAGGTTTTCTAACACGTGTCATCCACGTATTTCTTAAATGATTTTCTTAATTAAACTGATTTTATTAATATTGATAACGGCTTAATTAATTTGGGTCGTGACACAAAAACAAAGGGTTCGGGTGTTAGTTTACAAAATAGGAAGGTTCTAATCTCCATGGCTTGTAGGCACCCATTTCACCTGATAAATCAGTCTCATTTATTAATTAGGTTTAGTTAATTTCAACCGTGCATAATAACTAGAAATTACAAAAATTCCTTATTAGTACATTCTCACTAGCGACTCATTTTAAAAAGAGTTTCAACTTAATAGTAGTGGGGAAATTTCCTAAAAATACCCTCTCACGAGCGACCCATTCTAGAAAGCTTAGAGACGCTGTAACTGTCACGACCCAAAAATATAAGCCGCGATCAATCATAATAAATCTGGTTTAATTAGAGAAAATCATTTGAAAAGTACATAGATGACACGTGTTAGAAAACCATTATTTCAATAAAAATTTTGGCATAACTCATTCGTAAATGGAACATACCATGATATAACCAGTGAAATAAGCATTAAAAATCTCCTATCATCCAACCCTGGTATCATTATATGCTAAATAAACCATATAAAGAGACCTATAAAATTAAAATATTACAAACTGTTAGTTATTACAAGTTCAGTGCTCATTAGTCGAATAAAAGTATTAATTAATACATCCATAATAACTCCATCCAATCACCTCAAGGTGACATCTCCCTGGCTATATACTCATTTGAAAAAGGGTTTATAAAATATAGGAGTGAGTATAAAACTCAATAGATATAATTTTCACGTAAAAGTAACCAAAGCATGATAATATACCAACTTAAATCATGCTTAAAATACAATTAAAATACGTGTAATGTCGTGAATGCAATGCGACTCATATCCATTTAACATATTCCATAATTATCGACCACTCCCGTAAGAGTCTTCGGGCAGAAATGGAGGATTTAAACCCACCTCCAAGATGACAACATAAAGGTTCCTACCTGAAACCAGAAAGTAGCCTCTGATTTGGGAACACAGGTTCCTACCTGGAATCGAAAAGTACCTAAGACCAAAGGAATGGAAAACACTGCTAAGTCCATGACTGCTAGTAGTCCAAATCCAATGACCCTTTTTAATATACTTTTACCAAATATTTAATTAGTTATATTTCATACATTTTATGCAAATGATGCCATGGATATGCATATAATTCCCAATTTATGTCGATATATCCATAAAGTAACAATATATAATTATTCCATAATCACATAATCTATTGGACTATGTAAAACATGTAAAATATAGACCAACAACAGTTTACATAGCATATACATTCAAAATAAACTAAAATATAACAAGTATATCAACCTATATACTTCCAGATGTAATATTCCAAAATATAGGGTTATGTAAACTAGACCTAGTTAATTCATTTCATAATAAACATGATAATACATCAAAAAATCTTGTAAACTCATAAATAACACCAATATACATTTTCATTCAATCATATATGGGCTTATATCCTAACCCATTATCATCCCTAAGGTTAAAACTCATGAAAATTACACCTACCTCAAATATATTGCACCAAACATAGAAAAAATGTGTTGGGAGGGTGAAATCCAAGCCTATGATGCAAAAACACGCCCAAACTTCACCAATTAAGCTTGAATCCTCTCCAAGCACGTACAGGACTTCAAATCTAGCCCCTAAAAAGCGATTCCAAGCATTGAAATGAGTTGAGGGTGTTCAAATCCCACACATGCAAGAGAAGAATGGGTTTTTCTCTCTCCAAACACACCCTTTCTCTTTATTTCTATCCTCTCTCTCCTTATCTCTTTTTCTCTCTCTAACCAGCTCAAAATGGCAATAAAGTGATGAAGGAGTCGGGTTAAGTGGGTATTATAAAGTCCCAAGGGCACATACGTCATTTGATGCTCTTAAAAAAATTTTCAAAAATCTGCGATACCCGATCGATCAGGGTTGATTGACCTAAGCAGAATCAAAATCACTATTTTGGAGCACCTCCAATCGATCGGCCTTAAGGCCCGATCAATCGGCCCCTACTGTAAATGCCCAGTAACGAGTGGAAACATGTACAATTGCTGTTCATGATCATTCTAACATGCATATGATGCAAAATGACTATAAACCATACGTCATGCATCATAAATAGCAGTCTAAAAGTCATGTGTACTGCACATGCAAGTTATAATCCAACAAATCACTAATTAAACACGTAATTAAACTTAATTTAAAGACGAGGGTGTTACAGTAGCTCTGCTCAAATCCCGACTCGAGGTTTTCACATAGAACCCTGTCTCGGTTCTGTTAGGTATAACTCTCAACCTATCTCCATCATGTATAAGTTAAATGCCATGATATAAATATTGATGTGATATTGCATGTTCCCTTGAGTTCTCTCATTTGTAGGATATTATTAGTTTTTGATCTTGAATCAAATTCTTTTATCGAACCAAAGTTGTTTTTATCAAAGTAAGTTATTTTCAAAGTTAGTGTTTGAATGAATTGGAGGCTAATAGTGTGCCACAAAGAATGAAACTCTTCCCACCAACTTAGTTGCTTGAACTATGTGGACTTTGATTTTTGTAAGAAGTACGTAGGCCGCTCACTTGAGTCAAAGTTCAACCTAGCTTAGATTTTATCTTTTAATTTTAATAATTTCTAGTTATATTGCGTGGTTGAAATAAATTAAGGCCAATTAATAAATGAGACCAATTTATCGGGTGAAATAGGTGCCTATGGACCGTGGATTGGAAACCTTCCCATTTCGTAGCTTAGCCCCTGAACCCTTTGTTTTTGGTTCAAGACTTGCCTATTTTCTAAATACGAAGTCAAAATTGTTTTTATAAAACAAGTGCTATTAATGATTTCCTCGTACCCTAAAAATGAGGTAGTGACTTCTTTAAACTCCACAAGAGAGGACGTAATTCGATTCCCTGCGTTCATAGTTATTTTAAAAAAAAGTGTAAAAAGAAAAAAAAAACACTTTTTACTACATTATTATACTGGGATGATATATTACCTTAAAGGGTCGACATAGCTTTGATTTGCCAACGTTTGTGAAGTCTTTATTTTTTGTTCTGATTATAATTTGTTTGATTTATCAAGTTTACTTCAATTTGAAACCTTGGCACAAATAGGGCTTAGACTACTCCTACTCATTAATTATTAAAATAAAAACTATTTACTGACTACTTTAATCTCATTCAAAATTACTAGCTTTGTGCGTGAAAACTTTGTGGGAAGAAAAAATCTTTAAGACAATTATTTGTTGAAACAAAGAAAGTAAACGATTTGTTTTCTATTGAGATACTCCGTATTTCTTATAAATGGTCAGACGATATAAATTAGTGCAAAATATTTAGAATTTTACTTGAGTTTGAAACCTTTTTTCATATAAGAGTTAGGAATATTTATTTTTCATTTTTTTAATTGAGACAATTTTTGGCCTAAATGGTTTCAACTCCATGATTTTGATGATAACAATACATAAGAAGATGTTTAAGAACTAATGAGCATCTAAGTGTCATGGAAGACAGGTATCGAAGCCAATGCATACTTCAAGAATCAAGGATCAAATTGCAAAGGACATATATATCATTCAAAGTTTTAGAGTCTCATAAGATTGGCATTTGGCTCAAACCAACACTCAATGAAGAATAACTGAAGATTTTTTTATGTGTGAGAGTGTTAGGAGTCTTTGTAAGATGAGTTTCAATCTTTGCTCACTTGAATCTCAAGGGTTTTAGGATCATGCATAAATTAAGCTTAAGGCTCATTAAAATTAATGTGACCATAGTTTTAATCCCAAACCTTTGTACTTTCATGCTTTAACTTTCATGTTTGCCGAAAAAAAAAAAAATTCAGACAGGTGAAAAGCTTTTTCAGACGGCTGAAAATAATGTTTTAGCAGGCTGAAAAGTTTAGCAGGCTGAAGTATACTTATCCCAAAATTCAGCTCTCTAAACGGCTCTTTAAGCCGGCTGAAAGAACACTTTGAGACGGCTGAAAGTTGATTCAAAAGACCTCAGTTTATACCCTCTCTGGAATTTTTAGCAGCCCTCTTAAACAATTGAAAGGAAGTTTCAGACGGCTGAAAGAATGTTTCAGCCGGCTGAAAGTCTCGAACTGACACATAACAACTAGTTTTTAAAATGTTCTTTTGAGCATTAAATGCCCACGAAACTTTGATTCCCGGCATTTATTGAGCCCAAACGATCATATAAAACTAAATGGGCTATATATATAAGGGTTTAAACTCATTGATGAGCATTCATTGAATATACAACCAGATCATTCATTACAAGCCCTAATTCTCTTGTGGGTAGTGTCATTAAACCCAAGACTGGCTGGTCGGACCGGTGAACCGGACACTAGACCGGTTCGGGTTCTTGATTGGATAAAAAATGTTATTAAATTGGACAAACCGGATTAAACCGGTCAAAACCGCCGGGTTTTTTATGAGAACCAGATGCAAACCAATCCGGTTGGACCAGTACTAATATTAAAAAATTCCAACATTTCGCATGTATGGGGAATAGAAACGTGGATGTACACATTTCAAAGGAGTTCTTAACCACTAGACCACCAGTGCTTATGTGAAAAACTTCACAACACATATTATTTAAAGTGTACATGTATACATTTTATTTTTTAGTATAATTTTAATTATTTATTATTATTTTAATTATATGACCGGTCCAACTAGTGACCCGACGGTTGAACCAGTGATCCGATGACCCGACCTCCAGACTGGGTTAATAACCGGTCCGGGTTTAATTACTATGCTTGTGGGTATTTATCAAAATTCAATCATTATTTGAGTGTGTAATAAATTGCTGTGTATTTACTCTTTTGAGATAACTTCCTTAACACAAAAACAAACTCTATTCATCTTGTATTGAAGGGTTATGAAAACCCTTAATTTGTAGCACTTGGAGAGTGCATTTGTGTAAATGTTAGTGAAGAACATTTGTGGTTGTAAATGTTTGATTTCCACCCACAGTAGGGAGATTGGTATAGTGGATTGGTGAATCCTCAAGTGAGCTCTTAAGGCAAAGACATAGGCGAAGAGGTCGAACCTTGTTAATATCGTTTGCATCTCTTAATCTCTCTATTGATTATCTTATTGCTTGTTCTTGATTTTATTTTTACTTACAATAAACTGATTTTTAGATTGCATTTGATTTCATACTTAACCGAAAACCCTATTCACTCCCCTTCTAGGGTTGTTTACTTGGGACAACAACAATATTTGGTGATTCACCATTTTATCAAAATTAATGCATGTGACTACATAATTTTGTATATAAATGTGGTACTATGTATTAATTTAGACTTTTGAAATTAATCCAACCACACTTAAATATATACAAATTTTATATGTAAAACTTTTCATGTGCAGTGCATGTGTTCACTAACTAGTACTGCCATGATGAATAAAGCGAGCTAAGAAATAAAATGATTTGTAATTTACTATGACATAATGATTTGTAGCTTGCTAAATAACGTGTGCTATAGTTACCCAAAATACAAAATAAATAAATAAATAAAGTGAACTATGGAACACTCCCATTAAGTCAAAACTTGCCCCGCATATAGAGAAATCTCCTCTTACCTTCACTTATATTCCACCATTTATCCAAATAACTAATGAAAGAAAATTGGTGGTATTTATGCATTCTCATGTTTATATTATTATTGTTCGACCAACTAATTGATTTCCAGAATCTTCAAGGCACTGGGTATGTTGAAATTGTAAAGGAAGTGTGCCAGGAAAGTTTTACCTCCAACTTTTCAAAGTACAAAATGGCTTGTAAAAAGCCAAATAATGATCAGGCGATTGTCGTAGTTCGATTTGCCTCAATTAAGAAGACTTTCACATAATTTCTCCAACTAAAGTATCAAAGAAACTTAAATTTTATTGCTATATGTGAGCGCTATGCCCTAAACCACATGGCTCGGGAGTATGCCACTAACCAAGAGAGCTAGCGCGGAAAGGAGTCGCCACTTAATTTGACTTGAGAACTAACTTGAACCCTTGTAGAGTCTAACTTGTCATAACCAAAGAGGGTTCGGAGCTAGGGTACATCGCTGGGAAGGTGTGAGGCACCCAACAATGCCCAGTCGAAATCGGCCGCCATACATAATTATTGGCTTTAGTTAATTAAGTATTCAATTAAATTTCACCCTAAATCATGCAATAATAATGGCACACACAATGACTAAAATAATGAATAAATAAAGAAAAGAGAATAAAAAATATATCAGAAAGCAAAGATCAGAATATACAGAAGACCAACCAGATACTAATCAACTAGGAACAAAACTAAATAAAATAACAAATCTGTCTATTGAAAAGAGGGTGCGTACGCATCACTGATAGGTGCATACGCACCTAATAGGCATTTCACACAGAATTGCAGAACTCATATATCAATCTACATCATGCATCCCAAAATAAATAAAATATAGAAATAAATACAAATATAAAAACTAAACCTAAATCATGCTAACCATGCTTTAGACAAAAATAAAATAACAAAAGAAGAACTAGAATAAAAAGCTAAAGAAAACCAAATTTACCAATTTTGTAATTGTTCGTGGCCCCTCAGGTTTTTGGATTGATTCAAACTAACACGAATCCTCTTCTTCGTCAAAGTGTTATCACAGCAAAGAGATCAAAACTCACTCAACTTTGAAAAGAAATAGAAAACAAAAGAGAATAAGAGAAAAGAAAAATGATTTTCGTCACTTTGCAACAGTAGAAATTTCAATCGTATTTTTGGATATGTAAAAATTGGAATTGGATAAAACTCGTGAAATACAAAGTTGTAGAGAATTGAATTATCTTTCTAAGGATACCAATTTCATCCAATTCTGAGTTCAGAGTCAAAAGTTATGATTAAAATATGTTTGATAGTTTTCAAAAAAATACTGCTGAATTATGACAAATTTCACTCTCTCAAAACACTATTTTCCTCTCCTTCCTCTAAGGCATTAAAAGAGTATATATATTTGAAAAGTAAGGTTTTTCTTTCCTTTCTGGACTAGGTTTCTTGGAGAATAATCAAAAGATATTTTATAATGATAAAAGTCTTCTAATCTGAATAGAAAAGGGAAATTGTCTTTTCTAGAAATTAGGAGAGTGACCGCTAACACGCATGCATATGTATTGTATATGTGTACACACACTTATCATATACGTACACGTGTTAGTGACATGATAAAAATGACTAATTTAATAAAATAATTTTCCTTTCATTTTAACCAAAAATCTCATGCTGTGATTCGCACTAATTCTTAAAGGATAATCTGTAAATAACCACACTAAACTCATCATCGGGGCCACAGGACTTAAGATGACAACCGGTACAAAATGGGGTGTCTACAGTTGCCCCTCTTTTGGCTGAGTTTTGCATTGCAATACGAAAGTCAAAAGCTTGAAAAGACGAACCATTTACCGGTTGGCAACTTAAAGTCCACACACACACACATGCAATAAGGTCGTGCTAGATTCAGTTGACTACCTACGTACTCTTCAGAGATCAGATCTAGCATAGTTTATGCAATACAATGGGGGCACTCAGTAGGTAATTTCTCAAAACTACCAATTGAAAAAGATCAATATGAAAATTTTATTCCTTTCCTGGGGAATAAACAAGATACTTTATCCCTTTCCCGGGGAATGAATAAGAAAACACTAATGATAGAAACTTTATGCATTTCCCTATGGATAAAGGTATAATCCCTTTTCCGGTGGATCACAAACAAATATAGAAGATCCCTTTTCCTATGAATCACAAATAATCATAGAAGACCCCTTTTCCTGTGGGTCACAAATATAGAAGATCCCTTTCCCTGTGGATCATAGACATAGAAGATCCCTTTTCCTATGGTTCAATTACAAAAATAGTGATAAAGTACCTCGCAGGGCAAATAAGAATTCTATCTAGAGTTCAAACCCAAAGGTGTCCATCTGGACAGGCATGAACTCTATTTAGAGTTCAAACCCAAAAACAGTGATAAGGTGCCTCACAATGTGAGTAAGAATTCTATCTAGAATTCAAACCCAAAAGTGTCCATTTGGACAAACAAGAACTCTATCTAGAGTTCAAACCTAAAAACAACAATAAGATGTCTCGTAAGGCGAGTAAGAATTCTATCTAGAATTCAAACCCAAAGGTGTCCTTCTGAACAAGTAGGAACTCTATCTAGAGTTCAAACCCAAAAACAATAATAAGATGCCTCATAAAGCGAGTAAGAATTCTATCTAGAATTCAAACCCAAAGGTGTCCATTTGGACAAGTAGGAACTCTATTTAGAGTTCAAACCCAAAAACAGTAATAAGATGCCTCACAAGGTGAGTAGGAATTTTATCTAGAATTCAAATCCAATGACCATGAATACAGCAGACTAGCCAAGTGATTAATAAAGAATATATCATGAAAGAGACCCCATCCCTTTTATAGGGAATGCGCATGAAAACATCAAATCACTCAAATGCATATGGATGCAGACCCTACTTCAAGGATGAATGACAGGAGACAATTGACAGGATTAAAGACAACTAACAAAAACAAATGACAATAGATGAGAACCCCCAAGACACGCTATAGAGGAAACTGATTCATGGAATCACTACGGATAATCTTCGAAATGTTCTTTTACTTTGGAACAAATCCTTTACAAGGTTCACTTTGCCCTTTGTTCAAAATTCTTCCTTCTATTCTTATCATTCTCTTTTCACTTTCATTTTATTTTCCCTTGTTTTTTTTTTTTTTTCAAGCCTTGAATTTTGCCTAGGCTGCTCTTTCAGGTTTTCAACCTAACAGGCGTTCTCTTTCTTATTTCTTATCCAATTCAAACTAGTGTGATATTTACCCACTAATGACCCCATCAGCATCTCCAAAAGATTATTTTCACCATTATATCTTCTCAATGGCATTGAATTGCTTGAAACCTTCTTCATAACATGGTAAACATTAATAAAGTGCTAATATTTCTGTTTGAATTATCAATGGTTCAACTTTCTAACACATAAGTCTTTTGCACATGCCCCTTGCATGAACAATGATGTGGCTGCACTTGTAAAGGTTGCCTACGTACCCAAAAAGAGATCAAGCTTTACGTAGTTCATAAATATATACTTGAACAACTTCAATCAATCAGAAAGGACTTTTATTTGGACTGTAATGTAAGCTCAGGGTTCTAGGCTCATAAAAGAAAGGATATTAAAGGCTCAAGTTTAATTCCAATGGGTTCCTATTTGTCAAGGATTACTTCAACACTGCTCATTTCACTTTCCAACTTGGCACTTCATTTGCTATCTCATTCTGAAATCTTTTTCTTTTTCTTCCTCTTTTTTTTCTTTTTTTTCTTTTCATCTTTTCTTTTTCTATTTCGATGGTTTATACACCACCACCCCTTCTTTCAAACAAACATCTCTTTAAAATTTGCCCCTAGTGTAGGGGGTAATCCTTGACAAGGGTATCAGAAAGGAAAATATTCAAGTTTAAAATGGCTAGCAAGGGATTTTTCTTTTCTTTTGAAGGATAGCAGAAATGATGGCCTCTTTTCATTTTGATTTCCATTGTTCTCAATTCAAGCATTAAAAGGGCAGGTATATTAACTGTTGTGCTAGAAAAGCAAACTATATCAAACCTTTGAGAAAGCAAGCAATAAATTAATGAAAACCATTCATTGATAATTAGGAAACAACTATGTCAAAATTGTTATCTCCAAACAATCCTTCCCTTTAGCTTTCTTGGTTTCAGCTTCCTTCCTCTCAAATTCCTTTTCTTTACATCATCCTCTTTCTTCTTAGCCTTAACTTACTTCTTCTTAAGGTATCCCTCTTCATCAAATATAAGTTCTTCATCCTCTGCCTCAATCTCGAATTCTTCTTTAGCTACTTTCTTTCCCTAGCTGACTTCAATATTTTGGAGTCTTTCCAAAACAGGCGTCATTGATCTTTCCATCATTTTTGTCATCATCACTTTCAATCTCTTCCCAAATCTTATTTAGCATCCATTTCAGCGACTTGTGATGTTGCTGCTCTTTCTAACCTTCCAAATGAGTTGTGGACCCAAGTTAATTGTATAGGATTCTCTTTAGAAGCAATGATTGGCTATCCCTACAAAGCATATTTCTTATAAAAGCCATTTACCACGATTATCTATAATGATTTCACATCAATTTTCATCCAAACATGCCTCTAGAATATAGCCTATTAAAGACTAGAGAATTGAACCAAAAAAGGAACCTAGACACACTTAGACCAAGACTCAAAGACCTAAAACGAAAAAATGAAAATAGACATAGACTCCTAACATGACAACTAAAAACCTAGACAAGAGACATGGTGACAACATGCAACACTAAAAAAGAAAAGATGTAAACCCTCGAATGAATGGGCCTAATGCACTTAAGAGATAGTAATGGAAGACTCAACTAACCCTAATACTCCTAAAATGAAAGACTCTAATGAATGAGATGCCCCTAAAAAAAGAAAAAGAAAAATGGTAATGGACCTAAAACCCTAAGAGGAAGCCCAACCTAGAATCAGATTGAGGACACATGAAACCAAGGATACCACATTGGGTTCAACCAACCAAAGTCTATTCATTTTTCGCATCTAAGCCCATTACAATATTCACACATTCTTCCACTCTCATTTGGATCCAAGCCAATATTTTTTTTTCTTTTTGTTTTGGGCTTGGACCAAATTACAAAATCACACACCTCACCTCTCAATTGGGCCTAGACTTGAAAAAGAGAATAGACAATAATGGGCCTTGCCCCTAAGTCCAAACATTATGGGCCTAATATGCAAATGCAACATGACATGCAAAGTGACACGCATTCAAACAGGGTTATGCAAAGGCCTCAAGGGTAATTTAGTGTGGTCGGTCCATTAGGGTTACTTTTCCTTCAAGGGTCACCCAAGCTAGGGCACTCAATGAGCGGCCTGTTAACGTACTCACTAGCTTATCACAGGCTGGTGGCACAGGCTGTGGGTTGATAATGCTAACTCTAGGTTACCATAGGTCCGAATGGGGCTCGGGCCTTTTGTTAGTGTCTCATCGAGGGTATAAGGGCGGTAGTGCGCGTGTGTGTAATTTTGTTTCCTTTAATCAAATGTCCTAATTAATTAAAGCCAATAATTACTATGGAGTCTACTCTCTATCCCCAATGGAGTTGCCACTGTGAGCGCCATGTCCTAAACTACATGGTTCGGGAGTACGCCACTAACCAGGAGGGCTAGCGCGGAAGGAGTCGCCACCCAATTTAACTTAGGAACTAACTTGAACCCTAACAAGGTCTAACTCGTCATAACCAGAGAGGGTTCGGAGTTAGGGTACATCGCTGGGAAGGTGTAAGGCACTTAGCAATGCTCGATCGAAATTGGTCCCCACACATAATTATTGGCTTTAGTTAATTAAGTATTCAATTAAATTCCACCTTAAATCATGCAATAATAATGGCACACACAATGACCAAAATAATGAATAAATAAAGAAAAGAGAATAAAAAATATATCAGAAAGCAGAGATCAGAATATACAGAAGACCAACCAGATACTAATCAACTAGGAACAAAACTAAATAAAATAACAAATCTGTTTACCGAAAAAAAGGTGCATACGCATCACTAATAGGTGTGTACGCACCTAATAGGCATTTCATACAGAATCGCAAAACTCAAATATCATTCTACATCATGCATCCCAAAATAAATAAAATGTAGAAATAAATACAAATATAAAAACTAAACTTAAATCATGCTAATCATGCTTTAGAAAAAAATAAAATAACAAAAGAAGAACTAGAATAAAAAGCTAAAGAAAACCAAATTTACCGACTTTGTAATTGTTCGTGACCCCTCAGGTCTTTGGATTGATTCAAAACAACACGAATCCTCCTCTTCGTCAAAGTGTCATCACAGCAAAGAAATCAAAACTCACTCAACTTTGAAAAGAAATAGAAAATAACAAGAGAAAATAAGATAAAAGAAAAGTGATTTTCGTCACTTTGAAACAGTAGAAAGTTCAATCGAGTTTGTAGGTATGCAAACATTAGAACTGGACAAAACTCGTGAAATACAAAGTTGTAGAGAATTGAATTATCTTTCTAAAGACACTAATTTCATCCAATTCCAAGTTCAGAGTCAAAAGTTATGATTAAAAAACATTTGTTGGTTTTCAGAAAAATTGTTGCTAAATTATGACGAATTTCACTATCTTGAAACCCTATTTTCCTCCCCTTTTTCTAAGGCATTAAAAGAGTATATATATCTGAAAAGTAGGGTTTTCATTTCCTTTCTAGATTAGGTTTCTTGGAGAATAATCAAAAGATATTTTATAATGATAAAAGTCTTCTAATCTGAATAGGAAAGGGAAATTGCCTTTTCTAAAAATTAGAAGGGTGACCGCTAACACGCATACACATGTATCGTATGTGTGTACACACACTTATTATATAAGTACACGTGTTAGTGGCATGATAAAAATGACTAATTTAATAAAATAATTTTCCTTTCTTTTTAACCAAAAATCTCATGTTGTGATTCGCACTAATTCTTAAACGATAATCCGTAAATAACTACACTAAACTCATGCTGTGGTTCGCACTAATTCTTAAAAGACAATTCGTAAATAACCACACTAAACTCATCATCGACGCTACGGGACTTAAGATGACAACCGGTACAAAATGGGATGCCTACAGCATGAAATAAATAGAATTGCATATAATTGAACTGTTTAATTATATTCGAAGAAATCACAGAATACAACAATTACCTCATCAGGGAAGACATTGAAACACTCTGTTGAAGTCAATCTTTGAATAAGGAGAAGAAAAAGAAGGGAAGTGATAACAAGTAATGCCATTGGATAATCTAAAGGTTATTCTACTCCTAATTTAAAATCTAAAGGTATAATACTGAAAACTTAAGAAGTAAATGAAACATTAAATTCTGTAGGAGCAGTTTGACGATTTGAGGATGCTAATTCTACATTCTATAGAAAAATAGAAAGACAATTCTACATTCTATAGGAAAAAATGAAAAGAGATAAATGCTCCAGGAGCGGTTTTTGTTGAATGTTGGAGGAGAGCTTTTTCCTGATGCCTTGGCCTTCTTTTATAGACTATTTGACCCATAATCGTCTGTCTTTGCATCTTCCAATGATCTTGTGACAAGTGGTGCAGTTAGAAGCAAAGAAGCCGCTTTGAAGATCAACTAGCAGCAGTTACCTTTGTTTGCAGCAGATCCTCGAACCAATGGGATGACGCCTCATCGGCATTGTGGGCTGCATTTCCTTTCTTCCTTCATGATTTATGGCTGCCTTTAATTTTCTGGAAGAATTTGAATCAGTTTGAATTCAAAACAATTCAAAATCTGCTGGGAAAATAATCTCAGCAGAAAATAATTGCCTGACGGCGTTGTGGGCTGAATTCTCTTCCCTCCATGTTTCATATCTGCTTTAGAATCCCTGGAAAGAGCTTGAATTTATTTGAATTCAAAACTCCCTAGAATTCTGCTAGAACTTTGGTAACTGACAGAAATAGAGGGATAATGGTTTCTCTTTCCTTCGAAAATCCAACAAATATACATGTGTTTTGATTTTAATTGGCCATGTAAACCAATTGCTAACATGTGTTCAAATCCTAACAAACCTCTTCTTATCAATTCTGAGATTTGAAAGATTTGAAGTAACTGCCAATGTAATTATGCACATGTTTATCTCTATTTGCGACACATAGCCATTTCCTATTGCCTCATTTAGCTCTTCATTTTAATTGGACCTTTGTATACATGTGTCAAATAATCACAGATTTGATCTTTCACATGTGTAACCGTCAATCTTAGTGGGTTTATCCAATAATAATGTTCAGGTTTGCCACATGGCCTCATGCCATTGGCTTGTTATGCAAAGCTTTTTGTTTTTGCTGGGAAAGACACAGTCACTTCTCATTGGCCAAATATTTTTGGTTGTGAACAATTATGAACACATCTTTACATGCTTATGTTTGGGTTTTCAAGCATTATATGAAATTGAATGTGAGTCCACAAGTCTAGACGTGATCACATATCCACAAATTTATATATGTTTTTAATTATTTATTACGACATATGATATGAAATGAATGGAAGTAAGGAACTCTTACAAGCCATTGTGGATTCAAGAATATTCATAAAGTGGATAGAGGTAAAGCATATCATCACCACCAAGAATTGTGGTTTAATGGTAAAAGTGTAGGAGGCCACGTAGTCAAGGGTTCGAGTCGGGTGATGGCATGACATGTGTTTGTTTCTTGATAGTCTTACTCATGCATTGAAACTATTAATCTTTTGTAGGATTGAGATCAGGTTATGACTCAACCAACTCGAGGGAGCGTTTGTATACACCCTCTTGTCATTGGTTTCTCAATAAATCTCAATGAATAGGAGAGTTATTATAATCGGTTATGTTCCCATCAGCACGTGTTGATATAAGTTATATCAGTACCATGCATTAGGGGTTGTATTCTTTGCATTGATCTAATGTACCTCATATCCTACTAATGCACAAGGTACAACTCCCAATGCGGGTGTTGATATAAATTATATCGGCACGTGCTTACTTGATCATCATCCTATTATAATCACGTTTAAGTAGAGTCATCACGATAAATTGCCTCTCTTTTACCCTTTTTGATTATCAAAAAAATAAAGCATATCATCACTTTTAATAAAAAAATAATAAATTATGGGGAGGGTTTTGTTGACATCTAGTGTAAAACTTTTTACCATTACACCCATTAATATATTTTTATAGAAATTATATTTCGTCAATCCAACCGTTGGAATACATATTTTTATCATGCATGTCATGTATGCAAAATTTCACATTAATTGGATATTGGAAAGTGTTTGATCCATAAACTTACATTTTTTTAAATAAATAAAATTTTAATTTTGAGCACTTTGTAGGTGACATAGCTTCTAATTTTCAATTAATATGAAATTTGATACGCATGACGTGCATGACAAGAATATGTAATCCAACTATTGGATTAGCAAAATATGATTTATATGTGAAAATATTAATAGATAAGTATAAAAAATAAGTGTCAATCCATAAATTGTTAGACATTATTCCGTTTGTTTTTTTTTTTTGATAAGCGACCCCATCTCGTTTGTTTTTTATTTTATTTTTGATAAGCGACACCATCTGGTTTGTACAAGAGCTTGCTGTCGAGTGTCGAGAATTAATTATGCTAAAAGAAAAATACTTTGAATACAATAAAAACACCCCAAAAGATCAACGAATCCAAATTGTCACCACATAAAAACTAGAGGCAACGGGGAATCTCGTGGATGTCGCTAACGGCTTCGACAAGCCACACGATTATCCTCATCATATCTCCAATGTCTTATGCCATATCCAGGTCACTTCAATGGATAATTCATAATTCTCAGACAAAACCAAAACCCATTTTCAGACTTCCTATAATTTAAAAGTGAGAACAAGCTCTAGACCCATTTGTTTTTCCCTGTAAAAATGCTCTGATCTCAGCACGATTTAGCTAATTTACTGCTGCAGGAGTTTGGATTTCAAGAACCCAGTTGAAAAGATGATCTTGGTGTCATGAGTTGAACTGGTTCGGTTTTATGTAGCCGAGTTTTGATCGAAATCGACTATTTGGTTGGTGGGTCTGTTTGAATCTGGAGACTTGGGGTGTTAGTTTTGTGGACATTCGTTTGCATTCGTGTGTGGATTTTGCGAAGGAGATGGGAGTTTGGTGAATTTTTTCGGTGGATAATTATTTAGTCTGACAATGTTGCCTGTTTGTTCGGCCACCCCTTGCTGTTCTTCTCATTCTCATGTGAGTCTTCTCTCTGTTTGTTCTGGTCTGTTTTGTTTCTCTCCTCCTCTATTTTCCTTTTTGTTTTGAATCAACGAACTTCAATTCAGTTTTGCAATGTAATTAATATCATAAGGATGTCCAATGATTTGTAGCTTTTTAGATTATTTTCATTTTTAAATAAGTAAAATTTTATTATTATTTTTATTTAATTGAGGTTCTTTGTTTACAAGAAAGTTTTCGTTGGCATGGGTAATTTATAATTGGGTATGAAGGTATCAGCCATTTGGTGCGAATAATTGTGAAAAACTCTACAGCTAGAGTCTTGATTTTTTTCTCATCTCTTATAAAATGTTAAACTACCCACATGGATGCTCGACGAGCAGAATCTGACATTCCTGTCGTGCTTTTTGATTGTTACTATCTGTTTAGAGTTTTATTGAAATTCGTGAAGTTAATCTATGGATGACAATTTATATAGGGCATTAACAATTTAACCTTGAATTGTTCGTGTACGTGTAATTGTAGTAGCGGTAGAGTAGTGATGGTGGAGAAAATACGAACCTCAACTGTTACATTGTAACCACATTATTTTCATTGGTATCTGGAAGGTCCCAAATCCCAATATGGTGCAATGGTAAAATTCCTGGGCCATGAAGCGCAAAGCCACATCAACTCTTGAGAGCTGCCACTTTGTACTGAAAAACAAAGGTTAGGACCCTGTCAAAGCCACCCCTCCCCTGACCCCATCGTTGGACCAAAACAGGGTTATGGCCTTTAATGGTTCCTGGTACTATTTTGGGACTTTAGGCCATAGCTCCATGTTATAAGAGTTTTTTTTTGCAATTGCCCCATAAACAAATTCGTAAACCCCATAACCCCTTTTGACACCAAACTGACAAAATTACCCATATTTTTAATTTTTATTTTCATTGGAACTGTAATGATTTGTGGTTATCAATAAAGCTTCCTTATTGGACTGACAGAAGGTGTTTTGGTGTTGTGGCTGTCAATGAAGGTTGTAGAAGCTTCTAGAGTGACTAAACGATGTTGTATTGCTGGTCAACTGGTACTAGGCCCAGTAATGAAGGTGTAGAGGATGCTATGATGGTTCATGGTGGCTGTTATGATGGCCAATTGATGTCAGGTTGCTGCTCGATTGGTCTCGGGTTGGTGACAAAGGTATAGAAGGTGCTAGGGTGTTCTAGGGCTGGTTCAATAAAGGCTGGGGTTTGGTCAACTGATGGAAAGAGAGGAATAATGTTGGTCGATTGGTGAAGATGGGGGGTTTTGGTGTTCGACAGGTGTAGAATGAAGGCTAGTGTTGGTCAACTAGAGATAATTCTGTGTGTACAACCTGTGTAGTGCTAAAACAAAATAAAATAAAAACTCATTTTTATGTAGAGAAGAGTAACATGTTACTATTTAACAAAATAGTAACATGTTATTGTTTGACACTTGACAGTATAATTTGAAAATTTTATTTTATTTTTGTTTTGACAGCAAAATAATAACATGTTATTATTTTATTTTATTTTATTTACAGAATTACCTAATCACTGTAGGAATTATTTCAAAGATCACGACGAATAGATTCCAAAAAAAAAAGTTTTACCAAAAACAGATTTGTATCTTACAAGTTATAGGCTTTTAAAAATTAGAAAACTAAAAAACAAGTTAGTTACATAGGGTGCCCTTAGTAACAAAAAAGTGAGTGCTCCTACAAGCAAATAAAGATAAATTAGACTTTTCCAAACAAAGGCGGGGGTTCTGCTATTGAGAATACTCAGATGTGGGGCTCAAAAGTTAAGGAATCTTTTCATGGGTTTATTGTTAAAACCATTCTTCTAAATGGGGTTATTGCCAATTTCCCCTAGTATTTTTCTCCCATGATGTTGCACATCCATAAATTTGACAAATTGATATTAAACAGTTGAGAACTTGAGCTATGTTTCAAAAATATAACCCAGCTACTATTAGACACATGGGAGGCGTAGAGGTGTGATGATTTATCATTTGATGGGGTTTTAACTAGGAGACTTCTTGGAATCCATTTGACCTGCTTATCTTTATAACAGTATTAATGAGTGAATTTTGGAAATTTTGGTTTACTTATTTATGGGGCCTAAAAGAATCGTATAAATTGGAAATATGGATCAATTTAGTGGCTCAAACTTTGTATTTATGGTCTCCCATGTTAACATTTTGAAAGGTGGGTGTTGAGACTCTTCGTGTGTGCCATAAGATGAAAGAGGCAGGATCATGGAATTAGACTTTCTAAACCTAAGAGTCCTGTTAAGATAAGATAGTTAGAGGAGGTCGATATTCTCCTCCTACCCTACCCAAACGAAGAAAAATTTGGCATTCTAAGGTCCATAAAAAAAAAATGCAAAAAGTGCTTCAAAATCCTCTATAAATAATCCACCATGTCCGCTTCTTGATGACCACAAAGCACATTAACAAGAGTCACCTGTAGTGGGGGAGATACATCAAATTTGCTAGAAATAAATTCCCTTTCATATTTTCAGTTTGTAAGAATATAATATGTTGGATTTTTCTTCATTCTTCTTCTAGTCGTTCCAAAAATTTGGCTGAAACAATGCATGTTCATTTGCTTTTGAAATGTTATACATCTTTTCTTTTGTGAAGCATGGACTTGAATATCAATAGCGATGGATCTATCAAGGGTCCAAAAACATGGAAATATTGATGTATATATCAACGGTATTGAAAATTTCAATATTGATTTAGAAATATGGCAGATATTTTTAGTAAACATGGAATTTTTCAGTGAAATGTTGAAAAACAATGAATTAGACTAATAAACAATTTATAATCAAACTCTAATAAACAATTTAGAATCAAAGGATTGTAAATTAAGTGTGTATAAGACAAGTACATGTTATGTAGGGTGCAAAAAGTGTGCCACTCTAAGCAAATACAAAATACCAATTTATACAAATTTAAATCGAGCGATATATTATAGCTATGCATCTATATTATATCTATACATTACATATATAATGCATTATTAACATATTGGGGTTCATTATTTTGTGAAATTACTTTTTGTTAGATATATTTTGTCAGATATATCAATGATGCTGGAGATAATATAGTCCTTGAGTTCTGTGGACCACCTTTCATTGTATTTTTGATATTTGAGATTATGTCTCCTGCAGATTTCATTCCATGGAGTGTTGCGACCCTTTTCCCCACCCCGGAAGGCTTTTGAGGTTAGATGCATTGGTGAAAACAGGATTCTTTTGGGCTTTTCAAATGGAATTCATCTTGAGGGAGTTTCCTTCAAAGCGCAAGCTACGAAATCTTTGTACTCTAGTTTAATTGAAGGCAATGAGCAATCAGGCTCCTTGGATTTCATTAAATTACATTCCTGCCCGAATGTATTAGATGATCTTGAATGCAGATTTTCAAATAGGTTGAGTTCTTCAATGGGTGCAATAAGAGAAACATACCCAACTGGAATGAGAGATCTGAAATATGTTGAAAGTTCTAGTGCATCTACCGCAGAAGGGAAGCTCATAGATTTTACAGACCAGATGACTGAAAATATAAATGTTGTATCAGAACCTGCTTATCCTGAAACCGTATCAACTATGGATGTTGTTTCAGATAACCCACTCTCTGATTCCTTGGATATGGATGATGACTCATTATCCAATTTGAGAACAAATACTGGGGAATTTTTTGGTGGCGTTAACGAGTCTATAGGTGCTTCATTTAATAAGGCAGAAAATGCTGTGAAAAGCTCACTAGATACAATTACTTCATCAATAAAATATGCTATTAAGAGTGCTACTGAAGCAGTTGATAATGCTGTTAGTGAAGTGTTTTCAACTGCTGATCGAACAGGAGAATTAGCTGGTAATAGATTGGCAAGCTTCTCAAGTGACTTGAAGGAAACCACAAGTAAAGCTGGTATTGTTGCATTTGATGTATTGAGAAGTACAATTGTTGCACTGGAGGATTCTTTATCAAATGGGGCCACCTTCGTTGTATATTCTTATGGGTCTGCTAAGGAGTTGCTTCCTCCAGAGATTCGGAATGTGCTAAATTTATCTGAAGAGAGAGCAATAGAGATCTTGAGGCCCATCGGGACAGCTTTACGACAGGTATTCTTAGTTCGTTTTCTTTTTCTACTTCTTATTCTTCTTCCTGATGGTATACCAATACCCATGAGTGATGAATCTCATGGCTTATTGATTGAAATACTTAAATAGTGGTTTTTAGTTGAATAATTATACTCTAGGCAATGTCCATCTGAACAATTGAGTTGTTTTGTATGGTTGAGTAACAATGATTCAAAAAGAATCCAAATTGCAAACAGTTATCTGGTCGGATCCCTTTTTTCCCCTTTAGAATCGTCAATCCCTGCTTTTGCTAATGATATCCTGTGAAATCTATTTGAAGTAACATGGTGGAAACCAAATTGTATACATGTAGGCAATAATGTATCTGTTAGCTTGATATACATTGTTGGCTCATTCCCTAACAGCTTAAGCTTTTAGATTAGAATCTTAACATGGTACTAGAGCATATCGTTCTTGGGCCGGTTTCATTTGTGAGCTTCTTCACTTGTTTCGTTCGTGAGCCCGTACTTGTTGTTCATGTGACTATCCCGTTCTTATCTTGTTAGGCTTGCATGTGAGGGGGAGTGTTGAGAAGTCCCACATCGCACATTCTCTAAATATTAACTTTTATATGACTTCATATCCTTGTTTGGTCCCTCCACTTAATACTCTAATCTTTTAGGCTTAAGTGGTGTTATAACATGATATCAGCGCTCTGGTTTTTGGGAGGTCTTGGGTTTGAGTCTTGTTACCTCCATTTATTTATTGCCCCATTAGTTTGTATTTTTGTTTGTTTGTTTGTTGTATGTTTTTCTATCTCTCCACGTACGGGTAGGGGCCACACATGGGTGTTAGCTTGTCATACGTTGTTGGCCCATTCCCTAATAGTTTAAGCTTTTAGATTGGAAATTTAACATGGTATCAGAGCTTGTCGTTCTTGGGCTCATTTTCTTTGTGAGCCTGTCTTTGTTGTCCGCGTGATAGGCCATTCTTGTTAGGACGTAGGCCTGCACGTGAGGGGGAGTTTTGGAAAGTAGCACATCCTACATTGCTCAAATATTGGTTTGATATGTCTTCATATTCCTGTTTGGGCCCTCTACCTAGACTTTTAGGTTGGAAACTTAACAATTTCTATTGATGCATATGCTGATATAGGTAGCAATGTAGCATTATGCTTACTTTTTTTTTTCCCAATAATATCATTTATGCTAAATTTTTATTCGTTGTAAGCAGGTTTACATTTCTGTTGAGGGGCTGGAGAAAAGTCTTGGCCTGGACCCTAGTGATCCATTAGTCCCATTTTTCCTTTTCTTGGGAACCTCAGCCACTTTATGGTATGAACGTCCTTGTGCACTCCTAAAGATTCCTTTTCTTTCTGTTTCCTTTTCTTTCAAAATGTAGTAGGAGAAAAATTCTTTTTATTTTCCTTCATGGGAAATTTATATTGTTTATCAGACTTGTGCAGGGTTTTTTATTGGAGATTGATGTATGGTGGTTACTCTGGTGATTTATCTCCTGAATCAACTTTGGAGCTCTTGGCAGGGAAGGAAAATGTTGTACTTATTGATGTCCGGCCTGAGGCAAGAGACTGTAAATTTTTCTAGCCTTTTCTTTTGTAGGATGGTTTCTTTTATAAATTTTGATACTTCTGTCGAATAGGCTTAAACAACCAAATTCTCCTTGTGCTTTCAATTTATTATCAATTGCATATTTCTACTCTTCTTTATCAGAGTTTTCGGACTTATGTTTCTTTGTATAATGAATGGGAAATTTTTGCTCCAACCTACAGAAAGAGATGTTTCCTTTCTAAATTTCTAATCTCAAACTTGCCAATGATTTTTGGTCCTGGGCATTATCTTTGTGAAGGATCTGAGGGAGAGAGATGGTATTCCTGATCTTCGAAGAGCAGCTCGTTTTCGATATGCAAATGTTACTCTACCGGAGGTTTTTTTATACATTCTATGCTATTTTGATTCTGTCTACGGAGGGTTTTTATTATTCAGTTTTCTGTGAAGGAAATATAAATTTCCAGTACCATTGGTTTGCTGTTAAAAAATGACACGTGAAAGAGAAACATATAAAAATGATTCATTGAATGCGGTTTAGCTATAATCTCTTCTATACAATTTTATTTTACATTCTTTATGAAATTTCAGTTTGATGGCTCTGTACGGAAATTACTGAAGAGCGGGAGAGACCTTGATGACACATTGATTGCTGCTGTCATTCGGAACTTGAAGATTGTTCGAGTATGTAGCATTATACTTATGTATGGCTTAGTACACTACAGTACTTACTATTCCAGAGGGAAGATGGCAAGTTCATGATATAAGAAAATTTTTGGGTGGGGACTGACCAAACAGTGCTCTGTAGTGCCATGCCTTGGTCACTAAAGAATAAGGATAGAACAAATATTTTTCATATCTTTTCTTCTCTAAAACTTCTCACCACATCATGCTCTTGACACAAAACATAATTTAATTAATTTTATCCCTTATTTAAAAAATAAAATCTACGGTAATAAATCCAAAAATGTGACACAGATGACCAAATTGTGTCAAAGTTACAGTTATACCTTAAAGTTTGTGTTTCGGTGATTTCATTTTTATGATCGTGCTTGCTGGAGGACTATGAAATTTGAATATAGGGTAAAATGGCCAAGATATTAGTCAAGCCAACAAAATGATCTGAGGGGTAAAAGTTTGGAAAAAAATTGTTTATTGTCTCAAATGTTTGATGTGATTTTTGTTATTTTCTGTAAAATTCCTATATCACACATCTTTTTTTGGGACCCTTCTCCTTAGATCTGGCTTTATGAATGATTTCTCAATATATATATTGTTTTTCTCCTACCTATAGGACAGGTCTAAGGTCATAGTTATGGATCTTGATGGTACTCGTTCCAAAGGCATTGCAAGATCCTTGAGGAAACTTGGTGTTAAGGCAAGTTTCTCTGAACTGATCAGCTTTCTCTGCATTGAAATAAGTATATCTAAGCATTGTAAACTAGACCAACATGAAATTTGAACAAAAGGAGAGTAAATGATATTAGCTGGAAAATTATACTTTTTTGGGTATGTTCTGAAATCTCATCATTGTCTTACAAGTTTGGACACTGGAACACAGCATGCTTAGCATGGAATATAGCTAGAAGCTGTTTTTGTTTTTATTTTTTTTTAGAGTAAATTACTGAAATTATCTGAGGCTTTTGAAGCTGACATTAACTTCTCCTGTAGTCTATGAAGTCACACTTTATTCCCAGCATGTTTTGTACTACCTGACATTCATTTCCTTTCTTTTGAGATTGTTTTTTTTTATGTTTTTTATTTATTAATCTTTTGAGTTCCAAGATTTAGACACATTTTTTAATAGTCTTTTCCCCAATGGGTGACATGCAAAATGGCAGTAGTATTGATATACCAGTCTCAGTTATTAATTGATGTTTGCATACTAATCTTTGCCTTTTGTTAATGTCATCATTTTAACATTAATTTAATCTTTGTTTACAGCATTAAGTTGCTATCCTTTAGTATCCATTGTTATGACTTTTAGTTCTTTCTTTCTCTGTGCGTAGACCTCTCTCTGGGAAAATAAACAAAATAATTTATTAAGAGCTACATGCACTAAAAAATTTCTGAAAAATAGAGGAAGATTTTAAATTTATGCAAAATGTTTGATTGCCAAGAATTAGAACAAGATTTTTTGCTGTGCCATCTATAGATGTGAGCTCTATTGTGCAAAATGGTACTTCAGCTAACTTAAGTCTTAATAGTGGAGACCTAACTCCATATTGGGCAACAAATTCCACAATAACCACAATCTGTTCAAACTCAGAAAAGTGTGTTCAGTTTTTTCAAAGAACAACGGAGTGTGGTGATTTTGTAAATCTAGATGGTAATTTTCTGGCTTGTAAAATAAAATTCTGGACACTCTAAGACAAGAATATAAGATAAAGGGTTACATTAGTTTACATTCCTGTTCTTTGAAATGATCAACTAGTTAGTATAGAGAAGTTGGAAGGATATTTTTACACATACCTGCCTGTATTGTTAGAAAATAACTCAGTTGCTAACAAATTTTACAATCGTTTCATATTGTGAACATATGGTTCTACATTAAATGTTTGGTTTTATTTTACTGACAGAGTCCATACCTGGTCCAAGGTGGCTTTCGGTCTTGGGTGAAACAGGGTTTCCGTGTTAAGGAGCTGAAACCTGAGACGACACTTACCATACTCAATGAGGTATTTATGACACTAATGCTGGATACCTTCTTATCTTTTGATAAATTTAGTCAAAGATACCATATTCCATTTTTTATTTTATTTCATATCATTATGTAGCACTCTTTGTAAAGAATGGAATTTGATTTCCTAGATTCATGACCTTGTGTCTTCTCTTTGTATGTGATTGAAATTGTTATATCTGGTGGCTTCAAGCCGTTAATGAATTCAAAATCATGTAGCCTTAATGATAGAGAGTCCTCGGAGTTAGCTTTGTTTCTTTTGTCCACTCCGGAAGTTTTTCTTTCCAGGCTAGCTCAAACAGAAGATGTCGGACTTGTCGCCCTTTTAGTGTGTATAGTTGTAAATCGCTTTTGATGCTCTTATTGAGGATTCTTCTGTCCCTGATTTCCTCTCCACCAAGCTGATTTGGAAAGTGAAAGCTCCTCATCAAAGAAAGAATACTAATGTTGACTTGGTCATCTTCTCATCAAGGATGAATAGTAATTATCTGATTCAATAGAAAAGACTCAAGTTTTTTCTTTCCCCTCAGTAGTGTGTGCTATGCAAGAAGTGTGTGAGTTGGTGGATCATCTCTTTTTACACTTGTATGTTTGTGGGTCTGTGGCAGCAGACTTTGACAAGGTTGGATTATCTTGGGTGGTTCCGTATCATATTGATGCTATTTGTGAGGTTGAAATTCAGGGTCTCAGGAGGGGCAATGGGGCCAAATCTCTTTGGGGTCGTACAATTATGACTGTTCTTTGGGTTATTTGGTTAGCAAGAAATGAGAGAATCTTTAAAGATAAATATGTAGAGTTAGGGGTTGTTGTGGGATAGAATTTGTTTTTCCATTTCTTTGTGGGCATTGGTTGATAAGCCTTGTGATGGTATTCCTCTTTTTCTAATTCTCAGAAATTGGAAAGAGATTTTCTCTTCCAAGCAATCTAGGATGATTCACGTAGGTGATCACTTTTATCTGCTGTGATGTTGGAGTGCTAGTTTTGTTGAGGTCAGGGTGGTCTACTTTTTGGTTCTCTTGGCTCTATTGGAATTCTGGTCCACTTTGTCCATTACTTACACTAATACAGTTTTTTACTTATCAACCAAAATAAAAATGAAAAATGTCTATAATAGGGATATTTTGGTCAATTAAAACTTTTTTCACAGTCTAGACTTTTAATAGTAGTATAGGTTTATATTTAATATTTTTTTTTTTAGATACTTGCGTTGAACTTTGAAGATATTTGAAAGTAATGATCTTACAATATTAATGGATTAATTTTGATCACTTATCAATAAATCAAGTTTCCAGGGGATTCCGAGTTTATAAGTCTTTCATTGATACCCAATATAACTATAGGGCCTTCTGTAAGAAGCCAAATTAGATTGTGGTACACAGTTTGGTGTTAGAGCAAAGGTCCCAAGGGGTTAAATTTTTTTCAGTATTCTTATTTTTGTTGGAGTGGCTAGCGATTTGGATGGGAATCAAGATGAGATGCAGGTTTGTGGAGAAGCAGAAAAATTATGAAATCAGAGAAGAGGATGGGCAAGGAAGAGTAATTCTTCACATCATAAAATATAAAAGGGGCATCAAATCCTGGTTCTCTTTGAACAGAGTGGTGCTTATGGGTTGTTATTCAATTGCTAATAATCAGTCAGAGGAAGGTTTTTGTTCCAGGATGAAAGGAGCACCAGATATTCATTCTCTTTGACCAGTTTGCAATAGGCTTGATTAGTTTTTGTTCACTAAGAACAGGGTGGTGCTTTATGGTTCACATCCATGGATCACATCAAAATTGAGGGGAACTGTTGCTCTCATAGACAACGAACATTGCTCACTATATATGATTAAACTGCATTCCACCTGTCATTGTGTGGGGGCTTCATAGCCAATATTCTTGCAACCTAGTTGGTTTATTGGCTCCATCTAACCAAACTCAAAATATGGGGCTTTACATGATCCACCTTACCTCATATTTTTTTTTTTCCAACATAAATACTGTATTATCCAAGTTATGGTTTTACTGCATTTATAGTTATGAGTGGTTCTTGTTTTTATTTATTTATTTATTATTAGATCTGTGCTTTCTTTTATATATTATTGCAAATTTGGAATTGTTTCAGGAAGCTGAGGCAATCCTGGAGGATATTAGGCTTACACCAATGAAAGTTCTTGGATATGGTGTGGTAAGACTCGGATCACTTATATAGCAAATTAATCTTGTGATTAGTTCATCATGATTTAAGTTTCTTTTTTCTTTTTCCATTTATTCAAAATATCTTCTTAAGGGTTATTTAATCCAGAAGGATGGACTTAATGAGATTACTGTCTTTCTTTTAAGATGCACTTAACATGCATGCAGAAGCTAGAGTTGGAATTTGGAACCCGCCATTCAGAGGGCTCATCCATCTTACATGAAAATTTGGACTGCATGCACGCTTCTAATCATGTTATGTTTTTAATTGTTCTATATGGTCCAAAAATAATGGCTACTAATAATATTAGATTTTTAAAATAATGTATTTGGGTGTATATCTATATATATATATATATATATGTATGTATGTATGTATGTATGTATGTATATCTATATATATGTGTATATTTTCTTCTCAGAAGATCACTTGTGTGGATTGATTAAGATTGAATGGGCTGTGCCTTTTAGCTAAGTATTCAGGTTTCATGTGGATCTCATTATAATTGTGAGTTCTGTGCAATTGCATTGTTCACTAATAATTGTGAATTCTTTATGGACAGGGTCTTATTGCAGCATCATATGCATTACTAGGTGAGTCTAAGTTCTTTCAACTCTACTATTTTTGATAACAAATTATATATGATATGATTATTGGGGTTTAATCAAAGTAATCTCTAATAAGCACAAATGCACCAATATGCAACATGTGTTGTTTATTTCAAAGTTCAAGGGTTGTATTCAATCATCTTTTTGGCCTTTTACATACTGAGTTTCTTAATATCGTGGCTCGGTTTTTATTTTAATTGCATATTTTGAAAAATATTTCCCTTCAGGAGTTAGGACCGTGGAAGGTTGATAATGTAGCACATAGAAACACATATCATGGAGAGTAATAGAGTATTACCAATCCAAAAGCTGTTTTGCTGCATGGTTATCTCTATGAGTAAAGGTTGAGCTGGGAAATGAATTTGAAGAAACAACTCAACAAGAGTGGAAAGAAAAAATGAATATAGGTAGAAAGAAAGATCCTGGAGCAAGACTATACCCATCTACACCTCGTATTCCTAAATATATACACCTCCAGTGGTGAGATAAGCTAGCAAATTATTAGCTGATTAGAGGCAAAAGATGAAAATAAAGGAGGGCAAGAGCTCAATTGATTTTTTGGTCCTGTTGGTTCTGTGCTTTTAAACATTTTTCTGTTCTTAGAGTCGCGTAAAGCAGAAAAAAATGCAGTAGACATGTTTGGGAACACATTTCAGTTTTCTGAAATTTTTTCCTGAAAATAAGGGAACATCAAAATGATGTTCTCGGTTTTTTTTTTCTGTTTAAGAAACAGTGAAAATGATTCATTCTCAGAATTCCATATTGTTTTCTTAAAACACGTTTTTGAGAACTGTTTTTTAAGAACAGAACCAAATACACCCTTTCCTCATGTGTCATTAAATAGATAATTAGATATTGTAACTAGAATAACTGATTACAAATTTACAACTATATTGAGGTTATCATTCACCACTATAAGGGCTATGGTACTGATCTATGTTACATGGACTCGGGTACAGGTGTCAAGTGCGGTATGTGTCAAGGTGTCGGATTCGTCTACTTTTCAAAGATTTTTCACTATTTTAAAGTGTTGAGCAGGAGTACCCACACCCATGTCACAAGTGTCCAACACGGGTACTTCACACATTTTGAAGTGTCCATGTAACATAGGTACTGATAGTTTGGATAAATAATTCTAGCTATGGTTGCATGTGTTTTGCATGTGAGTGCCCCCGAATGTGTGTTTGTGTGTGTATGGATGTACATATATATTTTCTTTATTTCCTGGGATGCTTAAACAAATCTTACTTTTTTGACCCACTTCAGTTCTTGGCAGAGGAATGTCTTTCTCTATTTGATTGTTAAATCTTTCATTTTCTATGTAACTGAGCTATATTTTAGAGTTTTCTGAAAATTTCCTCCTTGAATATGTTATATATATATATAGATATAGATATGCTTGTTCGTTTTTCAAACCAAACGCTATATATTTGGTTTCAGAGTGGGAGAAGACGCTACAATTTATTGGCATTGTTGGCCTTGGTCAGGTACTTGTTCTCTTATCCACTTACAGTTGTTCTGGTCATCGTTTTATATTTTGATCTGCATATTATTTTCAAAATTGATGAAAATGAAAACTGTCAGAATTTGAAAATTTTCTGAAATGCAGTAATTTTTTTCTAAACATGTCTGAATTTATAGATGCCAAAAATTAATTTAAAAATGTTCAAAATTTAGAGGAAATTTTTTTTTTCCCTAATAAAAATGTTTTATTGAAATCAAGACCTTGGTTTTGATGTGGCATACCTTGGAAAAGTAAACTGTTCCTTGGAGTTCACTTATACTTGCTGGAGCACAATTTCATGAATCTCACAGAAGCACTTCCAATTCCAAAAGTAAGCTTAATAGCATGATCATAATCAATTGCCCCAGTTAATTTTCTGTAGATGATCAGGAAAATACTGTGAATGGTCCACATAAAGAGTGGCATTGACCATTTGTAAAATTAATATCATCAGATTGGTCTTTGTCTTAGCAGATCTTGTAGTTGGGATTGAATTTTCAGTCTGAACCATTTTAATGTAGTCCTCTAGTGTTCCTTTAGTAGACTTTGTGTATGGTATGCACCAAAGCTACCTTAGATTTCCCTCTCATATGTAGCAATATATAGTGTTCCGTAGAAAAAATTTGGTACCAGACTCAAGTTCAGGGTTATGGACATGGAATTTCAGGAAAAACAGCTACAAACCTTTGCAATTGTTCATGATTTAATCAAGTTTTCCTTTGTGTCTTTCTTTTGCTAATGGGGAAATTTTAAACCTGGTTAGTCGGACTTCAAAAGGGATCTAAAACCAAGGACTTAAATATCGATATCGATGGATATATCGATAGATATATCGAAAATTTCGATATCGATTTAAAGATACGACGGATATTGTTAGTTAAACAACTATATTTTCATTGAAACTCTAGGAAACAATGATTTAGACTCTAAATAACAGTTTAGAATTAAAATATTGCTATTTAAATGTCTGTGAGACTAGTATATATTGTGTAAGGTATAAAAAGTGTGCTACACCGAGCAAAAGAACAAATATTTTAAGAAAGTAAATGAAGGATGTTACTTTATAACACTAATTTAAGTCATTAATATAATTAGAATATTTATATAAATTAATATTTAAAGAGTAAGAGGTGATAATTTTGACACGATAACAAGAAAATGAATGTTTCGATATAGTCGATATATCATCAATATATTTGATATATCGGCGATACTATGTGAAAAAAAGAAAATATTATGGATATATCGAGATTTTATTAATAATATTGAAAATATCGACAATATCATAAAGATATTTTGCAAAAAAGATATGTCAATTAGATATCATATCGAGGGGTACGGATATATCGAAGATATCGTGGATATTTAAGTCCATGTCTAAAACTTAGCAGTCCCTCCTCACAGACCTACATGGTAAAAAGATTAGAATGATCTGATAATTTTCCATTATATTATTTTACTTTTTCCCATCTGACGGTGGAAAGTCTATTTTGAAATGTTCTGGAGAGTCTTAAAAACAAATAATTCAGAATCATCTTATAGCAGTTAAATTATTGGCACAATTTCTTGGAAGCCCCATCTAGGTGTATCCTGCACCAGTTTACATTTTTTTAGACATTCACTATTAGTGTTTTAGAACCCATTTTTCAGTTTGATTGGCTGAGGCTCAGATGCAAGACTTCCCTTCCTTTCCTTAATTTTTTTCTGTGATATTAAAGAACTTTCAGAGATGTTTTCTTACTATATTTTGACTCTTCCTCATTGCTTGGTTAATTGTGACTCTTTACCAGACTATATATCGCCGGCTATCTTCTTACAATGACTCTAAAGATTTTAAACAAGATGTGAGGTACAGCTTACTTCATAATGTTCTATCTAATCATGATTTCATTGCGCTAGGTTTTATTACTTCATTTATATCTGGTAACCCTGCATAAATAATGCATATTTTCAAGGAAATCTCAAGTTTTTGATGAGAAAAATCAGAAATATATCATGGTGAAAAAAAAGAAAGAAAAAAAAACACTTAGTTATGAATCTCTTGTTCATTCACACATTATTCTGCTGATGATCTGATGGACAAGCAGAGTAGACAGTGATATGCTGGGGCTACTACTTGCATGTTGACCTCCAGAGGGGGCCATCCCTCTGCAAAAACTGCGTTACATATATATGTGTTTGTATGTGTTGTGTATATATATATATCTAGAACACCATTAAATCCCAGAAGTTTAAGCTATTAGGGAATGAGCCAACAATGTATATCAAGCTAACACAAACCCTCACGTGTGGCCTCATTCCGCACGTGGAGAGACAGACAGAGAAACAGCCAACAAACAAATAGATAAACTATTTGGGGAATAAACAAATGGAGGTACCAAGACTTGAACATAAGGCCACTCACAAACCAGAGCTCTGATACCATGTTAGAACAACAGTTAACCCCAAAAGCTTAAGCTATTAGGTGGATGGGCCAACAATGTATATCAAGCTAACATATATATCTATATATATGTATATATATATAGAGGGATGATCATGTGTGGGATATCCTGGAGTATCCTGTTCGATCACGGCCTTCCGTGATCGGCACACGCGCATTCACACTCGCGCATGTGTTGCTCACGGACAGCCGTGGTGGAACGGGATATTCGGGATATCCTGCACATGATCAAAGCTTTATATATATATATATATATATATAAGGCTACTTCTATGCTGCTCAAGGTTTAGTTGTGACGCTGGAAAATGGAGAAAGAAGAGGAAACACAAGAGAAAACTCTAGTAATATACCAGCTCGCCACCTAGAGGAATCCACCAAAGGGATAAGAGCAATAGAAACAAGAAGAACTCCTTCTTAGAAAGCCAAAGGCTGAATTCCCATTCCAAATTTTGTAAAAAGTCCTTCCCAATTACAAGGCTAAAAGCTTAAATAACATTAGCATGGAACAACCCTCCAGCTGTTGGTAAAGTTTCAAGGTAAACAACAATTTATAGATAGACAACACAATTTCCAAGAAAGAAGGAGCAAAAGAGCTAAGCAAACTTTGACTAAAAATTAAATAACACCTAACCAAAATTCAAGAGTCTTAGGGACTTGAAAGATGACTTAAAGGACTACTAATCTTGAAATTATAGCAAGCAAAAAGAGCCAAATTAAGGTGGAACGAAATTCGAAGTGGAAGGAAATAGAATTCTGCAGTCCTGAAAAATGGACTCTTTTCTTGGTCAAATCTAAATTGAGATGATTCAGCTAACGAGCCTTATATGATTTTGAAGCCCTTCGATTCTAGTTTTCAACCCAACAACTGGTTCTCAATTTCGAGTCCCGAGGAAAAAAGTTATGGCCATTTTACTAAAACCTGTCCAGTTGACTGTTCTGCTTCCGCATTGTGAATTTTTATTCAATTGGTTCTTTTGGGCATTAATTTTGCGCTGAACACTTGGTGCACTAGCATGGGATGCTCTGGCATCAAGTTGGGTGAGAATCAACGTGTGAACTCAATGCATGCTAGAAGTATGGTGCAGTAAGCTAAAAATGAAAGAGGGATTTGAAACCCATATATATGAATATAAGTACTGCTCAACTCAACAGGAGCTTAAACCATCCGTTGTGTTGTGTTTTATCTTAGAATTGGCTCCTCAAATTATGACATGCCCACATGGATATGTCTCATCTAGAAGATCTTTCAACCTTGATGCTCTTCTGACATTAAAAATCTTATAGTGTTCTGATAGTGTTGTTGGAGTCATCTTCTGGGCAAACTGCCTTGAAGCATGGATGCGGAGATGGGATACAACATGAATAAGTGGATATGATGAATCCTGTTAAGAAACAGATACGTTGGCAATACGTCAATATACATACGTGTGTGTGTGAAATAAACATTTATCTTTTATTAAATTGTTAAAAGAATCTATATTTGCAACTTATGTGGTTTAATCACAACCATCCCCAATTTATACATCAAGAAGAAGGCATCATTCCCAACAAAAGGGTCAACATGTATGTCAGAATTCATAAACCTCTTTTGTGTTTTTCCTTACAACTATCCAAGAAATATCAGATGAGTTTCCAAAATTCTTAAAAAAATTTATTTAAAAATTTTCAATATGATTAAGAAGTGTTGGATACATATTGAGTATTCAAGAATCATAGGTATCAAATATGTGTCTAATATGGATTTGGCTTCTTTGTATATGTATCTGTGCTAGTTAGGAAAACCATATATTTATTTATTTAATCTATTGAATGTTCTATTTTGTATTTGTATTAAATTTCATTTAGGAGTTTGTAGTCTCTATCGTTATAATCATATATTCTAATTTATTCAGATTTCGGTGGTGATGAATAAAATTAATTGTGATTGCCTTGTTCCTTGAAGGCTGTTGCTTGCTCCAGTTAGACTTGGAGCTCAAGCATTTTCATGGGCTGCTGGAAAATTAGAAACAAACCGCATTGGGCTACCGACATCGCCGTCATCCTCAGATGTTCAAAACCGGGTGTTGCAGGCTGCTGCCAAACACGAATCTCAGCCATCTGATTCTGAAGAAATCCAAGACTTATCTCCTGAATCAACAGCTACGATCAGTGAGAATGTGGATCTATCTGAAGCATAATGTCCAAGATTTTTCTTGCAGCTAATTATTCCATTAAAGCTTCCCATTTTGGTATGAGAATTTAGATGGGCTGTATTATCTTTGAATGTAAGCTAAACTAGATGATTGATACCATGTGAATGAGAACTTCTATTGGAGACTTGACCTCCTTTGTGCAAAAATAAGTGAGTTTTGCTCATTTCATTGAACCATTTATTTTAGTTGAAGAGAGCATGGATATATCAGAACTTGAGAAGCCCATATTCCTGTAGACTTAATGAAAGATAGTGAGAGAGTGAGTTTAAAACACTATTGCCATGTTTGACATGCAGGATTAAAAGGTTGGATGGGATAGAATTGTTGGATGAAGTAGTCTTTAGTTGCTTTGTTTGAAATAGAGAAGATGGTCTCTTGGACAATTTTCTACCTGTGTTTCTTTTAAATAGGATAGTATCCTAGCATAAAAATACACCACCTTCCTCACGGGTTAATTATCTCCTGCATATAGAGGATACAAAAAGTATATCTTATGTTTGAAAAGAGCACCAAACACAAAACTGATATGTTTATCCTATCTAGTCTATCCCGCGTTCCAAAATAGCCTATTGGATGTTCATGATACTAGTTTAGTTGGTGCACACGTGCGTTGCATGTGACTTTTTGTGTATATTTTTTTTTTAAAAAATTTATTGTGAAAAAGTTACCTATAAACATGTGTTTTATTGGCTTTGATTTTTTATGGTGTACCAACCTTTAAACAATTTACTATCTTTCTATTATTTTTTCAGACAAATCAAGGTGTAAATTTTAAGCTCATGAATACAATATTGACAAATAAACCACACTGAATTGAACATTTATGTATTAAATATAATAGTATCAATTATATGTATTTAAATATATTATGTGTATAAGTAAACATTTTCAATGATCCTTTTAAACTTGTGAAGATCCCAAAACATCCTAAAACATTAATTAATTAGTTAGACATATGTTTGTAAATAAATTCTAAGCTGAAAGAAGTAATCTAAGTATTCAAATTTTGAAACTTTATTTTTTATTTTTTATTTTTGCCTCTTTGATTTTCTATTTCTAACCTTAGGATTCATATGAGTTTAATTGAGCTCTAAGCAACCAATCAATTCTTCGTCTCCTATTACCCGTTTCTGTAGTATTTGTTATCCTTCTTCTCCTTTCTCCTACCTTTTCAATGTATTGTTCTCTTTGTTCAATAGTTAATTGTGCGTATTTGTTGATTTGTTCACCAGTTTGAGTAGTCTAATTTCATTTAAAATATACATATATTTTTTGTTAATAAAATCTAGAACTTTAATTAAAATTTTCAATATGTAATTATAATTGTACATTGTTATATAGAGTTTAAACCTTCAAGAGATGTCATTTTTTTAGATACTATTGTTCTTCCTTTGAAAAACTACGATAAAACTATTTTCTATTTATTTTACTACTGCATGATTACAATAGGTACAATATCAAAATAGTATTACAAAAAACTTATTCTCATCTATTGTAAAGTATTTTGATTTATAATGCATAATTACAATATCTAAAATATCAAAAACATATTACATTAAAAAAAAAAATAGAATCATCTAAAATAAAATAATTTTCGAAGAAATAACATACCTAGATACTTTGAACAGCCTTTCCAAAGCAATGCAAAAATTTGAATTGGAACAATGTGCATTAAAGAATATATTTATTTTATGTAACAATGTGCATTTAAAAAGTAAAAAGATTAAGAAAATTGTAACGGTCTTATGTTGCATTAATCCTATATTGCATTATTAGTCTTATATAACAATATCCATTTAAAAAAATTAAATTAAATTGAATGACTGTTTGAAAGAATTAACATAGCTCAATATATATTATGAATGACTATTTGAAAGCACTGTAAAAATAAACATTATTATAAGTACAAATATCAAAACCAAGGTCTCTGCAAACCATCATATAAAATCCAACAAATCATGACATTATTATTTTTTTATAAATTAAACAACTCCTCACATGAGCATATAAAAACTTTAGAGATATAGTTTAAATTTACTTTTTGTGATTTGAAGATATAATTCAAAAAAAAAAAAAAAAAAAAAAAGAAAGAAAAAAAACATGGGGTTTTGGACCATCATGGTAATGGCAATGGGGCGGGTCAACAATATACCATCCCCGACCCTAACATTGAAACCCTCTGCCCGAACCCGCTCCTAAACCCGATGGGGTGAAGAAACAAATAACCATCCTCGACCCTATTGCTTCCTAGGAAAACCATCCCTGCCCCGCGCCGCCTGCCTCGCTCAATGTGAGGACTCGAGCCATGAGTGATGAGGATTTTGGGTTGAATTGTGATAAGTTATGCTTTGGGGAAACCACATGCCTCTTTTTGTGCATATTGAGTGATTTGGTCGACTGTAGGTTGTTTTGGTTGACTATATTACAGACAGAATGTCACGGTACTGTTCACTGGGAAGTTTTGGTCGACCGCTTCCTGTGTTGGTCGACTATAACGCACGAATTTTGCTGAAGTTATAGGGTAAAAAGACTATTATACCCCTCACTTATATTTCTTTTTAAACCAACTCTTAAGGGGTTTCTACCCATTTTTCTCGACTGAGAAAGAGGGAAAGGGAGAGAAAGAGAAGGAGAGTGGCAAGGAGAAAGAGAGGAGGCCAATGGTGGAGCACTTGACCTTATGAGCTCAGGTCCGACTTCTTAAAGCTTCATTACTGCGATTTTCCACCCGATCTATGCGTATACACCCTTCGATTCACTTTTCTAGCGACCATTTGAGAGGTAGGTGCATTTTTCATGGTTGTAAACCATTGTATGCATGATTTGGTATATTATGATGGGTTTTTGCATATTTACATGGTGTAATACATGTTTAAATGGGATTGGGGTTTGAATTTCTTACAAATTCATATATTTGGGAAATTAGGGTTTTGTATATACCCTATTTGGCTATAATTGTATTATTTTACATACTTTCACATGATTTGGGGAACAATGTGTTGATTTTGAAAACCTAATTGTAAAATTCTTGCTATCGACTATTTAGGGGTCATGTTTTATATAAGTGTTGCAAATCCGTTTACTTACCATTATAATAGAATGGTTCTTGGGAACTTAACCTATAAATGGATGTGGTGTGAGGGCTATTGGAGACAGGATTACTGCGGTCCCGAAGGAAAGGGATGTCTTGCCATGTCTTCATATCCTATAGTCCTGGGTTATGTGCCCGAATTGATGTTTCTGCGGTCCTATGTAGGGATGTCTTGCTGTGTTTTCTCTTGAGGTTACTGCGGTCCCAGATAGGGATGTCTTGCCGTGTTTCTTCTTATTTCCGCGCGCGAGGGCCCCGCATAACCTGGGGAAGATTATTCAGTTTAAAAGACTGATGATATGGATTGCCAGATATGGCGGATGGTGTTGTAGATGGCCAGATATGGTGAATTTATGTTATGATTGATTTTCATATTCTCTTGTAACTATTTAAAATTTGTGATATGCAACGTTTTGTTATCTCATTTTATTTATTTGTTTATAATGGTTTTTAAAACCTTGATATACAACTTTGAAAAATGTATTCTACTGAGTTTATACTCACGCCTATTTTCAAAACCTTTTGCAGACTTTGAGCAAAGTAAGGATGACTCTTATGAGGAGGCATTACATCGGACTTAGCATAAGCATCTCATTTTGGATGTTGTGCAAATGCATTTTATAACTTTTATGGCATGTATATTATTTTAGACAGACTTATTGTATTATATACTGCCTGTATTGACAGTAGAACTCTGTGGGAACCAGTATGCAGCTTATTTTAATTACCTATTGTGGATGGTTGAATGATTTTAATTTTAAATTGAACAGGTTTAAACTGTCGAGAACTTGGTATGTCCTATTTTCAAACAGGACCATGCTGGATTTTTCTAAAAATATTTTATAAAGCCATAATTTTTATTATAAACCATCCTTGAACTTCATTTTATTTATTCTTCTTTCTATTGACACGTCATAGCCTAATTCCGGGTCGTGACACTCAAGCACTGCAATGCCAGATGATGTAGATCTGAGACGTACAGCATATTAAAGTGGTGAACAGTAAGGCAGCTGTGAAGTCATCGTGAGGGCAAACTAGCGAGGTCTGTGAGATCGTGACTCCATAAGGGTGAGGTATTGAGATGGGGAGGTCATAAGGGTGGGGAGGGGACAAATATTGGTAGACGACAGATGGCAGACGGTGAGGGGTTAAAGGTGAAGTATGACTACGTGAGGAAGGGATAGAGGAGAGATCTGATTTCTTTAGGGTGAGGAATTGAACTGAGGCGGATAGGGTTTTTGGGTTAAAGTTACAGGTTATATATATATAAGGGTAAAATTGTAAAAGGATTAGCAGGGTGGGTCGGTTCTATAGGGCAGTTCTATGGTTCGATTCGGTTCGGTTCTATGGGTAAGGGCTTGTAAATACCATAACCGAACCGTACCCGATGAAAAATTCAAAATTGAACCCATATCTGAACTAAGAACCGAAAAAATTTTAAAAAAAAACCTACCCCTATGAGGGGCGGGGTAGGGCTCCTATGGGGCGGGTCAAAATTGCCATCCTTAGGACCATGATAATCTCTCTCAAATAGACGGTTCACGGTTATGATTGGAGATTTTGATGGGAGATGACCTTTAGGTCACTACTGTCATATGTAATACGAAATAAAGCTTTATTTGTCAATTTGTTAAAACAAGACTGTTAACATGATAACAATTCACTGCTAATATCTTCTTTTCGGTATTAAATTTGGAAGTAATCACCAAATAGTCATTTCCATGGTTCTTTTTTGTTTTTTCCCCGCCCCACCTCAGAATCATCTTTTTATTCATTCTTTATACCATTTTCTACCTTTTTCTCTACCATGTGATATCACTTACCATCTTTCTATCTCTCTAATGCCAAATAAAGACTTTATTTGTCAATTTGTTAAAAATTGACTATTAACATGATAAAAAATTGACTGCTAATATCTTTTTTTGGGTATTCAATTTGCAAGTAATCACTAATCCTCATTTTCACGAGTCTTTTATTTAAGTCACCCCACATCAGAACCATTTTTCCTTTCTGCCCGACCCCACATTTCCCATCATTTTTTATAAACCACCGATATCATCTTTTGTATCTCACTGATAAGATTTACCTCTCCCTTCATTCTCTCTCTCTCTCTCTCTCTCTCTCTCTCTCTCTCTATCACATCTCTATTGTACAATAAACCTATTCTTTGCTTCAATTCTCTCTCTATCAGTGTGGGTATATATTGTTTCAATCGATTTTGAGGGGGTTTTTTTATGGATTGAGAGTTCTTTTTTGGGTTTCAGTTGGTTCTCTTGAGATATGTCTTGTATTTTTTGTTTTTTTTCTACCTCTTTATTTTCAACTGAATGAATGGTTTCTTAGATCTATGGATTTTTGGTTTTGATTGATTTTGAGGGGTTCTTTATGTATTCAGAGTTCTTCCTTTTTGGGTTACGATTGTTAGAAAGTAATTTGTAATTTTGTCATTAAAGAAAAGTCTAAATATAGCATTTATGTTTGTAGTTGGGTAGTGTAATGTCCGCATCATTTAATTAGGATAATCTCACCTTTAATGCATAATTTGCATGTACTTTAGTTGAGTTGTCAGGTATTGTCACGCATAGGCATCACATGGGTATGATGTTGATATGTTTATGATTTCACATTTTTAGACTACTGAAATTTGGCTAAGTGTTGGGAAAAAATGGATTTTCGTAAAACTTCGTTTTTAAAGATAATTTTTGGCGGTAATGGAAGTTTATAATATTATAAGACATCTGTGATTTTATGGGATTTTATTACCACGATTCGATTGGTTTCCTCGTACGTTTGTTTTTGAAAAATCTGTCAAGAGTCAGATTTTGTACTAAAACTTGAAAATGAGATTTTGATATACTTGGAATTCGATTTTTTTTGATATTTTATTTAGATTCAAATGGGGGGTTATTTGCTTATTTTCATTAAACAACTTAAAGTGATTACTTAAATGTTTTTAATGAAAATAAGATAGTGGTATATACTGTGGGAGTTTATACACATTTGCCTGAGTTATTGGGCATTTTCAGTAGGGGACGATCAATCGTGCCTTGAGGACGATCGATCGTAGGTGCCCCAGAAACGTTATTTAGCTTCTGTTAACCATAATCGATCGTGCCCTCAACCCACGATCGATCGTACATCGCAGAATTTGGAAATTATTTTTTTAATGCGTCAAAAGACGCATGTGCCCCTCACCCCTTTTAAAACCCTCATATCACAGCTCTAACACCCATTTTTTTAGCATTTTGAGTGTTAGAGAAAGAGAGAGAGAAGGAGAGAGGAGAGAGAGGAGAGAGAAAGGGCTTGTTTGGAGAGAGAAAATCACATTTTTATCTTGCATGCATAGGTTTTTGACTCTCTCACCTCATTTTAACACTTGGACTCGCGTTCTAGGGGCTGGATTTAAAGATCTACACGTGCTTGGAGAGGATTCAAGCCTGACCTGTAGAGTTTGGAGCTTAGTCTTGCATTTTAGGCTCAGATCCAACCCTCACAACACATTTTCTCTACATTTGGTGCAACATATTTGAGGTAGGTGTAATTTTCATGGGTTTTAACCGTAGGGATGATAACAGGTTAGGATATAAGCCCATATATGTTGAATAAAAAGGTGTATTGGTGTTATTTATGAGTTTACGTGATTTTTGGGTGTGTTATCATATATATTTTGTAATGCATGTACTGAGGGGTCTAGTTTACATAACCCTATATTTATAAATATTACATTTGGGAGTATATGGGTTGATATACTTGTTATATTTTGGTTTATTTTGGATGTATATGCTATGTAAATTCTTGTTGGTCTATATTTTACATGCTTTACATAACTCCCACATGTTATGTAATTATGATATAATTATATATTGCTGATTTCTGGAATAACTGACACGTGTATGGGTTTTTATGCTTTTCATGACATTCATTAGCATAAAATGCATGAAATGGATTTAATTAATTACTTGGTAAAAGTATAGTAAAGGGTCATTGGATTTGGACTACTAGCGGTCAAGGGATTTAGCGGTGTTTTCCATTCCTTTAGTCCTGGGTACTTTCCGGTTCCATAGGAACCCTTGTGTTCCCGAATTAGAGGCTACTTTCCGGTTCCAGGTAGGAACCCTTGTGTTGTCCTCTTGGAGGTGGGTTTAAATCCTCTATTTCTGCGCGAAGACTCCTGCGAAAGTGGTCGGTAATTATGGATTATGTTAAATGGACATGAGTCTCATATCATTCATGACATTGCATGGGTTTTAATTATTTTAAGCATGATTTTAATTGGTTATATTATCATGCTTTGGTTATTTCTATATGAAAATTATATCTATTGAGTTTTATACTCACTCCTATGTTTTATAAACCCTTTTCAGATGATTTTATAGCTGGGGAGACCTCTTCTTGAGGTGTTTATGCTTTGATGGGAACAATTTTAATATTATGGTTATGTATTAACTAAACACTTTTGTATTCGGCCAATGGGCGCTAGACATGTAATAACTCATGGTTTGTAATATTTTAATTTCGTAGGTCTCCTTATATGGTTTATTTAGCATGTGATGATACCAATGATGGATGACAGGACTTTTATAACTATTTTATACAGGATTTTGTTATGGTATGTTCCATTTACGAATGGGTCATGCCGAAATTTTTATTGAAATTACTTGTTTTCTAACACGTGCCATTCACATTCTTCCTAAATGATTTTCTTAATTAAATTGGATTTATTAATATTGATCGCGGCTTAATTAATTTGGGTTGTGACAGGTAGTGTCAATTGGGCAGTGTTCTTTTGGTCTGTTAGTCTTCCAAGGTGTTTAGAGTCGTAATGGTTTATTGCTTTGTCTCTTGAGTCTTTAGCTTTTATATAGGGGCACTTTTTATGTGAGAAAAAGGTAACAAGAAAGCAATAGAAGTGCAGGAGCAGCAGCTCTGCAACTCCCCTGTAATCTCCCCTGTTTTGCTCCATTTCTTAATATAAAAAATTCAGTTCTTGCATTTCTCAATTCTTGCTTTTCCGTTGTCAAATTCCACTTTGTTTCCGCTGTCCCCAGCAAATTTGGTATCAGAGCTACTCTATTCATCCACTATTTTAATCTCTTTTTCATCAGAGCTCTGAAAAAATTGTCTAGCTGGAAGTTCTTGTAATACTATGTTTGCTTACTCACCAAATCAAGTTCCTATATTCGAAGGTGAGCATTATGATTCCTGGAGGGATCAAATGAGGATTGTTTTTCTCTCACAAGATCTATAGAGTTTGATAGAAGATGGCTATGAAGAACCGCCGACACGTGGGAACTCTTCATCCTAGACTGAGGAAAAACAGAAGTTGTACAGGGAGAACTTGAAGAGGGATGCGACTGCCTTACGTCTTATTCATCAAGGGGTAAGCAAATCTATTTATCCCAGAATTTTTGGTGTTGATAAAGCAAAAGTGGCATGGGAAATTTTGCAAAAAGAGTTTTTAGGCTCTAACAAAGTTATCTCCATCAAGATTCAAAACTTGTGGAGAGACTTTGATAGTTTAAGTATGAAAGAAAGTGAAAATGTTCGAGATTTTAGCTCTAAAGCTGTTGAAATCATTAATCAAATAAAAAGCTATGGTGATACAGTTCAAGAGAAGAGAATGGTTGAAATTTTTTTGAGAAGTTTGCCACAAAAGTTTGAACCTGTTGTTGTTGTTATAGTTATAGAAGAAACAAAAGATCTATCTAAATTTTCTAGGCATGAGCTAATGAGTTCTCTTGAAGCACATGAGAAAAGAATGAGTAGGTTCTCAAGCCAACCACTGGAACAAGCTTTCCAATCTAAAGTCAATGTCATAGAAAGGAATCCTTCCAGGGCAGAATAAGAAAAACGATGGGGCTCATCTCGACGAGGAGGACACTATGGAAAAGGCCATAGGAATCAAAATGAAAGCCATGGTAGAGGTAGAGAGAAGAGTAGATTCACCTAGCAAAAATATAGTAACTCTGATTCTCATTGTTTCGTTTGCCAAAAGCCAGGTCATGAATCTAAAGATTGTCGATTTAAATGCAAAAAATGTCGTGTACCAAATCATTCTCAACGTGATTGTTGGTATAAAGGCAAAAAGGAAAATAATGAAGCAAATTTCTCAAAAGAAAATGAAGTGGATCAGTTGTTCTATTCTTGTATGGATAATGAGAATGCATCACAAAGCATATGGTATTTGGATAGTGGTTGCAACAATCATATGATAGGGAATCAAGAGTTTTTTGTTAAGCTCGATGGCAATGTTTCTTCTCAAGTTAAGCTTGGTGATGGAAAGTTGCAAGATGTTGAAGGCGAAGGGATCATTGCTGTCCACACAAAGGGATGTAACAAAAAATATATCAATGATGTTCTTTATGTGCCAGGCTTAACTCAAAACCTCCTTAGTGTTGGCCAATTAATTAAGAATGGATATTCTTTAGTATTTAATAATGAAGAATGCAGTATCATTGGCAAGAAAACTAATCTCACAATAGCTAAGATTGACATGACTGAAAATAAAGTTTTTCCTCTTCTTATGCCACTAGTTGAGAACATTGCATTTAAAAGTGAGAGTGTTGTTGAATTTTATTTATGGCATCAGAGATATGGCCACTTGAATAACAAGGGCTTGCAATTGTTGAAGCAAAAGAATATGGTGATTGGCCTGCCTCCTATGAAAGAAAACATGGAGTTTGTGAAGGTTGCATATATGGCAAGATGCACAGGCTACCTTTTCCAAAAACAGCATAGCGAGCTCGTTCTCCCTTGGAGCTAGTGCATGCTGATATCTGTGGTCCAACAAGGACTCCCTCTCTCAATGGCAAAAGATATTTTATTCTTTTTGTTGATGATTGCACTCGTATAATGTGGATTTATTTTCTTGATAAAAAATTAGAGGCTTTCACTATTTTTCTCTAGTTTAAAGCTCCTATAGAAAGATAAAGTGGTCATCAAATGAAGACACTCAGAACTGATCGTGGTGGAGAGTTCATCTATAAGCCACTTCGAGAGCATTGTCAAGAAAAGGGGATTCAAAGGTAGCTCACAGTTCGTCACACACCACAACAAAATGGAGTCGCAGAGAGGAAAAATCGAATAATTGAGGAGATGGTAAGAAGAATGCTTAAAGGCAAAGGTCTTCCAAATAATTTATGGGCTAAAGTAGTAAACATTGCAGTGTAAGTCCTCAATCGATCACCAACAAAGGCAGTTTGAAATAAGACTCCGTTTGAAGCTTGGAATAAGAAAAAGCCCATGGTAGACTCACTTAGAGTTTTTGGCTGCATTGCATATGGCCTTATTACCTCTCCAAACAAGGAGAAATTTGATGAGAAAGGAGAAAAATATATCTTCATTGGCTATAGTAATGAATCTAAAGGCTACCGGCTTCTTAATCCAAAGATAAATGAGCTGGTGATTTCTAGAGATGTCATATTTGATGAGATGGCAACTTGGAAATAGGAGGACTCTACCGATCAGGGGACAATGACTTATGAGCCAATCACAACTCAAGAAGATGTCAGTTCTTAACCAAGTCCAACTCTAGGGGCAAGTCCATCATTAGAGGCAGAGGCATCAGCATCTCAACACACAAGTTTTCCTTCAGCAGATTCTTCAGACTTGGACACACCACCTAGGAAGTTTCGTTAATTGAGTGAAATGTATGAAACTTATGATGTTGCCCTCTTATCTAGTGAACCATAGAGTTTCGTTGAAGCAGCAAAAGAAGAAGTTTGGGTCAAAGCATTGGATAAGGAGATTACTATGATTGAAAAAAATTGCACCTGGGAACTAGTGGACCTTCCAAAGGGAAAGGATGTGATTGGACTTAAATGGATCTACAAGGTCAAGTGTAAAGAAGATGGAACTATCCAAAAGCATAAGGCAAGGCTGGTGGTGAAAGGCTATTCTCAATAGCCTGGGGTAGATTTCACTGAAACTTTTGCTCCAGTTGCTCGAATGGAGACAATAAGGACTACTCTTGCATTGGCAGCCCAAATGGGATTGCAAATGTTTCAACTAAATGTAAAATCAGCTTTTCTGAATGGTGATTTACAAGAAGAAGTTTACATCGAGCAACCTCAAGGCTATATGGTGAAAGGAAAAGAAGATAAAGTTTTCAGATTGCGCAAGGCGTTATATGGCTTAAAGCAGGCCCCTCGAGCTTGGAACAGCAAGATTGATAACTATTTTCACCAAAATGGATTTCAAAGTAGCCCATGTGAGCCATCTTTATATGTTAAAAAGGGAGGTACACATGACATTCTTATAGTCTACATATATGTTGATGATTTGATTTTTATGGGCATTGATCCTAAAATGATTGAAGAGTTTAATAATGCAATGATGAAAGAATATGAGATGACTGACTTAGGGCTTATAAAGTATTTCCTTGGCATTCAAGTGAAGCAATCAAAGGGTCAGATGTTCATCTCCTAGGAAAAGTATATTGAAGATTTGTTGAAGAGGTTTCACATGTCAACTTGCAAGCCAGTAGCTACTCCTATGGCTCTAAATGAAAAATTACAGCAACATAACAAGGCAGAGAAGGCAGATGCAAAGGTCTACCGAAGTCTAGTTGGCTCATTCATATATCTCACAGATACAAGGCTAGACATAATGCATTCTGTAAGCTATATTTCCAGATTTATGAATGAGCCAAGTAAAATTCATTATGCAGCTGCCAAGAGAATATTATGCTATCTTCAAGGCACAAAAAGGCTCAGTATCATGTACAAGAAGGAAGAAGACAATAGCCTCATTGGCTACATTGATAGTGCTTAGGCAGGTTCTCTTAATGATATAAGAAGTACATCAGGCTATGTTTTTTTCCTAGGTACAAAGGTTATCTCATGGTGTTCAAAAAAGCAAAGAGCATAGCATTATCATCAGCTGAAGTAGAGTATATCGCAGCTTCGGATGCCGCTTGTGAAGCTGTTTGGCTCAGAAGAGTACTTTTAGATTTACAGCAGAAGGAATTGGAGCCTATTCTAATCTTTTGTGACAATATGTTCACAATAGCCATGACAAGAAATCTAGTCTTTCATGCTCGGTCAAAGCACATAGAGCTACGCCATCATTTTATTTGAGATTTGGTGAACAAAAGGGAAATATGTTTGGAGTTTATCAATACTAATGATTAGCCAGCTGATATCTTAACCAAAGCTGTCACTTTTGAGAAGTTTAAGAAGTTCAAAGAGTAGCTGAAAATTACAAATTAAGAAGGGGTGTTAGAAAGTAATTTGTAATTTTGTCATTACAGAAAAGTCTAGATATAGCATTTATGTTTGTAGTTGGGTAGTGTCAGTTGGGCAATGTTCTTTTGGTCTGTTAGTCTTCCAAGGTGTTTAGAGCCGTAATGGTTTATTGCTTTGTCTCTTGAGTCTTTAGATTTACATAAGGGCTCTTTTTGTGTGAGAAAATGGTAACAAAAAAGCAATAGAAGTGCAATAGCAGCAGCTCTGCAACTCCCCTGTAATCTCCCCTATTTTGCTCCATTTCTTAATAGAAAAAATTTCAGCTCTTGCATTTCTCAATTTTTGCTTTTCCTTTGTCAAATTCCACTTTGTTTCTGCCGTCCCCAACAATGATTGGTTCTTTCTTTTTTTTTCTTAGTTGATTTCTCAAATTCTCAAATCTATGGGGTTTTTTCCCAATGATTTCTCTTGTTTTTTTTTTCTTCTTTCAAGCTTACCTTGGATTTATTGTTCTATCAATGTGGGTTGATTTCTCTTTCCCTTTTTTTTCTTTTTTTTTCTTTTTTGTTTTTTGGTTTTTTCTTTCTTGCTTAGCTTTCAATCGATTGTTCTATCACTATCGGTATATGGTTTTCAGTTTTTTTCCACGTCTTTTTTCTTAAATGCATTCTCAGATCTATGTGGTTTTTTCAATGACTTCTCTTCTTTCTTTTTTCTTTTTTTTTTCTTTTTTTTTTAAAAATATATATATTTCTTGCTTAGTTTTCGATCAATTGTTCAATCAATTTTGCTTCTTTTCCAACTGATACTGTTTCTTTTCTCTCTTTTTTCTTTAATCACAGTTGCTAGTATACGTTAAGAAATTCCTTATTTCTTATTCAAACTTTTTCTCTATCTATGATTTCAAACAATCTTCTAACTTATTCTCTATCTATGATTTTAATAAAGGAGAAGTATGCTGAGAAAAACTTACCAGAGAAGGTAGAAGAGGCAATTGATGAAGAAAGTAGAAGTCCGAGTTGTACAGTTGATAAAGAAAGTAGGAGGAGTTGCAAAAGACGTAAAATATATGGTTGCTGTGTTACAGTTTATAGATTCTACTTATATGTTAGGGTTTAGGTTTTTACAAATTATAGTTTAATTTGATTTCCTATTTATGTGTTTTAATTTTGTTTCCTATTTCCTATCAATGTACTGTGTATTTCAATTGCATGAAGGATAGATATGTGTTTAAAATTTAAAATAAAGGTATATTGGTCAATAAAAAGTTTTTCTAACATTCAGCCTTTTATAGGTAATATAGATATTTCCTATCAATATACCGTGTATTTCAATTACATGAAGGGTAGATATGTATTTAAAATTTAAAATAAAGGTATATTGATTAATCAAAAGTTTTTCTAACATTCAGCCTTTTATAGATATAGATATATATATATATAAGCTTCAACTTCGCCCTCTATTTTTCTCCTCCACTGTTGAAAGAGAGGAAGCAAGAATTTTTGTTCTACGTAGAGAGAAAAATGAAAATAAAATTACAGAATTGAACCTTCATCCCACCCCTCCCTTACAACTCCTATAATTAGCAACAAAAACATCATTAAAAAACCAAAAAGGTGCAAAAAGGGACGAGAGGTCCCATAAAAGAGGATGACAAGTCTTATAAGAGAAAAAAGGAAAAGAAAAATACAAAGGGAAAATAGAAATACTACAAACAACAAATTGTTTTCTAATCAGACTTGATCACAAAATAAAGGAATTTCGTTGTACTCCTTACTGATTGAAGCTCAAAAAAGATACCAAAAAAACCGACTTCGTCCCATAAGGACAGCACACCTCCATAAGCACACAGCTTTTTAATTGAATTCCTAAATTAGTTATACTTCTTTTAATGCTACAACTTTTAGATTTTCGATGCTTCTCATCCCTATCTCTTGGGACTTGGGAGTGTCATTTGCCGAAGGGAATGGAAATCTGCATGTTTAATAAATTTATTCCTGATTAATTTTTTTTTTCTTCTATTTTATGTAAAAAAAAACAAAAAAGTGACAGATGTATTGAAATCTAAATTTTTCTTTTTTTTTTTTGGCCAGAAATGATAAGATTTATTAGAAGAAGAAGAAGAATTTAACACATCACATGAGGACAATCCTCCAATAGATCTGGTATCAACCAGCTTAGGGGTTCTTTAACCCAAACATCTTGCTCAGCAAGACTAATGGCAAACTTTGCCAGAGTATCAACCACCCTATTACAAGTTCTGGGTATTGCACAAAACCTCACAACCTCCAACTGCCTAGCCAAAAAAACACAATCATCACAGATGACCTCAATATCACTCTACATAACCTTCTTTTTGTTGATGCAATCCACAATATTTTGTGCATCTCCTTCTAAGAACAGCCCTGTCATACCCAACTTAGAGCAGAAAGATATGCCAGTTCTCATAGGCTCTGCCTCGACCATCTGAGCACTATCCGAATACAACACTGGTTTCACCAATCCTGCCATGAAAGAGCCATTATTATCCCTGACAACGACACCAATGCCCCCACACTTACTATTCATATTCCACGTCCCATCAACATTAACTTTGAATTTTCTAGCATCTAGGGGTTGCCATCTCATAGGATCAATCTGGCGAGTTCCCTGAAGACTATGCTGCCTTGGCTCTCTTTCCTTCAACTGAGATAGAACTCCTCTAAATTTTGCAATGTCCATTGCAACCTTCTCCACTGTAGCTATAGGATCCTAGTATATATTGTTGAACACTCGGTCATTATGTGCTTTCCCAATTCTCCATAGTACCTACGCTGCCACACCCTGTAGGTCCTTCGCCTCTGAGTTATCTTTCCATTTTTTGACAATTAACTTCCACCACTGCATAAACGAGGAGGCACTCAATGCATTAGCATCAAGCTAAAGGGAGCTACAAAACCAAGCTATTCTCGCGAATTGACACTTAGTAAACAAGTGAAGGACTGTTTCCATTTCTTTTTTACAAAAACAGCATAGACCCTCGGCCAAAGGGACTCTTTTCCTCAATTCCTCACCCACTGGTAGAGCATTGTTAACACACTTCCACAAAAAATGCTTAATCTTGTCTGGAATTTTTAGTCTCCATAAGGCAAACCAAAAGCTTTTATGTTCATCCTGATTGCTAGTTTCGCCATCACCTTGTTGGAGTAGCAAACCATTGCGTAGCAACATTCTTGCTGTTGGATATCCTGATTTAACGAAGTACTTCCCATCTTTTGTGTAATGCCATATCAACTTATCTTGTAAGCCCCGCCACGAAATTGGTAAACTAAAAACTAGAGAAGAATCAATTTCTGAGAGTAGTTGACAAACTTTAATACTATCCCAATTCTTCCTGTTGTCATCCATAAGCTCTGCAACTCGTAAGTCTGGATTCACATTTACTGAGGTAGCTAGGTGGGCTTTGAAAGTGATGGGTCTTGGTAGCCACTGGTCTTTCCATACTCTGATTTTCAGTCCATTTCCAACTCACCATCGATACCCAGCTTCAACGATTCGTCAACCTTCAAGAATATTTCACCATGCCTAGGACGGATTATTCCCTAACTTTGCTTCAAGGAACGTAGTTCGATGGTAATATCGCCCCTTTAGAATTTTGGCCAGCATGCTGGTTGGCTGTGTTAATAATCTCCATCCCTGTTTTGCCAGCATTGCAAGATTGAAGCAAAGTAAGTCCCGAAATCCAATCCCTCCTTCTACTTTTTTCTCCGTCAATCTACTCTAACTAGCCTAATGGATTTTGCACTTCTCTTGGTTTTGACCCTACAAAAATTTAGCTAAGTCTGCATTAATTTCTTTACACAAACTCTTGGGAAGTTTAAACCAAGACATTGCATAATTGGGGATAGCAAGAGCTACAGATTTGAGAAGTACCCCCTTTCATACCGGTGATAAAAGTTTTTCTGCCCAACCATCTATCTTGCCATCCACTCTTTCCCGAATCGAAGCAAATAACCCCTTTTTCGAGTGCCCAATAATAGCTGGTAACCCAAGGTATTTATCTGTTCCGCCAATCTTCTTTATTCCCAAATTGCGTGCCATAATTTTCCGAAACCTTTGGGGTGTGTTCTTGCTAAAAAATACTGATGACTTTTGTATATTAACTTGTTGACCGGATGCCTCTTCATATACCCTCAGAATTGATAAAGCCCAAATGCATATACAGACACAGGGTTAGGATAAAGAATAAAAAAAATTTACACAATTTTTACTCCATTCTTAAGCTATGGAATTTTGCAAGATCTAACAATCTCAATATTATGCTAGTAATTTTCATTCAGCTTTTTTTTGGAAAGCTTTGGATCTTATGACATCCAGCAGTTTAAGAATCGTGTAAAAAATTGGTGTATCTTAGCCTAACCCATATATGTGTATATATATATATATATATATATATATATATACACACGATATGGGCACACGTTGGTTGCATGTAAATGATATTTAAATAATAAAAGATATATAAAAATTCATAAATTCTTAGATATGTATATCTATATGTGTATATATATATATATATATATATATATATATATATATATATATAGAACATGGAAATATAATTATTTGTTACTTTTTGTTGAAAACATAAATCTTGTTTCAGAGACATGGTGTAATAATCTTAAAATTCTATTCACTCCCTTCTACTGTTGTTCACTTGGACCTACAAAGGAAACAAAATAAAATATCAGGAATTGCACATTTCCTTATTTGATTGCAATGGAAATTCGGAAGAAGAATTAGAATAATTTTCAACTGATGTAATTTTATCTTTTCATTTCATTTTCTTTCCCTCTCATTTTTTTTTCTATTGCTCTTTTTTTCCTTGGTAGAATCAGGGACCAAATAAAGGGTTAAAGGTTTTTCCTCCCCCTAGTATGGAATATAAAGAGGTATGCTAAGATCACGTTCGATGAAGCTGCATACTCTTTGCATGTGGGTTTTCATGTGCCAAAGCTTTCCTACTGGAACTAAGCTGAAGCCTGCTACCAGCTTAACCGAGTAATCAGTTGCGAGGCCAAATTTATATTGCCGTAGAACTTCAGAAGGTGGTAAGGGAGTGGCCTTCGGATCAAGGTTATAAAGCACAAAAAAGAGGTAGAAATTATTACCCATGGTTATCTTAGCCTCGTAATAATTTGTGGTTTATATTGAATATCTTACAAACTAAATCATATTTATCACTTTTATTATGCGCGTACTATGGACCAATCAACGGATTAGGGATTGGGTGCACCAATACTAGCATAAATAGGCTTTGGGCTCAATGTGTTTCCGAATGCAGGAGGGTACAAAAGGGAGATTCTATTGAGCTGTTCTGGAGGCTATTGACCCTATCATACATGTGTGTGTGAGAGAGAGAGAGAGAGAGAGAGAGAGAGAGAGAGAGAAGCTAAAAATGGAAAAAAGGAGAACGTGATCAGTACAATTCATTTTCATTTAGTTTACTTACACATCTATTCACAACCATTAAGTAAAAATATTTATAAAAAAAATTCCAGAGTGAAACTCTAGCACTTACCCTAACTCGTACGCAAAAAGAATTTCCATGGACTTGTCAGTTCATCTGCATTGATAGCATCAAGAGAGAATTATCTACAGTTTTGAGTTGTGTGGAATGTCAACCATGGTCTACGGAGAAGCCCACTTGATCTCAACAACTTAGCCATGTGATCAGTGGAATAATCTGGACCATATGAGAGAACCTTTGAAGTTGACTTCTGGCAAAGGGGATCTAGATATGGTTGTAGATCCCTTCTCTCGAATGCATGCCATATGTAAAAATTACTATCGACTTGGGAGGGTTATACCTTTTATCCTCTCTCTGTTTTTCTTATATTGTTTCATCACTTTTCCAATATATATTCTTTAGTTTGATAAGAGTATCAAACTCATTCCTTCTCAGCAATTACTACAAACACATCTTTCTGAGACCACATCCGCCTCTCGTTTTTGGCTGGGGGATTAATGACAGCTCTCTCTGCATTAGCCAGACGGTATCCGATCATAATCTCCCTTCTCTGTCGGGCACGTAAGATTATTTCATAGAAACTCAGTTCCTCACATTCACGAAGGTAGAGATCAGCTTGCCTTATTTGCATCTCATTCCCCTGCTAAAATGACAGATTTATGAATAATTAATAGGTGAAATAAAAAATAGAGTTGGGACATGAACTCATCAGTAACAATGAGAAAATCATAAAATAAACAAAGTTGGGCACCAAATGGAACACTAAAAATAACCATTCCATAATAGACCCATCAAATGGTCGTTGCAACACTTTGTCAGCATATCAGAATGATACCTAAAGTCTATACTTCTCACCTTTTGAACAAAATATTTGAGAAAGAAAACGATCTCATAACTTATCCATGTTGTTGAAACATTGTTTTTCAAAAAAATCATTATTGATCATTATCAATCTCAAAAATCTAATTTTCGATGAGTGGATCTGCAGGGTACCAAATGAATTGGCTTCAATCGCCAAATGGAATATTTTTCTAGGACTCCTTTTGTGTTAGGCAAATTGTTATATGTCTTAGCATGTAGGAAATGAGAAGTTGCAAGGGTTTTTCAGATATATGTAATTGGCTAAGAAGGGCAACATTTCATTTGACTAAATGTAACCATTGTTGCTTCTTCCTCATGTTAGAGAAACTAGGGCATCTTCTATTTCTGTACATAAAACCTCTGTAGGGCTCATAAAAAATATACATTATGCTCTCCTTTCTTAAGAGACCCTATTACTATTTTTCAAACAATTTCAGTCCTGCCCCAGGGAAGAGGTTCCATGGAATAAATGGCCTTGAAATGACTAAGCACACAGAAAAAAGTCGGAACCATTGATAGTGACTGATTTCAGGTTCACTGTTCACCATATACTTACGGATCCAGAAATGGAACCATGCAGTCAAATTGATCTTACTATTAAAGCAAGGGAAAATATTACCTCCTCTGCAAAGAGCTCTTCAAGTACATGATTTATCTGGCGGTCCTCTGCAACCATGGCCAATGCCATACTGACAAGCTCATTTGACAGAACATAATCACTGATCTTTGACATGGATAATAGATTTTTAGTCCTTGGGTCCAAAATTTCACTGATTATAACTGATTTATCTGAAGCCTGCTGCATTTCCCCTATCCAAGAGCCTTGAGAGAAGCTCCCTCTGTGAGTAACCATGGCTTCTCTGTATGGGAGACGCTTAGCCTGCAACACCCAAAAGAATGATTTTATCTATTGAAATATGAACTTGGAGCTTAAAATTTAAAAGGTATGCTGAAGTTGGGCAACTGATCTAGATGTTTGCATCAAATTAAGAGTCCTTCAAGTTTGAATTTTAAAATCACCTCTAGGTTGGCTTCAATGAGACTTGAAAAATTAAGATCGTTGGATTTAGGTGGCCATGTATATATCAGCACCATGCATTGGGGATTGTACCCCTTGAATTGGCCCAATGTATCCCATAACCGACCAATGCAAGGGGTATGACCCCCAATGTATAGTGCTGATGTTACTATATCAGCACGTCCTCATAGAGTAATAGGTACGGTTTTGTATATATTAAATATTATATCCATCTATTACATTATAATATATTATTAACTTTTTTTTTTTTTTTTAGTTGATGAAGATTAACATATTAGGATTTACTCCCTCTGTCCCAGAAAGATTGGCCATTTTTGCTACTTTTTGTGTCTCAAAATGTTTGTCCATTTTGAAAAGTCAAACCACAATTTTTTTTACTTTCCCATATTACCCCTTATTATTTCACTGATTACTCTCAACACAAAACCCAATACCATGTAAGAGAGGGTATTTTTGGAAAGATGGAGTTTAATAAATGAAAAGTCAAGATAATGATGACTTTTCGTAAACTGTGTGTTTTGTCAAACTTGGCCTATCTTTGTGGGATGGAGGGAGTATTATTTTTTAAAAACTTACTTTAATTATGTTCGACATATATATTGACGGATATTGTTTTTGAGATTTATATCGGATGCCTCTGAGGAGAGATATATCAACAAGATATATCGATGCTGTCATAGATATTTTAATCCATGAATACCTTATCTTTACTTTTTATGTGTTCTAACAATTTGCCCCTTCTTCTTCTAATAAGGTTTCTTCACTTATCAAAAATGTAAGAAGTGGTATCAATTGTAGACACTGGACAAGATCAAAGAAAACTAAAATTGTTGGGCTGTGGGCAACGATGATCAGTAACTGCAGCAGTGAAAAAGAATGACAGTATTCAGGTTTGAGGTTCTGTAAGGAGGAGAGGATGACCAAACAAAATGTGGGTTAAGGTAATGAGAAGTGAGGTGATATAACACAAATTATGGCCCTAGATAGAGCTCAATGGAGGAACAATACTTGTCAACCCTAAATTGGACAAAAGGCTTTATCAAACTGACTTGACTTGATTTGGTTTAATTGATGAAGGGCTTGAACCAAATGTTAAGACTGAATTTATAATCGGTAAACTCTAAATATTAATAATTAGTAATTTCTGTCCCAGAAGTTACATCGTTCCAACTTCCAATATAGATTAATTAAAAAATATCCTCTTATAAGATATATTTATTCCAACTTAAAACATCAGAAAATCACATGACTTAGTTGACAAAAAAGGGTTCATTGAGTTGACTTGACTTTACCTAATTTAGTTAATAAAAAAGTTTGACTTAATGTTGGGGCTAAAATTTAATTGGTAAGCTTAATATATTATAAATTATTACCCTGCTTCAAAGTTGCTTCATTCCAATATAGAGTTATAAGTAAATGTCCAATAACATAATCTACTCAAATCTTAAATCATCACAAAATCACATTTTTAAGTGCTCGTGTGAACCTGTTTCTCAGAGATTCTATGAGAAGCATTGATAGAAAAATTAACAACAAATCTTCTAGTCGCATTTTTCCTTTGTCAGAAAATTATAATCAACAAAAACGACGATGACTCTTTTTTATTATTATTATTGTGTCTTTCTTTAACACACATCATCATCTGATGATAAAAATATATGGTATTTTGTTTGTGAGGTTCTCTTTTGGTGAGATTCTCTTTCTAAAACTAAATCAGATTCACTCTCAGAGAAGTCATAAAAATCGGGAGCTTACAGCTTATAGTTTTTTACACATGATAATAAAAACCTTAAATTCATACATTATGAAAATTTAGATCCTACTACTTGACAGATATGAAAAGCGCAAATGTTCCCTTTCTCCCTCTTTATCAATGATCCGAAAACTCTTGACTGAATTCTGCATTTGCTCTATTTTGATTGTTAAGTTTCCAACTTAAAAGCCTAAGCTTATAAGTGGAGGGCCCAAACAAGTATATGAAGACATGTTTAACCCGACATTTAATCCATGTGGGATGTAATATATTTCCAATACTCCCCCTCACGTGCAAGCCTAACAAGATAGAAACGGGCTTATCACGTGGACAATAAAAATGGGCTTACAAGCGAAATGGGCCTAGGAACGACATAATCTGATATCGTGCTAGGTTTCCAACCTAAAAGCATAAGCTTATAAGTGGAGGGCCCAAACAGGTATATGAAGACATGCTTAACTCGATATTTAATCCATGTGGGATGTGATATATTTCCAACATTAATTATGGGGCATGTGAAGGTCGTCCCATGAAAATTGAATCGGTCCCTAGTTTTTTACATAAGACTTTAAATGAGTCTGTTGTCTTTCTGAATTACGTAAGACTTTAAATGAGTCTGTTGTCTTTCTGAAAGCTTTTGGAAATGTCTAGTCAGTTTTTCTTACCACTTGTGTAAGAGAAGGGAAACATCCATGAAATGTAAATATCAATCCAATAATTGGATTCAGCATTAGTCTAGCCATAACGCTAAACAACCAGAGCTATTGAAATTCATTATAACTCATGGGTGACATATAGAACCAAATTTCGAGAACAATAACATTGTTCAAAAAGCAGCTAGGTAAAGCATGCAAAAGTAGTCTTTCATCAACAACAATTAGAACCTCTCATTACTAGAATAGCCTATACAACAACTACCAAAATAGAATAAGTACTAGAGAAGAAAAGAGAGAAATGCATGTCAATGGTTTAAACAAATTCCGCTAACGTTTAGTTGAAGGTCAAATTTCAAGGGAAGTACCTGAATATCACGGATCAACAGTAATGTGGCCAGAGATCTGGAATCAGCTTGAATTGCTGAATCTTCCACCGATTCATCAGCCAAAATTAAGATCTACACGAACCAGGAACCACATCAAAATATGCTAGAAAAACAAAATTTAGGTAGTTACCATAAACATCACTAACAAATTATCTAATCACAAGCCCCCACTTAAGACTTGCACTTCAACAGATCATCTAATTCATGATTGCTACAAGCCTACAACCTCACCTACAGCATTTTGAATGGTTAAAAGATAGCAATTTTAAGGGAAAGGTCCAACACCTAGATGGTTGTATCATCCAATAAGTGTGGCCTCTTCTTTAGAAGATCTGCATCACTGTGCCAATCCTTCCAAATGTACGCTACCTTATTTTTTTTATTGATATACAGAGATTCCCAGCTCAGACTACCTTACTGCAAATTCTTATCAAGTGATAACAAATATAATGCTACTCACTGAATCAAAAGATTCCAAGGGAAGACTTTCCAGGTGACGCCGTATAACTGCATTTCCCTCACGATTAACCAATGAAATATTCACTAACCGATCAATATCAAGACCACCATCAATCAGCTTCTTTTCCCTTTCCTTTTCAGGAACATCATTGAACATCCACAACTCTGAACCAGGTGCTAAAAAGGCATCCAATACCTAAAATAACATACCTGAGTGAATATTAGTATTGATGGTTCTAGAAAAAATGCTACAAATTTTCTGGTGTGGCACATGTTAACATAGAAGGGAAGGTTCTGCAAGAAGACTTCATAGCAAGCAAATGGTAATTAGGAAAATGTTTTCGACATGTCTACCACCACATTGTGTACATTGAAACTGCATCCACAGATGTACTGGGAGCATGATTGTAGGTTCTTTGCAACGTTACCATAATCATATCTTCCATATCTCGCCGCCAACCACAAAAAAGTATCTTTTCCAGAGACTTTGGAACAAAAAAGTATTTGGGTAGGTTTCCTCTCCATACCTGCAGCATTCAGGCGAAGAAAAGAAAGAATTAGGGGCTTTGATAGAAAGAACTTACCACAATCATATCATCAATGTCCCGCCTCCATCCACAAAGTAGAATCTTCTGTGGCTTTCTTGCTGGCAGGGCAACGTGTATGAATGATGCCTCTTTGACCTGAACGATCAAATTGATTATACTTTTGTAAGTTTTAATTATGGTATGCTCCACTCAAATTCCATGGTAGGCATCATCCCAATGTGCACAAACCAGAAGAGCATGTCTTTTTACGAGTGGCCAGTCAAACAGTGACTTATTCCTTTTCTTCTCACTGCTTTATTTTGGCTTTTTTACTTTTTTGTCCTTTTTATTTATTTATTTTTTTTTCATATCACATTATTGCACACATAAAATATCACTAATTGCATTAAGCATTCACTTTATTAATTTTCAAAAGAAAGGAAAGAAAAGAAAAAAAAAAGTTGTTTGTAACAAAGGGGCTTTACTGTACACAAGCACCAAAAACCAGAGTATAGGATCCTAATTGTGTAGTACATGCAGTGCTATTGAATCGATATGCACCACCTAGGAGATCAAACACAGAAAACCAACATAATTATATAATTCATCTGATCTATGAAAGATCATCTTAATCAATGATTTGGTGCATCTAATTAGTTAAATCTCATTCTCCAATAAGTAATACTCCATCAACTTGATTGCCTAGAACAAGCATGCACAAGATAGTAAGATACACAAACAGTAGGAGTTGTAGACCTTACTGTGCTTCAATTTATGCTACCAAAATATTCTCTCGCCTCCTTCTCACATTTATATGCGTATTTACTTGGTAAGGACCGTAATTCACAAGAATATTCTGTAGTCTTAGCAAGAGGAGAAGGGTTAATGATTTACTTGGTGCAAGGCAACATAATGTTCAGGAAATCCTTGATGCTAAATGTGAATGTAATTAAGTTAATAGTTTCTAGTTAGGAAAAAAGAGGAAACAGTGTCAAAACCTAAAGATTGCAGTCAGTGAGTGATATAAAACATGATAGACTACCAAATCCAAGCACATCAACATTATTATGATTCTCATCTCATTATCATTACTATAAATAATTTTTTATTATCATCACAAACAATGTTTCTAACTTAAAGCCAGACATTGAAGTCTCCAATAATGCAAATACCTCTTATGTACCATAGTACTAATGAGGAACAAAGTAGCAGAAGAACCAAACAGCCAATATGAAAACTTCATGTTCTAAAGAAAAGGGAAGCACCATAGGTAATGTTGCTGGAGCATAGGTATCGTCATCCTCTGCAATAACAAGAACTTCATCGCCTTCTTGTAGAACATAAGAGTCATCAGGATTGAGAATAATCTTTCCACCATAGGATGCAACCTTGACTCCACACGGAATAGCATCAGGAAAGCTGATCAATACATCCTCAAATGGCATTCCATCCAACTGTGGCCATCTTTTGATGTAGAACTCACAGTTTTCAAACCCAAGGATATCTTCCCAGATCTGCCATAGCAAAAGGTAACAGATTTGGAAATTTAATTTGAGATATACAATGAAAAAAAGCAATGAAAACACTTTGATCTAAACAAATCAACAAGGAGAATTAACAAAATAAACTGAAATAAGATTATAGTATTATCTGAACAACATTATAGGGTTTAGAGCAATAGAAATGGACCTGTGCAAGGCCTGGCTGCCGAGCACATTGAATCATCAACCGACCAATTACATCATGAGCTACAACAGTTTCAACAAGATCTCCACCAACAAGTTTAACAAGGACCTCATTGTCAAGATCACTTAGCTCCACAACTATGTGTCCTCTCAGCCCTTCTTTCACTCCCGTTAAACTTAAAACTGTTCTCAATGCACGAGCATCACTCTGTATTAAACCAAGAAGTAAAAGGGTAATCAATCCTTGTCCAGTATCAAACATAAATCATATCAATGTACTCAAAAGACTAGACCTGGTCTGCATTTCCATCTTCAGCAAGTACAATCACGGCACGAGCCTTGGAGACAGATACCTATGAAATTACACTGGGTTAGTGATGCAGTGAAAAAAACGTGGAAAGACTAGCTCTCCAACCAATCTGTTGATTATTGCAAGAACAGTACCAGATAGTAGGCAACCACAACCAATGCTCACACTAGAACAGTAAAGTAGGAAGAAGAGAAAACTTCCCACGTCTTGGGGAACAATATAAGTGAATAGTACTTTCAATAATACGATAACTTAATTGCCTTCCCCTAAAAAAATGGAAGAAAAGGGAGGAAATTTTAATTGGACTAAAATTGACATTGTAAAACACAACGGATAAATGTTGGTGGAAGCCCAATCACTTTTCACAAAACTGAGTTATAAATCATGGAAAAGCCCATGTGCCTCAAGCATAACTAATTGTCATGGGAAAGGCGAAAATCTCCATGAAAATTTGACAAAACTTGGTATGTTATTGGTATAGGAGTACAGGACATAAGTTGCATTGTAAAGTGGTGTATTAGCGCACACCATATCATCTAGTATTAGTTAAGATCCAACAAGATTTGACTGAGATTTGATCATATAAGATTTTGTTAGTTCTAAATATGGATTGGGTAAATTAGATTTTATTCGATGAACATTTGAGAATATGTACCTTTCATATTTGATTTAGGTGCTCTATTTAATCCTATTAGGGTGAATGGAAAATCAATAGTCTTATTATGTGATGAATATTTAAGAATATTGCTTTCTTTAAATGATTAATGTCCTCTATTCAAGCCTTAATGGGGTTAATGGAAAACCAATTGAGTCTTCTTACTCTCCGAATTATTTTTCCCCTTCCATTCACATAAGATTCAATATAAAACTAAGTGAGTTGATTAAACTGATATCTGAATGGACACAAGTACACAACAACTCGAATCCATTTCCTGTCAGCCAATATGAGTTTCATATTACAAAACTTTGTAATCGGATTTAGTTGTCTCAGCTTGCTTTAGCTTTAAGTATAGGATTAAGCAAGTCCAGATGGGTAACTGGAAATATGAGAAATCTATATATGTAAAAAGAAGCAAGCAAGGATACCTTTTTCAGGTCAGCTAAAATCAGAGGACTTCCACTTCTGCATATGACAGATGTCCCTTTAAAATCAAACTCCATTTTAGCAATGTCAAGCTCCATCTCTTCTTTGTCTCGCTCAGCCATCACTACTACAATCCCTCCACCCAAACTCTCATTGGCAATGGCAAGCTGATTCAGTAGTGATCCCTGAGTACACAATAGCATCTTTACTGGATGGGAAAAACAAGCAGTGCAAAAAGTAATCATAAATTACCAAGTAGATCAGTTTTTTTACATAAACCTTGTGTCATGGTATTATTCTTGTGCAAAATTTATAAGATTTCTTTCCATATTTTAAAGGGAACAAATGTAGTTTCACCACAGTGGAATGCAACATTCCTTCTCAGGACATGACACGTTTCTTTTCAAAACATCCCCTAACACTGATGATTATTGAAAATATCCATCATTTTTAAGAAAAGTGGTGTGTTTGTAGAAGATTGTACAGCCGTTAGTTACTGTCCCTGTCACTTGAGTTAGGCCTGCACAAGCCTAACACAATTGAGCCCCTAAGCCTCGAGAACACACTACCACTGCTCATGTAGGAACTAGATGGGGTAGTTCACAAACTGAATTTGTAAACTGAGATGATGGGCCTGATACTAACATAGCGTACGATCATGAGCTAAGAAAACATGTCTCCGTGAACCGATACTCATTGGGCCTAATTTTTTCATTTTACTTTAATTTAATATTCTTCTTTCACACAAATATATATATCTATATATATATATATATATATATATATATATATATATTTATTAACGATTAGGGGTATCATAAGCCTTACTCCCGCCAAGGTTTTAGCTTAGACTAATCCCCCTAATGACTTGTGTGAGATGCCCCATAACCACACAAGCAATGATAGCTGTGAGGAGTTGAAATGATGACCTTTGGGGAGCACACCCAGGGTCTGACCCTTCGATCAACCCCGCAGGGGCTCACAAAAACAAATATGAGGACTCCTTTATTTACCAACATAGTGTACGATCATGAGCTACAAAAACTTTTCTCCATGAACCAGTACTCATCGGGCCCATTGTTTTTCATTGTACTTCAATTTAATACTTCTTTCACCCAAAGAAATATGAAGACTTCTTTATTTAAAAACCCAATGAAAAGGAAGGATTGTGTCGCTAGAAGGGAGTTTTCAGGCTTAATTGTAGAAAGGATAGTTGAAATTTTGAGGAAAATATGGCTTGCTAAGAATAATACTATTTTCAAACATTTTCCCTCTAATAAGTTCTTAATTATGGAGAGGGTGGCCAATATATTTAAAAACTATGCTTAGATAATATCCCTTCTAATATTATGCTGAGTAGCTAATTTAGTTTGAGAGCTACAATAAGAAGAGTATAAATTTATTTCGTTGGAATCCTCCATATAATGAGTAGATTAAGATAAATTTTGATGGTTAGGTTTAAAAAAAATAAAAATGAGCACCAGGTTCCTATAGTAGAGGCTATTGCATTGCGAAATGGGCTTTTCCAGGCTAATAATAACAGTTTTCAAAATGTTTTTATAGAAGGTGATGCTAAGTTTATGATTGATAACTGCAACACAACCAAGCCTTATTCCCAACTTCATAGAGTTGGCTACATAAATCCCTTTTTGCTACTGGATACTGACAATGAAGTATAGCTACATGAATCTTTTTACACTATTCAATTCTATCAAGGGCTGTATCTTCTTACCACCTTTGACCACGTTATTTTGAGCCTTCCTCTTCTTCTTTTAAGGCTTTCAATTTCAATTAAGTCACTCATACATATAGGTGCATTCATAAGTCTGTTTGACAATCTTTGTAATTTAGAAAAATGTCCCATGAATATCTATTCAATTATTTATAGTTGTAGTTGGATTATCTTTGAGAGTGATATGATTATTAGACTTAAATCATATTTATAGAGAAGGTAAAAAAGCAGTAGATTTCTTAGCTAATTTGGATCACCAGCTCAAAAATAGTGTTTGGGAGTCAAATTTTATGGTAGAGATTCTGTCCACTCTTTGGAAGATGTAATGGGTAGATCCAACTTGCGGTGGTATTGATTTTTTTCCCCTTTGCCCCCCACATCCCAAAAAAAAAAAAAAAAAAAAAAAAAAAAAAAATATGGAAGAAGAAGAAGAAGGAAGAAGAAGAAAAAACCCACTGAAAAGAGGCAACATATCAACTGGCAAACAATGGCAGAAAGGATGTATAAATTTTCAGTAAAACTCACCATACTCACCATACCAGAATCGTACACCAGTCCAAGAAGGGGTTGGTGGGGGAGGGGGGAGAAGGAACACAAGGTCTAGCAGTCTAGCTGAATCTACAGTTTATACATGCTAGATAGAGGAATGAAATGGCCATACAAGTAACACCGTGACAGCAAAAGTTCTAGTGATGATGCACAGAAGATGAGGAAGGCATCTTTACAACTCTTCTTGCAATTCACATAAGTTGATCGAGATAGCTCCTCTTACCAAGAATCAAACACCAATTTTCTCATTTATATCCCTCTCTCTCTCTCTCTCTCTTGCAAAGGTCAGAAGAATAGATCAAAAGAAGGTTGAATAAAGACTAGTCAAAGTTTACGTCAATCTGAATATGAACTCTATATACACCCCAAACATTTCCAACCTCAAGGAATCGATGCTACCAACTAGGATTTCAGAACCGCTGAACACATGAAGTAATTGAGGAGAGAGAAGAAATACCAAATCACTACTTTTATAACCAATAAAAAGAGCAAGGGTAAATAAAACCTTCCTCCATAGTATCAGTGTATATAAGTAAGGCAATTATTGCTGCAGTCACTTTCAAATGGACAAATGAAAATTGCATTAAAATGTAATCATTCTCACCCTATGATAAAAACAAGAGAAAAATAACAAAAATTTCAAATGCATTGGAATCAGAATCTTACCAGCTTATCACTCCATCCAAGAATTAAAGTGTGGTTTTGCTCAACTACCTCACTTTTTCCTTTCCTCAGCGAGTCAAACTTCTCAGAAATTGCATCAGAAACAAGTCCAAGCATCATTGCAAATATAAGCATACCACCAAAACTAATGGAAACAGAAACTAGCCTTGGACCAATTCCTTCAGAGTTGGCATGGTTGCCTGAATCAGCTACGTAAGTCCAAGATAACCAAAGGCAATCTGCAAAGCTATCATCTGTCACTCCAAAAAGTGCCAATCCACCAAGACAAATAAGTAGTAGAGTTGCAACTAACAACGCCAAAGGCTTAGCATATGGATGGACTGATAAAGACACATCTATCCAATATGCTAGTTGCTTATTTAGAGAAACTTCATCTGAGACATTGTCCGATGATCTTCTTGATTTTGACACGTAGTCAATGTATTTGAAAGTAAAAAAGGGGAGGGATAAAAGTGAGAGAGAGACAATCAAAGAAGAATTTTTTAAGCTTTTGCTTGGAAGTTGATCATTCTCCTGTGCTATAGAATCAACAAGGTCTATAGAATCCAACAAATAGCAAGCTTGTAGTCTCATATTACGCTTGGAAATCTGGTCCTGCATGCAGGTAATAAATTCCATTTAGAAAAGTAATGCATGGTATCAAATCCCAATCTATACTTATTTTCAAAAAGTAATTGGTCCAAGCCATAACAGATGACCTGAAATCCAGGTCATTTTGAATGAGGAGAAAAAAGAACACTCTTGAGTGACATTTCTAATCATCTTATTCAATTACCCAGAGACTCAGTTGGGATCAATTGTGAGTTAAACCAGATGAATGTGTGCTAAAGTTGTACAAAAAAACCTGGCAGTTGAACCAAATTTAGAACATGGAATGTTTTTCTAGTAAGGGTCTGTTTTCCTGCATTGTATTATACACATCAATTCAATTACAATTCCATCACCATGTACGAGCCCAGAGGCCTCTTTTTAAATGCATCTACGATCACAAATATTTCTAAGAACATTGAATTGCATATTTCATATAAGCTGTAAAACTGTTCTTGCTGCCATCAGTGTAATGGTTCCTATTCTTCTTCAATGGCCCCTTCTATATCATAAATTTGCACCAGAAAGTTCTATGTAAAACATAATCTTGATGGGACATCCAAACACTTCAGGGGGTTTCCTATATTCGTTAAGGTTTGAAATGGTCTTCCAAAACATCACATTTTACAATTGAAAATTAAGGAGATTTTTTTGAACTTCTGACATCGGATAGTTATTACCATTGAGTAGTGGCTTCAGCTATCGAAACAAGAAACGAAAGCCACAAGATGTCACCAACTTAACTGAGGTGAATCATAAGGAACCAAACAATTACAAATTCTCCAAAAATGTGCAGCAAGAATGTGCTGATATAGCATAATTCAAATGTGCAAATGTCCCCTGACCTGCAAATCCATGTTCTAAATATAACTCAAAGAATAATTTATTCTTTGAATGCACTGAGGCCATGATTTAATATTGAGCAACTAGTCACGTAAAGTTCATCTAACTTGGATCCGAATGGGAATATGGGATGCCAAATTCAATTAGTTGTAAATACTGCCAATAGTGGGGCATTTAAATAAAGCATTGGGGAGAAGTCCAAATTTGCTAACTTATGGAGGCTTAAGTCCAAGTAAAAAACAATTAAAGTCGTAAGTTCACATAATTACTCAATGACAAATAAGCCCCTCACATATAATTTGAAGACGTCTTAAATGTCCCGCTTTGATTCCATGATTAGTGGAGAGGATCACACCCAAATTTTTCTCTAAATTCTTCTTCCATAACCATCGCATCAATTAACTCGATTAGGTGTAATTGTTGGCATAAATGGTTTTATCCCCGAGGTTTTGATGATAACAATACATTATAAGATGTTTAAAGGACTAATGAGCATTTAAGTGATGAATCTAGACAGGTATCAAAGCAGCTAAATGGTTCAAGCATTAAGGATCAAAATGCACAAGCAAAGATCATATGAAAGCAGCGCTAATGGATCCATCAAACATTCAAGAACAATCAAGCTCTATCTCAAGTCAATTTGTGAGGAATTCTAGGAAAATCTTATGAAATTAATTTCAATCCTTGCTCACCAGTTTAAAGGGCTTAAAACATTGCAAATTCAATGATCTTAAAGGCCTAAAAATGACTTACATTTAAAATGGATTTAATGCTTATTTTTGTCTGAAAACAGGGATTTTCAGATGGCTGAAAAAGCATCCCTCTAAAATTTCAGTTCTCTGGAATTTTCGGACGGCTCTTTGAGCCGGCTGAAATTTATTTGAGCCGGCTGAAAGTAAGGTTTAAGACGGCTGAAAGACACGACTCCTTGATCCATTTTTACACCCTCTCTAGAATATTCAGCAGCCTTATTCAGACGGCTGAAAGGGATATTTCAGATGGTTGAAAGATGTTTCAGCCGGCTGAAACCCTCAGAGAGAAGTATAACGGCTAGTTTTTTAACAGACATTTGAAGCATTTATTGCCCACCAAACTTCTTTTCCCAGCATTTATTGTTTCAGAACGGCTATTTTGGACCCCTTGAGTATAAATACAAGGCTTAAGCTCATTTATGAGCATTCATTGAGCTACAAACAAGAAAATCAATTACAAGCCCTAATTTCTCTTATGAGCATTCATTGAAATCAATCAATAGCTGAAGTGTGCTTTCAATTCCTGTGTATTTACTCCTTGAGAGAGCTTTCCTTGAGCACAAAATCATCTCCATATACTTTGTATCAAAAGGGTTGTGTATACCCTCACTTATAAGCACTTGAGAAGAGTGCATTTGGCTAAGTGTTGGTGAAGAACACTCAAGTTGTAAAGGTTTGCTGCTTCACCTTGAAGGAGAATGATAGTGGATTGGTGAATCCTCAAGCGAGCTCTTGAGGCGAGGACGTAAGCGAGAGGCCGAACCTCGTTAATATTATTTGCATTCTCTTCTCCTTAATCTCTTTATTATTGCATTGTCTTATATTTAATCTTACTTGCAATAATTTGATTTTGAGTTTGCTATTAATTTTTAATTTGGCCAATAACCCTATTCACCCCCCCTCTAGGGTTATTCTCTTGGGACAACAATTGGTATCAGAGCCCAACCTCTAGCATTTGACATATTTGTCTTGCGAGGAACGATATGACCAACTATAGTGGTAACGGATTCTCCGAAGGACAATCGTCCAATAGACCACCACTTTTCAATAGAGATGCTTCTCTATACAATTTCTGGAAAATTAGAATGCAAATCTTTATTCAATCTGAAATTCCGGTTAAATAACCCTAGAATACCTAGAAGGGGGGTTGAATAGGTATTACACAAAATCTTACCCAATTTTAATTATGAAACTCACAAAACCAAGTATCACTATTAATCCAATCGCATAGCAAGTATGAAAGCATATAAAAAGATGCACACCGGATTTTTACGTGGAAAACCCTAGATGGGAAAAACCACGGGACCTAGTCCAGTTGAAGCAAATCCACTATGAAATAAATGAGTACAAGACACACTTACAGACCAAAAGGACTTAAGCAAAAGTCTTCACTCCCACGACCGCATACGATCGATCTCCGTCTTCACGGCTTTGGTCGCAACCAACCTCTTCACAGTGATTCCTTCCTCCACGAACTCGCAAGCTCGATCACCGTCGCAACGAACTCACAAACACTCAAGGATGTGAAAAATATTGTGTGGTTTGAAGGTCTCTAGAGCATGAAAAGAAAAACTAGGTTGAAAAGCTCTAGAGAAGATTTGAGAGGATGGGCTTTTGAAAACCTAATTGGGAGAGACTTGCTTGCCTCTCTCTATCAGAACAAAACCTATTTAAAGAGTCTAAGAGACCCCAAAAAACTGGGATTCGAAATAAGGTCAAATAGGTAATTTAATTAAAACTTAAAAACTGGATTTTACGAGCAAGGATCGATCCTCCAGGAACCTAGGATCGATCCTAGAAAACAGAAGTGAAAAACACTTTTTAGAGCACTGAGGATCGATCCTCCAGGAACCTAGGATCGATCCTAGAAAACAGAGGCAAAAAATCTTTTGTAGAGCACCTAGGATCGATCCTCCAATGCCTAGGATCGATCCTAGAAAACAGAACTTAAACCAGGTTTTCAGGACACCCTAGGATCGATCCTCCAATGCCTAGGATCGATCCTAACCTCTAAAACTTCCAAAAATGTTTTGAAATCTTTTTCAAAAACTTTCACTTTGTTCAAAACTCATAACAAGAATTAAAATGAATTGAAACGATTCAAAAACCGGCTTCTAAAGACACTTACCTGTCCTAACAATGAGTGTGAGTCGCATTGCCTTGAAGTCTGCACTCGAGTCAATTGTAGAAGCGTTTTGAACTCTTGAAGCAACACATGACACTAAACAAACACCATTTTTGCCACGGAATATGCCAATCTAAGAAAATGGACTTTACAATCTCCCCCTTTGGCAATTCCGTGACAAAACCCACCTAATCTCGTCATGAGATATAAAACCTATTCCCAAACCACAAAACTAAATAGGCCCTATACTCACAATGAAATTTACAACTCAATAAATCGAACAAACATCCCATCACACTCATCTGCAATGCTCAAAGCTTAACCTGTGATCTGCACACAATACCAACAACTACCCAGCATAGCATCACATATGAAAAAGCAATACATAAACATATCTGAACATAACACAGCATGCATAGTTAAACAAGAATATCACAGCATGCAGCACAGAACAAGATATATCATGCAATGCAAATCATCTCCCCCTTTTTGTCAGGAATGGACAAAGGAACAAAACAACCAAAAAAAAATGACCCCCGCAAAATGCCACACCACAATGGCCAACCAGAATACAACCCAACACCAACGAGGTGAGGAAAGACCACTAAGAACTACCACCATCTCGAGGCGGCAAAGGAGGCAACGGGCCACCCCGAGCAACCAGAACATCCTCAATCCGACCAAGCCGATCCAGAATCTCAGTAAGTAAGCCGAGGATGCGAGCCGACTGATCAAGAGGCGGTGGAGAAGGATTCACTGGAACAGACGGATCAGGAACAGGAGGCACAGTAGAAGTCGAGGTAGAAGACACCCGAGCGTGCTTACCCTGACGCTGTCCCTGGCTCTGTTTCAAAGTAATAGCAGAAATCTCACCCTGGGGAGCGCGAGACTGAATATCAACAGGGACACCCTTAGACAGCAGAAAATTAGAAATCAAAAGCCCAAAAGGAAGTCCAATCGACACATTAGTGACAGTCGTCGCCTGGAACACAAGCTTAACAATCAAAGATGGCAAGTCCACGGTCCCACCAGTACCCAGAGCATACAGGAAACGGGCACGCTCAACCGTGACATGAGACTGATGGGTGGTCAGAAAAATAGTATTGCACACAACCTTGTGCAGCACCTGATAATTCTCAATCATCAAACTAGCCCGCAGGGCACCGTGTACCTCCACAGCATGACCACATAAGGTAGTATAAACAAGAGAAATGGCAGGAGTCTGAGTAATCTTGTCATTCGGGAGATCAGGAGCAGGAACCCGGCGTAAGCCCAGAAAAGTGGCAACAGACTGAGCAGAAAAGGTCACATCCACACCCAAGACGCGAGACTGAAGCACCCAAGAGTCGGTATGCTGGTGAAACATGTTGGCATAAAAGAGCTGAACCAAGCGAAAATAAACACGGCCCCGCAAATTCAAGATGGGACGCCAATGTCGGCGCTGAAAAATCATATTGACGAAGCCATTTCCAATCCCATCAAGATTAACAACCCGCTCACCCAAAACTGGACGCTTGGAGTACATAGAGAGAAAGGATTGCTTGTGATCAGCAGAACGCCACCAGGACTCAACCACGGACATGTCCATAACCATGTCAGCAAGAACATCAGTCCCGGGACCGACAGGAGGTGGAGCACCATAATCAGGCTCATCAAGAGAAGCACCAGCATCATCAGAAGAGGGCTCAGCCTCCGCTTCACTATACTCACTAGAACTCGTAGAGGAGTCAGAAGGAGTGGGAGAGCGAGTAGAACGCTTCCTCGACCCAGACCTAGAGGCAATAGCCTTCCCTTTGCCTTTGTCAGAGGCAGGGGGCTGTCCACGACCACATCCACGACGTGTACCAGACGAATCAGCCATGACAATGCCCTTAGCGCGGCCACGGCCACGGCCAACTCCACCAGTCATCAAAAGACAGGCAAGAACAAGGCCAAGTTCAACCAACATGATGGACAGGAAACCAAAGAGCACCAAACACTCTGGCGGAGTCCAAAGACAACTATGCGAGGCACAAAGCAGACCAAGGCACAGCCAAGCCACCGAAAAACCCCACTGATAGCCACCAACCAATGCTCTTAGAAAACAAAAAAAAAACAAGCCCAATCCAAGTACCAAAAGCCAGCACCACCAGAAAGGCAGAGGAAAACAAAAGAAATGCAAGGGTCAAGGCAATACAGGGAAAAGGGGGACCCAAAGACACAGCCAACAGAAACAATAAGAATCATATGGCAAGGGCCGGAGCAATACAGGGAAGGGGGGAGGGCCCAAGCAAACAGATTTGCACCAGCAATCCACAAACAAACAAACACAGCATCGCACACACCTGTTCCCAACACCGAATCCCCCAACACAGCAATGATGGCTCACACACAAGAAAAAAAACAATAAAATACAGAAAGTTGCGAGGGCCAAAACAATACAGGGAAGGGGGAAAGCAAGACCCAAGCAACCTGACAATTGACAGAGAAATCACAGAAGAGAAACAACCAAAAAAAAAATATATATATAAATAAATAAATAAAACCACACACAACAAACGCACAAATAAAAAAATAAACAAAACGAAGCAAACCATCACAGGAATCCAAAAACAAACAACGCACCAACCTGGTCACGACGCGAGCCGAAGGGAGAAGAGGCGATCACCGCAGGGACCAAACCACGCGGACCCAGAAGAGCAACAACAAGATTCCCAACAAGCTTCGCCGGAAAAACGAGGCGCAACGCACCAGCGACACCGGAGAAGAGGAATCACCCGCGGGTCGCAAGAGGGGGAAGGAACGGAGAGCGCACGGAGAGGCAGCGCCGGAGACACCAACGAAGAGGAGAACGAGACCACCGGAAGGGAGAATCGACGGCAGAGGTCGTCGGAGGGAGAGAGAGAGAGCAGCAGCGGTGGTGATTAGGGCTCCGATGAAGGACGACGGGAAAGGGAAAGGGGAACAGTAAGGAAGGAAAAAAAAACAAGAAAAAGAAACAAAAAAAAAAAAATCAATGGGTTTCCAACCCGACAGAGGAAACCCGAGAAACCCAAAGGTGGGTAGCAGGCCCAACAAAGGAGACTGGGTATAAAACCCAAACCCGGAGAAAAGAAAAGAAAAAAAATGAAAATTACCCAGATCAAAACAAAAAAAAATGGGAACCAAAAAAAAAAATATATAAATAAATAAATAAAAAAATAAAAACATAGAAATAAAATAAAAAAAATAAAATCTCCCCCTAAAACACATAACTCCAAACTGCCCTGAACCAAAAAAAAAAAAAAACCAAATCCACAAAAAAAACTTGAAATCCCAAAAAAAATCTCTTGAATTATGGCAAACAACAAAAAAAAATATAGGAAGTCTCAATGCATGCCACTAAGAAAGGTATCAACATATAAGATAAGCACTAACAGGTGAGACGCGAAATCCAAAAAAAAATTTGTTCAACGACCAATAACCAATTTATCAACAAAGGCTTGCACCTGAGGCATAATTAGCGGAAATGAACAAGAAACATTGCATGCCACGTGTAAGAATGCACAATCAATGTGACGGGGTTAATGAACCAAAACCACGCATGAAAATCTATGATTTGCAATCCCAAGAAATTGAGAATAAGAGTCAAACCATGTTAAGTACGAAAAGATTGCTTTTCACCCTTTTGAATAGTATTTTTTTTTTCTTTTTCAATGCGCTGTGGGAATTGTTGTGAAGGAGTTCGCACCTTTCCCAAATTTCTTTTAGAATGTCTTTTGACATTAACGCTCAACTACAAAATATCTTTCTTTTTAACATGATGGCTTTCACACTTTCACGCAGCCAGCCCTCTTCATGAATTACCTCACGTTAGCTTCGGACAACGCAAAGGTAGCCCTTTTCATGAGATATAGGGATAAACATAACATACGGGTCATTCAAATTCCCTAATCCCGAGGAATTAGAAAAACAAAGATGACTATGCCATGATTTAAGTTGAGAAACCCCAAAAACATAGAATAGTGGTGCAGTGTAAAGTGCAGGCATGTAACGCATTGTAATGTTCCACTAAACACGCGTAAGAGAACAGCACTAAATATCAAACAAGTTATCGTGGGAACCTCAGTACAATATGATAGTCAATAAGGACCCATCTCACAAGATAGTGCAAAGCATATATGACTGACACCCATCAGAACGAGAAATGCACGAACTCACATAAAAATCTTTTTATGTTTTTCTTAAACAGAAAGAAAATAAAAAAATAAAAAATAATAAAAAAAAACGAAAGCCATAAATACTAAACTATCCCATAAACCAAGAATAAGATGAAACATGAGAGGGCAAAGGAATATGGTGAAACATACACACAGACTCAGTCAACCGAAAAGACACCAATAGATTTCCGAAGGGATTCAAACCTAAGAAAATCTAGAGGTTTAGTGAAAAGATCTGCTAGTTGACTCTCAGTAGGAACAAACTCTAATGAAATCACTTTTTCTTCAACCAAGTCGCGAATAAAGTGATGACGAATATCAATGTGCTTAGTCCTAGAGTGCTGAACAGGATTCTTGGAGATATTAATAGCACTAGTATTATCACAATGAACAATCATAGTACCCTGCTCAATCCCATAATCCAGTAACATCTGTTTCATCCACATGAGTTGAGTACAACAACTCCCAGCGGCTATGTACTCAGCTTCAGCAGTAGATAAAGATATACAATTCTGTTTCTTGCTAAGCCAAGATACTAAACAATTACCCACATAAAAACAGCCACCAGTAGTACTCTTTCTATCATCGACATTTCCGGCCCAGTCGGCATCGGAATATCCAGCAACTTCGGAATTCGTATCAAACGAATACCAAAGACCAAAATCAAGTGTACCACTCACATATCGGATGATACGCTTCACTGCTTCCACATGAGACTTCTTTGGAGCAGCCTGATAGCGAGCACAAGCACCCACACTAAATGAAATATCAGGACGACTAGCAGTCAAGTACAACAAGCTACCAATCATACTTCTATACATAGTGTGATCTACATCCTCACCAGAAGCATCCTTACTAAGCTTCAAAGTCGTACTCATAGGAGTACGAGCATGCTTAGCATTCTCTAAACCGAACTTCTTAACCAAATCCTTAGCATACTTGCTTTGAGATATAAAAATCCCATCACTCAGTTGCTTAACTTGAAGACCTAAGAAGTAATTCAGCTCACCCACCATACTCATTTCAAACTCTCTTTTCATCTCATCAGCAAATTTATGAGCAAGTGGGTCAGACGTGGAACCAAACACTATATCATCCACATAGATCTGTGCAATGACAATCACATTCCCGACCTTCCTAATAAATAAGGTCCTATCGACTCCCCCTCGCGAAAAGCCTCTAGCAAGCAGATAAGTAGTTAAACGCTCATACCAAGCACGAGGGGCTTGTTTCAAACCATATAGGGCCTTTTTCAATCTAAGCACATGGTTGGGGTGATGGGGATCTTCAAATCCCTTAGGTTGTTCCACATAAACTTCCTCTTGAAGAATGCCATTCAAGAAAGCACTCTTCACATCCATCTGATATAGGGTGAACCTAAGATAGCAAGCTATGGCAAGAAGAAGACGAATGGACTCAAGCCTAGCTACAGGAGCAAAAGTCTCATCAAAGTCAATGCCCTCAACCTGAGTGTAACCCTGAGCAACTAACCTAGCCTTATTTCTAACAATGGTGCCACTTTCATCAGATTTATTCTTAAATATCCACTTGGTACCAATGATATTAACATTTTTAGGCCTAGGCACAAGATACCACACATCATTTCTAACAAATTGACTGAGCTCTTCATGCATGGCAGCAATCCAATACTCATCCTTTAAAGCTTTAATCACATTTTTCGGCTCTATGGTGGAAATATAGCACAAATGACTGACCTCGTTCCTCACTTGTCTACGGGTCTTCATCCTATCAGACACTTCACCTATAACAAGACTAGGTGGATGATTAAGCTTGACCCTAGCCGATGGTTCTAGAATAGATGATGGTTCTTGGGAGTTCGGAACTATCTCACTGACAGAATTAGATTCATCCTTTTCTAATGTGGAAGAAGGAGAATCCTCCGACTCTACACTTAGCTCATCTTCATCCTCTTCTATAGACTCAACATTCACAGGATCAGCAGAAGCATCATCAATAACAACATTGACAGATTCCATGACAGTAGACGTCCTAAGATTATAAACCCTATACGCCTTACTGTTATTAGAGTAGCCTAGGAAGATACCCGCATCACTCCTAGAATCAAATTTTCCTAAACTCTCTCTATCACGGAGGATGTAACACTTACTCCCAAACACATGGAAGTACTTAAGGTTAGGCTTCTTACCTTTCCAAAGCTCATAGCAGGTCTGTCTAGTCCTAGGTCTCAGATAGACCCTATTTATTGTATGGCAAGCTGTATTGACAGCTTCTCCCCAAAATCTCTTAGGCAAATTCTTGCCATGGAGCATAACACGAGCCATCTCCTGAATAACCCTATTTTTTCTTTCTACAACTCCGTTCATCTGAGGGGTTTTAGGAGGTGAAAACTCATGCATAATGCCACGCTCATCACAATAGGCCTCAAACTCGGAATAATCGAACTCACGACCATGATCACTTCTTATCCGAGTTATGAGATACCCTTTCTCATTTTGAACACGTTGGCATATAGTCTTGAAGCATCCAAATGCTTCAGTCTTATCTCTCAACAAAGCAATCCAAGTATATCTAGAAAAATCATCTACCATCACAAGGATATGCTTCCTGCCACCTATGGTCTCTGTCCTAGAAGGACCCATGAGATCTATATGAATCAGTTCAAGACACCTAGTGGTAACAATCTCATTTATCTTCCTATGGGAACACCTAATCTGTTTCCCTAGCTGACAAGGGCCACAAACACTATTAGGAGACTTACCTAGTTTGGGCACACCTCTAACACACTTTCTTCTAATAAGACGAGTAAGATCTTTATAGTTCAAGTGTCCCAACCTACGATGCCACAACTCAGTTTCATCAACTCTAGCACTGTTGCAGACTATGTTAGATGTAGGAGAAATACCATAACAGTTATCACTAGTCCGCACACCTTCCATGACACATACACCCTTATCATTAAGAATAGAGCATTTGTTGCGAGTGAATTGTACGGAATGGTGTTCATCACACATTTGACTGATGCTGAGAAGATTGGCCTTAAGTCCCTTTACAAACAACACATTGTCAAGCTTAGGAAAACCTGGAGCAGTGATTGTACCTTTACCTACAACTTGAGACTTCTTCCCATCTCCAAATGTCACAGTACCTCCATCACAGTCCTCATAAAAAGCAAACAAGGACTTGTCTCCAGTCATGTGCCTAGAACATCCACTGTCTAAGTACCACATGGTAGAACTATGAGCTCTAAGAACAGTGTGGACAACAAGACACCTAAGGTCATTCTTGACAATCCACTCGGTCTTCACTTTCGGAATGTTGACCTTCGTGAAAGGGTTGACTCTGTTGACTCTGGAGTGGTTTCTTCTAGACACACTAGAGGAAGTATTAAAACCTTTATGAGCCATCTGTCTCAGATCAGAAACCTCTAAACATAGCCTCCTGAGACACTCTCCAACACTATCCATCCTCAAGACAGGGTTTCTAGAGGTTCTAGACATTCTATCCTTTAGTTGGAAGCAATTCGGACGGATATGACCAACCTCACCACAATGATGACAAACAGGAGGAGTTCTAGGTGAATGTCTGTTCCAAGCATAAGAGATGTCAAATTCATTAGGTCTACTCAATTGCCTATGATAATGCTCTTCTACCCTCCTAGGTTGACTTTTCTTAAGAATCGGACATTTAGGCCTAATGTGACCCCTATTCCCACAATGGACACAAGTAGGAACTTTCTTAGGAGGAACAATAGGTGGAGGAGCTGTAGACTTAACAACATGAGACTCTTGAGCCTTAACAAACTGGGTTTTAGAAGAACTAGGAGTGGCCTTTTCATTCACAAACCCTAAACCTCGTCTGTCACTCGAGCTCTGTCCTACACCTAATAGCTTATCTAGGGTCTCCTTTCCTTTAGACAATTTTTCTAGATCAGCTACTTTAGAGTTTAAGTCTTTTTCAAGACTTGAGACTCTCAGCTCAAGACATTTCCTAGACTCAGTCAACTCAAACTTCTCCTTTTCCAACCGGACAATCTCTTTAGAGAGATGTCCTTTCTGAGTCTTCAATTGACTGACACTAGCAGTAGTTTCAGTCAACTCCAGCTTCAAGCATTCAATCTCTTTCTCATAAGTTTTAGCTTTAATGTAGAGAGATTGTCTTGACTTCTTAGTTTTGAGACATTCTTCAAATAGCTTATCATAAGCAACTTGAAGATCTTCTTCTTCTTCATCAGACACACACATGTCCTCAGAACTCTCAGTAACCACTTCAACCTTATCTAGCTCTTCCTGACTCAGGATCTTACTAGCACACTCAAAAGACTCTCCAGACTCTAGGTGAATAGAAGTAAAAGCCATGAAGTTTGACTCATCTTCTTCACCGTGTGAGCTTTCCTCAGAACCGGATTCATGCTCACTATCACTCAGGGTAGCATTATATCCTTTATCTTTTCCTTGACTAGTGTTGTTGGAGTTCTTCTTCCTGGTATTGGCACACTCAGGAGCAATATGACCAAAACCATGACATTCATAGCACTGAGCCCCTTGAGGCTTCCTATTGTTAGATCTCTCCCCCTGAACACTAGCCTGTGATTGGGACCTATCACTCTCCCTTCTATTTCTACCTGAATTAGACCCATTGCCTTTGGACGACCCTGAACTATTACTTCTGTTAGAGTTGGAACCTCTACTCTTATTGAAACTAGAACCACCATTTCTGCTAGAATTAGTACGAACATAATTCCTTGAGTTAGAGGAACTATTTCCAGAGGGTCTAAACAATTTCCTAAACTTCTTCACGAAGAAGGCAATATCCTCATCACAGACTTCAGAAGCAGAGTCAGATCCAGAATCAGGTTTACTAGACTCTTCAGTGATGGTTTTCAAAGCTATTCCTTTATTTTTAGACTCTTTCTTACAAAATTTCATTTCATAGTTTTGAATTTCCCCAACTAAATCTTCCTTTTTCATGGTGTCAAGATCTTTGTTGTCTTCAATGGAAGTAATCTTAGGCAAGAACCTGAGAGGTAAAGACCTAAGAATTTTCCTATTAATGGTAGCATCAGACAACTCATCACCTAAGGAAAATCTAGAGTTAACAATATCACTCAGCCTAGCATTAAAATCATCAAATACTTCATCTTCTTTCATAGTTTCCTTTTCATACATAGAAGTAAGCATTTGAATTTTTGTATTTTTCACAGATATGGTTCCTTCATGAGTTTTCTCTAGGATATTCCAAGCTTCTTTTGCATATTCACAATGAGCTACCCTACGAAATTCATCGCGGGATATTCCACTGAAAATAGCGTTAATTCCTTTGGAATTCCATTTGAGTTCTTCATAATCCTCTTTAGTCCATTGAACCCTAGGCTTGTCAACAGATACACCTTCCACAACCACCTTGGGTGGAGTGTATCCATCAATCACAGCAAGCCACACTCTCTCATCAATTGATTTGAGATAGGCTCGCATGAGGGCTTTCCAGTACCCATAGTCCTTACCATTAAAGAATGGTATAGAAGGTTTCACAGGGTCCATAATACCGGAGAATAGACACAAGGATCAGCACTCAGGCTGTTAAACCTTAAGAGTGAACCTCGCTCTGATACCAATTGAAATTCCGGTTAAATAACCCTAGAATACCTAGAAGGGGGGTTGAATAGGTATTACACAAAATCTTACCCAATTTTAATTATGAAACTCACAAAACCAAGTATCACTATTAATCCAATCGCATAGCAAGTATGAAAGCATATAAAAAGATGCACACCGGATTTTTACGTGGAAAACCCTAGATGGGAAAAACCACGGGACCTAGTCCAGTTGAAGCAAATCCACTATGAAATAAATGAGTACAAGACACACTTACAGACCAAAAGGACTTAAGCAAAAGTCTTCACTCCCACGACCGCATACGATCGATCTCCGTCTTCACGGCTTTGGTCGCAACCAACCTCTTCACAGTGATTCCTTCCTCCACGAACTCGCAAGCTCGATCACCGTCGCAACGGACTCACAAACACTCAAGGATGTGAAAAATATTGTGTGGTTTGAAGGTCTCTAGAGCATGAAAAGAAAAACTAGGTTGAAAAGCTCTAGAGAAGATTTGAGAGGATGGGCTTTTGAAAACCTAATTGGGAGAGACTTGCTTGCCTCTCTCTATCAGAACAAAACCTATTTAAAGAGTCTAAGAGACCCCAAAAGACTGGGATTCGAAATAAGGTCAAATAGGTAATTTAATTAAAACTTAAAAACTGGATTTTACGAGCAAGGATCGATCCTCCAGGAACCTAGGATCGATCCTAGAAAACAGAAGTGAAAAACACTTTTTAGAGCACTGAGGATCGATCCTCCAGGAACCTAGGATCAATCCTAGAAAACAGAGGCAAAAAATCTTTTGTAGAGCACCTAGGATCGATCCTCCAATGCCTAGGATCGATCCTAGAAAACAGAACTTAAACCAGGTTTTCAGGACACCCTAGGATCGATCCTCCAATGCCTAGGATCGATCCTAACCTCTAAAACTTCCAAAAATGTTTTGAAATCTTTTTCAAAAACTTTTTCACTTTGTTCAAAACTCATAACAAGAATTAAAATGAATTGAAACGATTCAAAAACCGGCTTCTAAAGACACTTACCTGTCCTAACAATGAGTGTGAGTCGCATTGCCTTGAAGTCTGCACTCGAGTCAATTGTAGAAGCGTTTTGAACTCTTGAAGCAACACATGACACCAAAACAAACACCATTTTTGCCACGGAATATGCCAATCTAAGAAAATGGACTTTACACAATCCACTAGCTATGAGCTGTGGAATATCACTTCTAAGGGTCCTTTGATCCCTACTAAAGTGGTAGATGAAGTTACACTTCCTAAAGTACCACAAGAATACACCACAGCTGATCACAAGTCTCTTGAACTTAATTCTAAAGCCATTGGGTTGTTATATTGTGCTCTAACTAATGATGAGTTTAGCAAAATCTCTAGGTGCACTAGTGCCAAAGAGATATGGGACACATTGGAGGTTATCTATGAAGGAACATCTCAAGTAAAAGAAGCTAAAATTAACATGTTTGTTTGTGAATATGAAATGTTCAAAATGAAAAAGGATGAATCTATTAGAGATATGTTTACTAGATTTAATGCTATTATTAATCTTTTGAGTTCTCTTGGAAAGACTTACACTAACTCCGAATTGGTGAGAAAAATTCTTAGGAGCTTGCCTAAGCAATGGGATGTCCTCACCACTACTCTACTTCAATCAAAGGAGCTATCATCAATGACCTTGAGTGATCTTGATGGCAACCTAGTCACACAAAACCTCGCATTTAAAGCTCGTGAAATTGATGAAGGAAAGATTCTAAGAGCATGGCTCTCAAAGCCTCACAAGATGAAGAAGAACCACCAAGTGAAGAATGTGAAAATGAGGAAGATGAAGACATTGCTTTCATATCTCACAAACTCAAAAAATTCTTTTCTAGAAGAAATCAAGGAAGGAGATTCAATAAGGGTGACTCCTCCAAAAAGATTCCAAATAGGGGAGAGACTTCAAATAGAGAACCACAAGTGTGTTTTGAATGTAAGAAGCCCGGGCATATCAAGATAAATTGTCCTCAACTCAACAACTACAACAAGACAAGTCACAACAACAACAACTTCAAGGACAATAAAAAATTCAAAAAGAAGGCTTTCACCATCACTTGGGATGACGAAGCAAATAGTGATGAAGAAGATGAGGAGGCTTCTTGCGATCAAGAGATTGCAAACTTTTGTCTCATGGCAAAAGAAGATGAGGTAATCGAACCTAACTCTATTGATTTTCCTATAGAAGAACCTCCTACTTATGAAGAACTACAAGATGCTCTTGACGATACTTTTCTTGAATTAAAAAGATTTTCTCACAAAAACAATGGTTTGAAAAAGAATATCTCATCTCTTCAAGAAGAACTAAATGCTTTGAAAAATGAAAACTTAGAATTGAAAAGTAAGATAAACTCACCTCCAACCATCTCTCAATCTAGTCTTGAAAGTGAAAATATTTCATTGAAAGAAAAGATTGAAGACTTGACTAATACCTTGGCCAAGTTTACCAATGGAAGGGATAACTTGGATAAGATATTAACTAGTCAAAAATGGTGCTTTGACAAGGCCGGTATTGGATATCAAGAACATGTTAAACAAAAATCCTATATTAATTTCTTTCCAAAGCCTACGGTCTCTAGCACACCTAAAGTCTCATGTACTTATTGTAAGAAGGAAGGACATAACATCTACACATGCAACATGAGAAAAGGACCTAAAAATTTCACCAAGAAAGTATAGATAGTTAAGGGAACCACACCTCCTATAGCTAACCCCTATGGACCCAAGAAAATATGGGTATCAAAGAGAGTTACTTGAACTTGTGTAAGTTTGCTTGAAGTCATCAAGCAATGAGAAATGGTTTCTTGATAGTGGTTGCTCAAGGCACATGACGGGAGATAGATCAAAGTTCGTCTCTTTGAAGCCCAAGGACGGCGGCTACGTGACATTTGGAGACAATGCCAAGGGTAAGATAATTGGCATTGGAAAGGTTGGTAAGAATTCCTCACTTTGTATTGAAAATGTTTTATTAGTTGATGGTTTAAAGCATAATCTCCTTAACATTAGTCAATTATGTGATAAAGGTTATAGAGTTACTTTTAAATCCAATAAATGCATAATTGAGGATGATAATAAGACCCTATTTATTGCATATAGGATTGGTAACATCTATGCTACAGAGTTTGAAGAAATCGCATTACAAAATGTACATTGCTTCTCCGCATTAAATGAAAATCATTGGTTATGGCATAGAAGACTTGAACATGCTAGCATGGATTTGATTTCAAAACTTTCTAGGCATGAACTTGTAAGAGGTTTACCAAAAGCAAAGTTTTCAAAAGATGGTGTTTGTAGTGCATGCCAATTTGGAAAACAAACCAAGTCTTCTTTTAAAACAAAATCTCATATTTCAACTACTAGACCTTTGCAACTTATTCATATGGACTTATTTGGACCTATTGCTATTGCAAGTCTTAGAGGGAAGCATTATGCATTTGTGATTGTTGATGACTACTCTAGATATACATGGGTGTTCTTCCTTGCACATAAAGATGAGACTCATGCTACATTTATTGCATATTGTAGAAGAGTCCAAAATGAGAAAGGCTATACCATTACACATGTTAGGAGTGATAGGGGGAGCGAATTTGTCAATAAGGATATTGAACAATATTGTGACGAAAATGGTTTCGGTCATAATTTCTCCGCTCCTAGAACTCCTCAACAAAATGGTGTGGTTAAAAAAAAGAATAGAACTCTTGAGGAAATGTCTAGAACCATGCTTAATGAACATTCTTTGCCTCAATACTTTTGGGCCGAGGCCGTTAACACCGCATGCTATGTTATAAATCGAGTGCTATTAAGATCTAAACTTGGTAAAACTCCCTATGAATTATGGAATGATAAGAAGCCTAACATAGGTTACTTTAAAGTTTTTGAGTGTAAATGCTTTATATTAAATGATAGCGATAAACTTTCCAAATTTGATTCTAAATCCGATGAAGGTATGTTTCTTGGTTATTCTATGAAAAGCAAAGCATATAGGGTGTTCAATAAGAGAACTTTAACCGTTCAAGAATCAATGCGTGTTGTATTTGATGAAACTAACCCTCTTGCCCCCAAGAGAAATGTGGATGATGATGATGATGTAGGTTCAAGCTTGCAAGAACAAGTTGAGAGTTTGAATCTTAATGACAAGCAAGATCCACAAGACAAAGGCAAAGAAAAGGAAGAAGAAGAAGCCATTGAAGTCAAGAAACCGGAAGAAGAAGTAGAAATTGAAGACACTCCACTTCATCCGGATGTCACCAAAACTTGGAAATTTGTGAGGAATCATCCTAAGGATCTAATCCTAGGTGAACCCTCACGTGGGGTAAGAACTCGTTCTTCCATGAGAAATATATGTGATCATCTTGCATTTTTATCTCATATTGAACCTAAGAACATAAATGAGGCCGAAAGTGATGAATCTTGGATACTAGCTATGCAAGAAAAACTTAACCAATTTGAAAGGAACAAGGTTTGGACCTTGGTTTCTAGACCACATGACCATGGTGTAATAGGCACCAAGTGGGTATATAGAAACAAGAAAGATGAATCGGGCACCATTGTAAGAAACAAGGCACGACTAGTTGCCCAAGGTTTCAATCAACAAGAAGGCATTGATTATGATGAGACATATGCACCGGTTTCTAGACTTGAGGCCATTAGAATGTTACTTGCATTTGCATGTCATAAAGATTTCAAATTATTTCAAATGAATGTCAAGAGTGCTTTTCTAAATGGTTTTATTGAGGAGGAAGTTTATGTTGAACAACCTCCCGGTTTTGAAAGTCATAAATTTCCAAACCACGTATTTAAATTATCAAAAGCTTTATATGGTTTGAAACATGCTCCTAGAGCTTGGTATGAAAGGCTTAGTGGTTTTCTAATAAAAAATGGTTTTAAACGGGGAAAACTTGACACCACACTTTTCATTAAAACCATTGATAAGGACATTCTTATTATTCAAATATATGTTGATGATATTATCTTTAGTTCTACTAATGTAAGTTTGTGTGAGGATTTTGCTAAAGTCATGCAAGATGAATTTGAAATGAGCATGATGGGCGAACTCAACTTCTTCCTCGGATTACAAATCAAGCAAACAAAGGAAGGAACCTTCTTAAATTAATCCAAATATGTCAAAGATTTAATCAAGAAGTATGGATTGGAAGATGGAAGGAATTTCGCCATACCAATGAGCACCTCCATCAAACTTGAGAAAGATGAGAAAGGTAAATGCGTGGATCAAAAGAAATATCGAGGTATGATTGGTAGTTTACTTTATCTCACCGCCAGTAGACCGGATATTATGTATAGCGTATGTTTGTGTGCTAGATATCAATCATGTCCTAAAGAATCTCACATGCTTGCCGTTAAACGCATATTTAAATATCTTAGTGGAACTATTAATCTTGGCATATGGTATCCTAAATTCACATCATTTGACATGCTTAGTTATTCCGATGCAGACTTTGCCGAATGCAAAGATGGTCGCAAAAGCACAAGTGGAACTTGTCACTTTCTTGGACATTCCCTAGTTTCTTGGTTTAGCAAGAAACAAATTTTGGTTGCTCTTTCCACAGCCGAGGCTAAATATTTGGCAAGCGGAAGTTGTTGTGCACAAGTGTTGTATATGAAGCAACAACTTGAGGATTTTGGGTTGCATTATGATCATATTCCCATAAAATGCGATAATACAAGTGCAATTAATCTCACTAAGAATCCCATTCAGCACTCAAGAACCAAACATATTGAAATAAGACATCATTTTATAAGAGATCATGTTCAAAGAGGAGATGTTGAAATTGAATTTGTTGGTACTGAACATCAATTGGCGGACATTTTTACAAAACCACTCCAAGAGGATAGATTCAATTTCATTAAACGTGAACTTGGCATGTGTTTAAGTGATGATATATGAGAACATGTTCATTATGATGATTTTCTATACTTTAAATGCCTTTTATTTCCCTGTCTGATATTTTCAGACGGCTGAAAGAACTTTCAGCCGGCTGACTTGCTTAGTCAGACGGTTGACACTCCTGTATCTGAACATATTTTTTTGGTACTCTTTGACTTTTTCAGACGGCTTGATTCAGTTGGCTGAAAAATGTGGAAGACGACCGAAAGTGACCTTTCAGATGGTTGACTGGGATAGTCAGACGGCTGAAAACTAGTCCTTTGGATATCCAAAATTCAGGGTTGTCTGGATTTCTCAGACGGCTGTTTCAGCCGGCTGAAATAGATCCAAGCCGACCGAAAGAGGGATATCAGACGGCTGATAGAATCTTTAGCCGGCTGAAACTGTCGGGGTATATATATCTTATAAACCCTAAACAGTGATTTTTCAAAATTTTCTTTCGCGGCTTTTCCCCTTCCCTCTCTCTGACAAACCCCTTTCCCTCTCCGATATCCTAATCACTCAAAACCCTAAAAATCTAAGACTCAAATCACCATGGTAAACCTCAAGAAGTCTAAATCTTCCACTATTGACGAAGGCGAGTCCTCTTAGCCAAAGAAAAAGCTCCGAAAGAGCTCCGCCGCCAGCACCCAACGCCACCGTTCCCAGCACACGACGGCGCCACCAAGAGTCGAAGACCCTCCAGTTCCTCGTCGCCCTTGCCATCAACAGCCACCTCCGACACAACAGCTACCTCCTCCTCCTCATCCGCCGGCACATCAACCACCACAGCCTCGGCCTCGCCCCGGAGATCCAACATACGATTCCGGCCATGGTGAAGCTTCGATACCCCCCGTTGATCCACCACAATATCTCACTCCGGAGCACGGCATCCTTTTCGCCCAGAAATTTTTTAGCAAGAAAGTTATTTATCCGAAGATTGTCAACCCTGGTTTTTTGAATCAACATCATTTTCGAGTATGTGCCCTATTGGAGGCAGTGGGATTGCTCGAGTTTTGTTCTCTGTCTCGCCCCTGCTACAACACCACTGTCCGTGTTTTCTACACACATTTTTCGATGCCCACACTCGGATGAGCTACATCCTACTTAAAGGGTAAGCATATAGTCTTAACTGACAAACTCCTCAACGACCTCTTCTTCCACACTCCTGCTGATGGGGTAGTCATCACTGAGACCCACTCATGGCCACGTATTGAAGGATTCCATCATGTCGATGCCCTCAAACTTATTTTAGGCCGTGACGATATTACCGAGCCATTCAAGCCTACATTAAAAGATTTCTCTCTTGAGTGCAATCTCCTACACAAAATCCTATTCTACAATCTCCTTCCTCGAGGCGGCGGCAAAGACCACGTAACCTATACTGACATTGGGCTCCTCTGGTGCATTCTGACAGGAAAACCCATTAATTTGGGTCATCTGATGTTACATCATATGAGGTTGTGTGTTAAGAAGACTAAACATGAGGCAAAGGGCTCCAAAGCCACCAAGGACATTGAGGGTCGAAGTATTCTTCCATATGGGGCAGCTTTATCTGTCATCTTTGAGCATTTCGGTGTTCCTCCCACTTCCGGCGATGTTTTTCACCCTACTTTCCAGAACAAGATAAATGCATCTTTCTTGGGTTGGATGAATTATACATTAGCAAATGGAATATGGGTCAAGAAAGGGACAATCATTAATGAAGAAGCAGAACCTGATGAGCAGCAAGAGCAGCATGAGGTTCCTCCTCCTCCTCCTCCTCCTGTCACCTCTAATCCTCCCACCTTTATTCCTCCTTCTCTTCTCTTTCCTCCCACAGACCATCCTCACTCCCCTCCTCCTACCCCTTCTCATACACCACCCTCCACTTCTCACACTTCCTCTTCCTTTGCTCCTCCTTCTCTCTCTGACCCATTCATCTCCCTGTCCAACCAAATGACTGACCTCAAGCGCTATGTTCAGAAGAAGGTCGAAGGTTTGCATGATAGGCCTGATGACATGGCTTGCGAGCTGAAGGATATGAAGGATAGCCAAGCCCAGCTCACTCAGAAGCTCAGTGACACTCTCCCTGCCTTCTCATTATGACTGTTTTTGATCGATGACAAAGGGGGAGATGGATTGATAGATGTTTGACAGATGATTAGATTTTTTTTATGTTGGATGTTTAGAATTTTTGGATATAATTTTTTTTTTATGTTGGATGTTTAGAATTTTTGGATATATATCTGATGTATTACAATATGGCTAACATTTATGGAAATCTTTTTGGATCTTATTGGATATTGATTATAAGTTTCATTTACATGTTCGCTTAAACATGGATATAATGTTGAGATTTGTTGAAATACATAATACATCCTGCTATAATGTTGAGATTTGTTGAAATACATAATACATCCTGCTTAAGTGTTTACTAATGCTTTTAGAAATGTCATATCTATACGATGCATAATGATAAGGGGAGAAAATTGTTCTTAAAAGTTGTGTATTTTACCCCATTAAAACATCTATGGATTGTCATCACCAAAAAGGGGGAGATTGTTGGCATAAATGGTTTTATCCCTGAGGTTTTGATGATAACAATACATTATAAGATGTTTAAAGGACTAATGAGCATTTAAGTGATGAATCTAGACAGGTATCAAAGCCACTAAATGGTTCAAGCATTAAGGATCAAAATGCACAAGCAAAGATCATATGAAAGCAGCGCTAATGGATCCATCAAACATTCAAGAACAATCAAACTCTATCTCAAGTCAATTTGTGAGGAATTCTAGGAAAATCTTGTGAGATTAATTTCAATCCTTGCTCACCAGTTTAAAGGGCTTAAAACATTGCAAATTCAATGATCTTAAAGGCCTAAAAATGACTTACATTTAAAATGGACTTAATGCTTATTTTTGTCTGAAAACAGGGATTTTCAAACGGCTGAAACAATGTTTCAACCGGCTGAAAATGCTATTTCAACAGGCTGAAATTTTTCAGCAGGCTGAAAAAGCATCCCTCTAAAATTTCAGTTCTCTGGAATTTTCGGACGGCTCTTTGAGCCGGCTGAAATTTATTTGAGCCGGCTGAAAGTAAGGTTTAAGACGGCTGAAAGACATGACTCGTTGATCCATTTTTACACCCTCTCTAGAATATTTAGCAGCCTTATTCAGACGGCTGAAAGATATTTCAGCCGGCTAAAACCCTCGGGGAGAAGTATAATGGCTAGTTTTTTAACGGACATTTGAAGCATTTATTGCCCACCAAACTTCTTTTCCCGGCATTTATTGTTCCAGAACGGCTATTTTGGACCCCTTGAGTATAAATACAAGGCTTAAGCTCATTTATGAGCATTCATTGAGCTACAAACAAGAAAATCAATTACAAGCCCTAATTTCTCGTGTGAGCATTCATTGAAATCAATCAATAGCTGAAGTGTGCTTTCAATTCCTGTGTATTTACTCCTTGAGAGAGCTTTCCTTAAGCACAAAATCATCTCCATATACTTTGTATCAAAAGGGTTGTGTATACCCTCACTTGTAAGCACTTGAGAAAAGTGCATTTGGCTAAGTGTTGGTGAAGAACACTCAAGTTGTAAAGGTTTGCTGCTCCACCTTGAAAGAGAGTGATAGTGGATTGGTGAATCCTCAAGCGAGCTCTTGAGGCAAGGACGTAGGCGGGAGGCCGAACCTCGTTAATATTGTTTGCATTCTCTTCCCCTTAATCTCTTTATTATTGCATTGTCTTATATTTAATCTTGCTTGCAATAATTTGATTTTGAGTTTGCTATTAATTTTTAATTTGGCCAATAACCCTATTCACCCCCCCTCTAGGGTTATTCTCTTGGGACAACAGTAATAACGTCTTTCTCCACATATTTTTTAATTGTGTTGTATCGAACCAAATAGTTATATCAATTTCATGTATAATCTCTATAATTAGGAGTACAATTGTTCAGTGTGTAATTCGAAATTTTTGAAACAATTACTTCCATATGTAACAGTTTCAGAATTTTTTTTTGTATTTGTGAATGAAACAAATACACTTATTTTTAGATAATGTTAACGTTTTCATCGATTTCTTAGAAAATATGTCCAATTTGGGGAAAGTAAAAAATATTAATAAAATAAAATAAAATAGAACAATAAAACTATTACAATCCCCTTTTCGCTGAATTGGTTTTTAAAATAATAATATGCTAACATTAAAAAATGTTATATCTCCATAAGTTAAAACTGTTACATGATAATCTCACAACAAACAATAACTATCTTGTTAAGAAATACTCCGTACATGTAACTATTTTTATTTACTCACACAATGCGTTATGTAACCGTATATTGGATGCGTAAATTCTGTATTGATTTGAGAGAATCGTGGGTAAAAATTCAAAAAAATATCCTAGCAAAATATAAAGAAAATTGTTGATGGATATTAAAAATGGAAATTCTGTCATTGATTGAGTGAATTGTAGGGCAAAATTCAAAATAATCTCCCAACAAAATATAAGCGTTAATACATTGAATACTTCCCATAACAATCGAGGTAGAAAATTATTGATGGACATTAATTAATTGATTGAATCGTGGGAAATACTAAAAAAAAATACGTAACATAATATAAACATTATTACCTTGAATAGTTACTATAATAGTCAAGAAGGTTTTACCATAATAGTTGAGAGGGCAAAAAAGACATTAAATAAAAATCAAACTCTACTTCTACGTAAAATGTAAATGTTAAAAGATGTTTTTGGACTTATTGCTATACAAAAAAATTGAAAGGACTTTCGCCGTACTATTTCTTTGAAAATGGACTTTTTGCTTATTTCCCCTATTTTTATTTAGGGAAAAAAAAAATTAATGCGACTAAGACTAAATGATTATAAAATATGAATAATTTGAGCTGTCCAAATTTGGTCGTAAATTTTGCAATTCAGACTATTCGGCCACTGAATCAATTAAAACCCAATGAGTATGGCTACTTGGTATTTTGGCATTAATTCGACAATTAAAACCCAGTGAGTATGGCTACTGAGCATTTACGATAAATGGAATTGCAGCTTCAATTATATTTACCCGCAAATCATTAACTTCGCCGTGTAAAGAGAAATTCTTGTGCAGAAGAGAAGAGAAAGCTGTTATCAAAATCTGCAACCAAACACAAATTATTGAGCTAAATAATTATCCGTAATCCTACAAAATCAATATACACACACACGCTCCGCTTGGTTGGTGAGAAAATGTTGGAACAAAGAAGGAAAACAAAAACTTCACTAGGATCAGCCTAATACAAAGCGGACTTCATCTTTTTATGAAAACCAAAACAAAATAAAGCATGATATTAAATTTTCTTTTCTCCTCCTCAGCTTTCCCGGCGTCCAAACAGAGTAAAACATAAAATCAATAATATTCTGTAAACACTTGATTACATCAAATCCAAGAAACCGCACATTCTCACAATTTTGGGTATAGAGAGAGAGTGGGAGATAGAAACGCACCGCTACTGAGAAAGCCATCTGCCACCGAATCTTGAACCGGCCACCGGAAAAGCCGACAAAACTCTTCCCTCCAAGCGTTCTCTCCCCCGAAACTTTGACCGAAACATCCGATTTTCGTCCCAAAACGGCATCCGAAACGCCAGCTCCCCTCCCCGAAACGGCGTCCGAAACGTTCGCCTTCGACAACTTTTCGGTCCGGCGAGCGGAATCGACCCTGCGGCGAATTCCTGCATACTTGGGGTCCCTCGTCGGGATGGTGTTGGGAGGCGAAACGCTCCGAAACGAGGAGTACGACGGTTTCGGAGACTTGGAATCGGGGACGTAGGGTTTGGGCGTTCTGGGGATGGTGGAGAAACGTCTAGGGTTTTTGGAGGGATGGTGAGAAGAAGAGTGGATGAAGTTCGGTGAAGGGAAGAACCAGTCCCTGCTTGTGGAAGGTGGCGGTGATGGTTCAGAGTCAAGGGACATGGTTGGAAATAAAGACAATGTTTTGGGGGCTTTTTGAAAAGTCTTGACTTTGCGTTTGTAATCATGGTTTTAAAGTTTAAACAGGGTTGTTAGGAGATGATAAGTGCTTGGCATTAGAATAATGGGGCTGTGATAGCGAAATGCCCATTTTTTTTCTGTTAAAATTGAATCTATTAAGAGAAGATGCCATTCAGGTCATATTTCATATGTCCATGCCTTGGTTCGAATCTTAAATTTTGCAGTTGTTGGGACTTGGGGTTCTCTCAAAGTCAGGGTGGGTGTCCCTTTAAGAGGCCTTTGGTGGAGAAGATCATTAGAATAATTAAATATTGGGGTCACAAGTTTTTGTCCTTTGTTGGTAGGTTTCTGTCGATACCCACTGTTCTCACTAGTATTCAATTGTATTGATGTTCTGTTTTCATTTTGTCTAAGAAGGTTATCACTGGGACAGAGCAGGTTTTGAACTCTTTTCTCTGGTCTCGGTTCCTGAGCTGAAGAAGTCTGGTGCAAGGATTAAGTGGGCTACTCTCTGTTTCCCAAAACAAAAAAAATGGTCCGGGACTAAAAAGGCTTGGGGATTGGGGTATTGCCTCAGCTATAAAGAATGTTTGGCAGTTGAGAGACAATATAAGACCTTCCTTTTGTGGTGCTAATACCTTCCTTAATTGGTAATGGTGCTAATACGTTCCTTCGGCATGATAATCGGCATCCACATTCGTCTTCTCTTTTCATCTTTGTTCTTCATTTTCCATTTTTCTTTATCTTATTAATGAATAACTCTATTAGAGTTTCTGAAAGTAGCAGGCTAGTAAAAAGTTTCTACAAAAACTAATTATGTAGTTTATTGGAAACATTCTGGACAACTTTATTGAAATTTTTTTTTTCGAAAATCTATTATATAAGTATACTTTTTTACCATTTTTTAGGGAAAATGAAATAAAGATTGTAAATGGCCAAGAAGTCCACTAAAATTATAGATTTTGGAAAAATCTTCTTCAATAAAGTTGTTCAGAATGATGTTTTCTAGGGGATAAAGGGGCTAATTTTCATATAAACCTTTTAAATTTTTCATAAAACTTTAAAAAAGTATAAACTAAAGGAGGCTTAGAGTAGTTTCGTGGTGGCAATAGCGCCTCCTTTTCTGAAAATATAACAAAAGATGTATCTTGAATGGTGAATATCATGCTATATGATGTTATCTAATTATATATATTTTGTTAATAGTGTATCCCTATCATGTCGTGTCCTAAATTTGGAAGTTTTATTATGTCGACTTGTCCGTGTAGTGTCATAATCATGTCACATGTCTGTGTCTATGTCCGTGTCCGTGCTTCTTAGTTGTGAAGTCTTTGCTTATTTATCTAATTGATTTTATGATTTTGGGCTTATCCAATTGGTGCAGTTTTCTTTGGCATTTCCTTCATTTTTTGTTTTGTGATAAATTTTCTTGCAGTTGGATGAGTCTCTGGTTAGTAGGTAATTTATTTGTTTATTTGTTCAATTTCAAAAGGATGATTGTTTCGCTCGTGCTTCTTCCAAATACTATAATTTGACGCAAAGAACATAAAACACCCTGGCCGATTGGCCCATTTTGTACTTAGTTTTGCAACAAATTTATCATATGTCTCAATATGAAAAACAGTAAAAATAAAAAACTTATGGCATAATGCCAATATTTTGACTCAAAGAGTAGTGTTCCTATCAGTAAAGCTTCATGGTTCCTGGTTTTCTGGTGTGATATATTGTCACGATGGTCACACCCAATCATTGAATAAGGAAATTACATTAGGATACTATTCTATAATTTTCATTACAAAAAACTAAAAAATTTCTCTCCTTTCACCTTGATGACTAATGGACTACCATTCATTTTGAAACCAAAATAAATAAACCCTTTAGCCAATTAATTTTAAAATTGGTTTTAAACTTTTTTTAAACATTATTAATTGTTTGTAGAGCATTTTTCATATAATGTAGTTACACACTTACACCTCATATATTTATTTATTTTCTTCGGCTTGAACTACTCTTGCATATGAGATTCCACAACTACTTCTCTCTATGTCCATACAATGTAGTTATAAGAAAATGTCATATGTCCCAAAAAAATATTTCCAAATTTAACATCGCAACTGATGTCGCTACAATCAGAAATTTGAAATTGAATAGTTTGATCGGATACCAATATGCCATCTCATTTGGGTTCTTGAATTTGAGAATTTTTATGGAACATATAGCATTGCTCGCAATTATAGTATGGTACGGATCATCATATACGTGGTGAATGACATGAGGTCCTAGGAATAAATTTCATTGTCAAATTCCTTTTGGAAATAGCACATAGGTGCCAATCAAAGATTTAAAACCATTTGATATTGTACAGTGTTAAGAATATTTGAGACCTTGGTCAATGCTTATTTGTAATTTTTGGGAATTGTTGAGTTGATGAGTTCCTTATGTGATGAAGAAAACAGGGTAGAAATAATGGCAACTATCTCTCTCTTTTTATTTATTTATTTATTTTTTCTCAGACTCGAGCCAAACGAGCAAAAGCTGCATAGTAAGATAGTTCATTCCCCTTTCCATAACCCCTTTCTTCCTACACATGAACGCCAAAGGAGTTAAAATCATAACCTCTCAAAATCTTTCCTAAAAAGAAGATGAGTCATCTAGGTTACAACTTCATTAACAATAATGACAATAATCTTCTGGAAACAATATACATTATGAGTAGTATTTGGGTCATTGGTCCACAAATTTTGAATTATTGAATAGAAGTTGTATATGAAGAAGCATTTTGATGTTGTACAAAGAAAATGGTGCATTTTGACAAATTGGTATGATGATTATTGCAAGTTGAGAGGTCCCATGCATGCACGCTGAGTGCGAAGCTGCGAGCCAAAATGAGAGAGTATAGACAATGGCCTATAGGCTAGTTAGCACTTTCCCCGGTGCCGTTAAGACACCTTTTGAGGTCTTTTTTTTTCCCCAATTGATTCTTATGTTTTTTTGATTAAATGTTTCATGCTTTTATTTGTTTGTTATGTACTTATATATGTATGTAAATATAAGTAATATATTATGTACACGTGGGAGTGACTCTACAAATTGTGACCTAAGGTTCAAATGGTAAATGAGGTCTTTTTAAATGTAGGTTAAGGCCAAAACTTTAAATAGGACCTTCATACAAAGGCTTTTAATAAGTGGGCTGAGGCCTTCAGAGTTGGGACATTAGGCAATGGCCTTAATTACTTTTCTATTAAGCTAGCCCCCCCCGTGTACACACACACACACGTAACAAAAGCCTTGAGTTTGATCGAGTAGGTTCAAAAGATTTAGGTCTTGATTAAAAGTTCCAATGATTTTTAAAAAGCCTCATTGTTACATGATCTCGACTAAAATAGTCCATTGTTAAACCCTCTTGGATCATGTCAATCAGTTTTAGCATAGTTGATTTGGAACCCAGCCTATGAAAAAAAGGAATAATGATGGTAACCTGACTAATTTATTATACTGTTTGGAAGCGAGTGTAAATGATGTTGTCAAAACTGAGAACAGAATCGAATCGAACCAATCGGACCTTAGTTCTCTTTAGTTCGATTTTTGGCAAGGTTCGATTCGATTCCAGTTTATATTTGATAGAACTAGTCTTGCAATTTGATCCCTCATTGAACCGAAGCAAGATGAGTTGCACCCCAAGTGATAGGGAGGCAATGATAGTGCCTTGATGATGCCCTTTTATATCTCAAACAAGTATGCTTTAGTTATGATTTGCCTCCCGGCCTCTAACTCAAATTCTTATTAATCCCTTTCCCTTTTAATTTTAGTGAGCTTATTGACCAATATATTTAATTCTTTTTATCATGGTTATAATTGAATTCAAACCATTAGATTTTAAGTATAGGTAGTCTCTCATCTCCTTATGACTAAGAGGAGTTGAATGAAGTAATTGGTTGGAATGTTGGTGTTAGTCATCTTCGTCCAACAATTGCGAGAAGATTGTTCTAGAGCTTTATTAGAATATATGAAGGGGTATGGTGTGCTCTAGTCTCTAGAGTATTCTTGCAAGGAGATTAAAGATACAACACATAAAACCGTGCCAAACCTCACAAATATTGAGTCCAAGGTTTTGGACAAAAATATCCATCACAAAAGGCTTTGGTTTTTTTTCCCCTTTCCCCCTTTCTATAATCGACCATATATCCATCTTCTGATTTTCATTCTGCCGCGAAAAGTTTCAACTCTCCCTCTATATCTCTCTTTCTCTCTCTCGCTCTAACCTCTTAACTAGACCCTAATGGAAAAATTTTCAGCTCTCCCTCCATAGCTCTCTCTCTCTACTCTATCTTGATTCTACCTGGCCGTCAACTAAGCCTCACAGTCGACTACTTAGCCTTGCCATCAACATATCAACCCCACCGTTAACATCTCAGCCCCACCATTCCCGTCATCAACATCTTAGCCCCTCTGTCCCCGCCGTCAACATCTCAGCCCTACTGGCAACATCTTAGCCTCGCCATCACCGTCTTAGCCCCACCATCGATTACTTAGCCCAGCCGTCGATTACTCAACCTTGCTATCATTAAAGGTATATTCTCTATATAAATACTATATTATTTGTATAATATATATTTTATGGTGGATATATAAAATGTATATATCTATATACACTGATGGGGTCTGCCAATTGGGGGTTTTGCTATATTTTTGGTTTGAGATGGGGGATTTGCTGGGTTTTTTTCTCTTAAAGTTTGGGTTTTTCCTCTTAAACTTTGGGTTTTGAGTTTGGGTTTTTTCTCTTAAAGTTTTGGGGTTCTACTGTATTTTGGTTTGAAATGGGAGATTTGCTGGGATTTTTCTCTTAAAGTTTGTGCTTTGTTTATGTCAGAACCATTTCTGATTCATAGCCTGTTTGTCTAAAATTGGGTTCCATCTTGGTTCCTATTTTAACACTATTGGGTTCAAATCTTCAATGTATGTGTGTGAGAAATACAGGTGGTTAATTACTTCATGTATGAGAGACAGGAGAAGAAAAGAGAGAAGGAGATGTTTTTAGTTGATCTTTTTTCATGTTGCTTTGGGAGTTTGCAGTTGTAGCTTTATAGGTTAAAAGGATGGGCTATAATGGTGTTTTGCTGATTTGATATTTGGTTTTCGTTAGATGTTCTCTTTTGTTTTTGGGTTATAGGCGAGCATTTATTTGTATATGTGGGTTGGTCTTGTTTAGTTTGGGGGGCTATGACCTGTTGAGATGTTATTGTGTTTGTAGAGGGTTTGTTTCCTTAATAGAATAATGTATGTACTTGTTCACATTATATTTACCGAGTATAAGATTTTATCTTTTGCTCATGATAAAAATAAAATAAAATAAAAAAAAGAAGAAGGAAGAAGGGTGGGGGGAATATTGAAGTTTTATTACTAGAGTGAACAAATTCCATTAATGAGGTACATGACCTAGAAGCATTTAGCTAGTTCAATAGCCATCTCGGCCCTTTCATCCTCTGGGATAGGCTTCTTTCACTTACTTTAACCAACCTACATCATGTGCACATGCATCACTGTTCTTTAAATCTGAAATACTAGATCAAGTTTGGGTTTTTTTTCTTCAAGTTTGGGGGTTTTGCTTTATTTTTGGTTTGAAATGGGGGATTTGCTGGGTTTTTTCTCTTAAAATTTGTGCTTTGTTTATGTTAGAACCATTTCTGATGCCTAGCCTGTTTGTCTAAAATTGGGTTCCATCATGATTTCTATTTTAATGCTTTTTTGTTCAAATCTTCAATGTATATGTTGTGAGAAAGGCAGGTGGTTAATTACTTCATATATGAGAGATGGGAGAGGAAAAGAGAGAAAGAAAGGGGAAGAGGAGAAGATATCCACTATGAGAAAGTAGTGAAGATTTTCACTGATGTGTTTTGTTTTTAGCTGTATTTTTTCTATTTAGTGATGATTAAATCTTGGCTGGTCCTACTTTATATTAATGGGTCATCTATGGTATTTAGATTTGTTAACTTACTATGCGTGTTAATAGGCTATTCCTTATAATAAGTCTTGTGTTCTTCTATTCTTCTTCATCATATCAACCTAAATTACCCATTAAAGAATGATACAGTGGTACACGGTGCTAGTTACCTATTTTTCAACACATAGATGTTGTTTGATAAATACTTTTGTGTCTTTATGATACAATGTGTTTCCCAATAGAATCTTATGTGTTGATGGTAGTAGTTGGCACCTTGAGACGTAATGATTATTGAATTGTCCATTTGGACAATTTAGGAATATATATTAGCTCAACTATTATGTTTTTATGCATTTGATATTTTTATGAAAGTTTTGGTAAACATTTCCTAAATGTTCTCTGGGTGCAAGTTTAAAGAGAACTTGTAATGTTCTTTTTTCTCTAAATTACGTATTTGGAGAAAGGTAGGGAAATGCTGCCAAAATTTTTATGAAAGTATCAAATGTATGTAGTAACGTAATAGTTGAATGGTATATGATTCTTAAATGGAATAGGACCATCAAACCTATAGGGCAAGAAATGTCCATGTCATTCATATCCGCCTACTTTTTATTTATTATTGATCTAATGGGGATTATTTCATTGTTAGGTTGTTATAATGTACGCTTTGGGGCACAGTTTTTTCTAGAGAGTTATTCACAATTTGGTGAGTTAGTTCATCCTTACATTTACTAAATAAGCTTCATGTTCATTTTAATTCTTTCTTCCACTTCTATCCCATTGCAAAACTAGGATGTATATAGGCTCTTGCTTAAATTGTTCTGATTTCTTGGAATTTGTTGACATGATATAATATTAGTTGAAATAATAATTTTCTAGCTACAAAAAATTATACATTTAATGACATTCAAAAAATGCTATTACAATATATTCACAGTGCTTTTAAGAATGTCACTTAGCCCATGCTATTAAAAGGCTTAAGTTTCCATGGCATTTTTTAAACGCTATAAAAAGTAGCTATAGCATTTGAAGTTCAATCATATTATAAAGATATATCTCAAAAAACCTCTTCTTTATTGCTTTCAAATCGTATATTTTGTTGTAGTGTCCATTTATTATAAGTAATGTGATGGATTATGTAACAATGAGATGCTTAGTTTAAGGTTTAATTTAGCTTTTCTATCAGTAACATTGGCATTAGGGTTTCATATATTTTAGTGGCTGCATGGTTTTCAAATTCAAGTTGCTATGGTAGAACTCATCCAATAGTAATTAGTTTTTAGAGTTTTCAAACCTATGAATGCATCTAATATCACACTGAGCTCGAATTCTTAGTCATGTCTTTTAAAAATGTCCTTATTGTATTAAGCAACTTTTTCTCCCTCATATATTTTGTTGCATACATGTGAATATATTTGTAGGATATGTAACTCATCAATAAACAAAGTTGACTTGGCTTTATAAGAATCAAGATTGATCTTCTATTTGCTAAAATGTATTTAATAAACTAAAATTGAGTTAGTAGAAAATAAATTTTAATTACATAGTGATTTGCGAACCATCGACATTAGTGCATGCTATGATAGTTAGGTGCAATAGCAAGCACAATAAAAATCAATCCTTAATAGGTTTGCTTTGTATGGTGACTTGTTAAATAAGTTGTCTTGCAAAAGGGATCTTGGCTTTTTTCAGTTTGAACATCCCATTGGAGTTCCCATCTTCGATAACTTATTTAATTATATTAACAAATTTTGAAAGCTACATCTTCCTATATAGTTTACATATGCTATGCATAATACCTTATTACAATATATAACTAGTAGATATGTAAGGTTTTAATTTGAATGAATTTATTTCATTGCATTTTAAAGTTGTGGGAAATTTTGTCATGGATAAGAGTTGGATTAATCAGTAAACATTGTCTGTCGTATATCAAGAGGGTCTTACTAAATTTATAAAAGATGCATTTGATAATGAATCTTCAAGAGGATTGATCTATTGCCCATGTACGAATTGTTGCAATATAAATCTGCTCAGTTCGAAAGTTGTACACCAACATCTAAAAATCGCAAGATGGGCTATGGGATATTCTCATAGTATATGGGTTTGCAACCGGGGAATTGGAATTTATTCGCTCTCAAGGAGCAATGTTAGATGGGGAAGATGAAAATAATGAAGTTGATGATGTGCAAGGATTATTGCATGGGGCATTTAAGATCTTGTCTCCTGAAGGTAGGCAAGATGAGCATACTAATGACCCAAATCTTAATATAGAAAATTTTTATAAATTAATAGAAGATTCTGAGCAAGAGTTATACTCAGGATGCAAGAAGTACAATAATCTTTCTTTCCTTATTCATTTATACCACATAAAATGCCTTAATGGATTGAGCGATAAAGGGTTTACTATGGTACTTGAGTTACTAAAGGATGAAACCCTGCCTGATTGATTCTACTATACCAAAAAGATAATTGGCGAACTAGGTCTTGGGTATGACAAGATTGATGCGTGCCCAAATGACTGCATGTTGTATAGGAATGGTTCAAAAGATGATGATGCTTGCTCTGTATGCAATACTTCAAGGTGGAAACTACAGATGATAGTGCAGACTCAATGTCTACCAAACGGAGGAAAATTCTTGCTAAGGTTTTGCGTCACTTTCCTTTGAAGCCAAGGTTACAGAGATTGTTCATGTCAGATAAAACTATGGGTTTGATGAGATGGCATGAAGATGACCGTACAAAGGATGAGGTGTTGAGGCATCCTGTTGATTCTGAAGCCTAGGCAGTTGTAGACAATAGATATTTGGTATTCACCACCGAGCCCCGCAATGTTAGACTTGAGTTAGCAAGCGATAGTTTTAACCCATTTGGTTCATTAACCCATAGCCATAGCACGTGACTTGTAATTCTAATGCCATATAACTTGCTGCCATGGTTGTGCATAAAACAATCTTATTTTATAATGTTGTTGCTTATTCTTGGTCCTAGTGCACCTGAAAACGACATTGATGTGTATTTAGAACCATTGATTGAAGAGTTGAATGAGTTGTGGATTGATGGCTTATCCACTTATGATGCGGCAGTGAAAGAGAACTTCACAATGCGTGCGGCATTATTGTGGATAATTAATGACTTCCTGCATATGTGAACCTGTCAGGGTGGAGCATTAAAGGATACTTTGTTTATTTGCATTAGTGGGATAAATAATCTCTAAATTAATGGGATAAATAATAAAGTGTGATTGGGAATGACACAGTTTGTAATTAGTATGAAAATTAATTTGAGAACATTTTTGTCAGTTTGGGAGAAATGGAGTTATGGAAAAACCATATTTGTTTCTGGTTCTATTAAAAAAGGACTCTTATACTATGGGGATGGCAAAAAATCCTTTCTTTTTTTCTCAAAATGATTCTTATGTTTTTCTGATTATATGTTTCATACTTTCATTTGTTTGTTATTGTAAGTGTTGTATCCTAAACCATGCGGCTCGGGAATACGCCACTAACTAAGAGGGTTAGCGCGAGGAGGGAGTTGCCAACCAATTTAGCTTTGGAAACTACTTGACCACTAGCAAGGGTCTAACTTGTCATAACCAGAGATTATTCGGGTTTGGAGTTAGCATGCGTTGTTAGGAAGTGTGAGGCACCTAATAATGCCCGACCAAAGCTGGTCCCCACGTATACTTAATGGCTTTAATTAAAAAAGATTTAATCGGGCTTAACCATATTCAAGCGATTATAATGATTTAATTCAATCGATGGCACACAATGACAAATAGATATGAAATTAAAGCAGGCAAAATGAATATATATATACAAAATAGAATATTTGAAGAGTCAGAACACACTTACACTGCTTGTAAAACAGAAGTGTTAATATGCTTAAGAGAGGTCATGCACGTACGCGCATGTCATAAGTACGTACGTGCATATGTAATGCACGTACGTATATTCTCAAAAACCAGTGTGCAAAAATGTAGATTTGGGCTTATTGTGTAGCTATCATGTTTATAAAAGCCTACAAACAACTAGGATATGCACATAAACCATCTAAGCATGCTTCGAAATCAATAAGAACATCCTAAATCTAAATATTAAGAGATAATGGATCGACTATATGAAAGAAATGCCAAAATTAATGAATCAATTCAACTATATAGCATAATCATGCCTATATCCAGAAAAGTGATGAACAAATGAAAATATGCTATTCATGGCTAGTCTACATGCTTCAGTATGCGCTAAATCATGCCTCAAATCATTGAATTCTATATGCAAAATAAAGGAATGCATAAATAAATCTAGGCCTACTTCATAACGGATAATCAATGAGCATATTAGAACAATAAAAAGAACAAAGGTTAAAGCGAGGAACGATTACCCTCAGGGTTGGGCAACGGTAATAACTCCACAAGCTCTTCCTTTTGGACTTTTCGCAATCACAACAATTGGTTTTAGGGTTTTTCGGGGGTGGAGGCTAAAGAGAAGTGTTGTGGTGGTTGAGCCAAAAATGGGTCCCCTTTCTAGGTTGAAAGTAGGATATTTATAAGGAGTTTTAGGGTCTATTCACAAGGTAACTAAGGTTTCCAGCCACTATAGGGTGGCTATCATCAAGCCTGGTCCCTATATAGTAAGGGAGAAAAAGATGGAAATGGAAGATTCTGTAGATTTGGGGTTAAACACGTATGATCATGGGTTGTGCTTAGGTCTTTAAACTGAGCTATGATTGCGTTGGTCCTTTGGGATCTACTCGTAACAGTCCTATTTGGCACCACCCTTCATCACTGGGCTTATGAGTGGTCCAAAATATCAGGAGGTACAAAATGGGGTATTAACAGTAATGTACTTATGTATGTATGTAAATATAAATAATATATTATGTACATATGGGAGTTACTTTACAAATTGTGACCAAAGGTTAAAATGGTAAATGAGGTCTTTTTAAATAAAGGTTAAGGCCAAAACTTTAAATAGAACCTTTTGTACAAAGGCTTTTAATAAGTGGGCTGAGGCCTTTGGAGTTGGGACATTAGGCAATGGCCTCAATTACTATTCTATTGAGCCAGCCTTGTGTACACACACATACACGTAACAAAAGCCTTGAGTTTGATCGAGTAGGTTCAAATTAAATATTTAGGTCTTGATTAAGAGTTCCAATGATTTTTAAAAAGCCTTATTGTTACAATGATCTCGACAAAAATAGTCTATTGTTTATCCCTCTTGGATCATGTTAGTCAGTTTTAGCGTGGTTGATCTGGAACTCAGCCATGAAAAAAAACAGAATAATGATGGAAACCTGACCAACTTATTATACTATTTGGAAGCGAGTGTAAATGTTGTTGTCAAAACTGAGAACTGAATCTAATCGAACCAACCGGACCTTAGTTCTCTTTAGTTCGATTTGCTAAGGGTTGATTCAATTCTGGTTTATGTTTGATAAAACTAGCCTTGCAATTTGATCCCTCAGTGAATCGAAACAAGACGAGTTGCACCCCTAGTGATAGGGAGGCAATGATAGTGCTTTGATGATGCCCTTTTATATCTCAAACAAGTACGCTTATCAAACTCTTATTAATTCCTTTCCCTTTTAATTTTAGTGAGCTTATTAACCAATATATTTAATTCTTTTTATCATGGTTATAATTGAATTCAAACCATTAGATTTTACATATAGGTAGCCCATCTCCCTATGACTAGGAGAAGTTGAACGAAGTAATTGGTTGGAATGTTGGTGTTAAAGTCATCTTCGTCCAACATTTGCGAGAAGATTGTTCTAGAGCTTTATTGGAATATATGAAGGAGTGTGGTGTGCTCTAGTCTCTAGAGTATATATTCTTGCAAGGAGATTAAAGATACATATTTTTGGGGGAAGTTCTAGCATTTAAATCCTAACCATTAAAAGTGAGCTTAGGTTGTCCATTTTTCACGGTCCTTTGAAGAGGTACAAGGACATGGCTTCCTTATAAAATATGAAAAGATTCATCAGGGCATTCATAGAGGGTGTTTTATATTTATTTTAGGGAGTGTAAATATGGATTGCGCACAGAAACTTTAAGAAACTTATTTTGAAAACTTTTGTCGATTCTTACATATTTTTGAGAGATTTTTCTTAGTAGCTCGGCCAAATTATGCTCTTAAAAGCAAGTTCTCTGTCTTGGAGTGAATAACAACCCGACAATTAAAGATGTTATTTTCCTCATTTCGATGGTGGTTGAGATGTTAGAGAAATTTTTGTTGGCTCATATGCACGTATTCATGTTAGGCTCGGACCATAAGATCATTATAGTATTAGCGGTGTCGGCAATACATAAAGGGTTCAAGGTGCTTACCAAGCTCTTGTTGGTGTTGGTACTTTTATTGGGGCTATCTGGTGATTTTGATATTTCGAGAGCGAGTTCCAGACAACCAATTGTATTTCATGTATCGACAATGGATGAGATAGTAGAGACTTGCACATGTCATGCATGACGAGGCCAAGACTTCTCTACCCACCAATGATGTATCTTGATGTTGAAACCATCGACTTCTCCACCCACTAGTGATATATCTTGACGTTGGAGTCATCAAGGACATTAATTTTGAAAAACAAGTGGAACACAAATAGTTATGGTGAGGATGAGACACTATCCCATTGCGAGAGAGGCATAATATTAGGCATCCTATTGTTTTACAATGCAAGGCAAAGAGATTCAACTTTGTTGGAGACCCTTTAGTACGTCTCAACGACATATTTTCCTTTTACAAAATGTACACTGGTTTCTCTTTTATATACATAGACGATATCGCACGCATGTTTTCGTTGATGTGGTATATTTTTTATGTAGGACAAGTCACCCTGACCTATCACCTTTGCTATTGCCTATTGCTAGATCATCAAAAGTCTTCACAAAAGCTAGGAAAATCTAGTTAGATTCCTAACTAGGTTTGCTTAATTTTCTTATTTTGTTTATTTTATTTATTCCTTTCCTATTTTATTGCTTTCCTGAGTTTAGTAGAATTCTTTTTCCTAGTTTACTTAGAGTTCAAGTATTAGTTATTTATAAATAGGTTTGTAGCCTACGGCCAAGAATACAAATTTGATCAATAAAATTTTAGAGTTTATTCTATTTTCTTTGTTCTTATTTTACAAGAAAACGTTGTTCTTCTTTTGCTACTTCCGCTACGCCAATTTTATGCTGTCACACCTCATTTTTGCTACCTTAGCTAGGGTTTGTCATTTCATGTGTCTTTTTGTTTCCTTTTTTAGTCTAGTCTTTTGCATTGAGTTTCTAGGGTCTTGAGGATGATGTGTATGAATTTTGGTTCAATTTGGAGTTGATCTTGAGGGCTAATAAGAACTTTTGTGACTTGAGGGGCATAATCGTCTTTTAGGTCACAAACTTTCCATTTGACCTTGAAATGATCTCCAAGTTGCCAATTGGAGTTCTTATGGATGCATTTGAGGTATTTTTGGGTTCAATTCGATCAATTGATAGTTCGGGATTAGAATGGCTCAATATGGCTCAGGTTGGTTAAGAGACCTATTTCGGGTTAGCTCGAATTGGCTCATGATTTTCACTCCATGACTATTCATTTGACTTTGATTAATCTTAATTTCATCCCCAAATGTGTTTAAGGAGGTTGAATTTCAATTTGGAAAGCATTCAGTGCGACCTTGTGTGCATACCTAAGCTAAGCAATGGTGGTGCATAGCGGTTAACTGTCTTTGTAGGACCTAACCATGTAGCCATGGCTAGGGTTTCTTGCCCTAGAGTGACTCAAATTACATTCCCCTTCGAAACACGGTCGTTTTGGCTTTCGTTTCATCAAAATCGGAGTTGATTTGAGCCCTGAAACACATTTAGAAGCCGAAAGGGTCAGATTAGGGCATAAGCTGACGGGGCCTCGGGTGACCACCCAAGCCTGGGCGGCTAGCCGCCTGGGCCCAGGTGGCTAGCCGCCCAGCCCCAGGTGGTCACCCGAGCCACTTTCCTTTTTTGAGTGCTGAAGCGGATCCCTTCCTATTTCCTCGGATTTGTCCGCCTCTAGCCGCCATTTAACCCTATTTTCAACCCTATTTGACCTACTTGAGCCCCAAGGGAACCTCTAAGAGCCCTTGGATCAATACCTAGGGTTTTAATCCCAACCATTGAGGGTTTCCCCTTAAACCCTATAAATACCCCCTTATACTTCAGCAATAGGAGAGGGAATTTCGGGAGAATGAGGCACTTTGGAGGCATTTTTGAGACTTAGAGGCTATGATAGCCATCCTCAGGGTAGTTTAACCTAAATTTTGAGTGAGAGAGTAAGAGAGAGGGCTTAGAGGAGGGCTGGAGCTTTGCTTGGAGACTTGAAGGAGGGCTTTTCAACTTGTCCACAAGAGGAGAAGAAGAGTTTTACAGCAACAACCATAGGTATACCCTCCCTTCTCCTTTTCTCTCTTTTAAAGTTAGGGTTTTGCATAGAATAGCATGATTTCATGTCAAAGCATATCTTTTTATCATGTTTTGCTACTTTTATTAGCTAGTATGCATGTTTAAGATGATGTTCATGGGCTGTTTAGCATGCTAGAGTGTTATTCCATGTGATTTACTGTATATTTGGGATTCTAGGATTTCCTTAGTGCTGAAATTGGTTTTCTGCATGAAATCACTCTTTTGCATATTAAAGCATATGTTTTTATCATGTTGTGCTACTTTTATTAGCTAGTATGCATGATTAGGATGATGTTTATGGGCTGTTTAGCATGTTAGAGTGTTATTCCATGTGATTTACTGCATAGTTGGGATTCTAGGGTTTCTCTTGTGCTGAAATTGAGTTTATGCTTAGAATAGCATTATTTCATGTCAAAGCCTATGTCTTTATCATGTGTGGGTCATTCTATTGGTTAATATGCATGAATTGAATGCTGTTCATATTCTATTTTGCATGGTTTAGAGTTATTTCATGTGATTTTATGCACAAGTGTGATTCTAGGGTTTCATTCATCTTTGTGTTAGGAAAATTGCATATAGTATGATAGCTTAGGTTTTTCTTTGTTTCTTCTTCATAGTTGCTGTATATGTGCTGCATATTAGATAACTATGATGTTTTTGCATTCATATTAGTTGATTTTAGGGTTTTTTGCATGTCATTGCATATAGGGTTGAATTAGGGTTTTTGTTAGTTCATGATCCATGTTGATTACATGATTTATGAGTGATTTTAAGCTCTATTTCAATTCTGTCCAGATCTGTTTAATGGCTTTAATGATGAATTATGAGCATGTGTTAGCCTATGTTTAAGCATGATAATTGTTTGATTAGGAACTAGTTTGGTTGGTTGGTTTTTTTGGTATGTTTTGCATGGAAATTGCAAGTGCTTGACAGGTACAATAGGTGCAATTACCCCACCAATGTGGGGTGATTATTTTGGCTATTACAAGATGAAATCTTGCAAATAAGGTAATTACCCTATGCAATAGGGTGGTTATTTTGACAGGTTGCTTTTGCTTAACGTAAGTTGGGTATGAAGGTGCCCTAATTCACCTTACTTTCCTTTCCTTGAAGCTTTCCCTTTCTCCCTCCTAGGGTTATTCCCTAATAGAGGGATATGGTAGATTCTATAGTTTCCTTTCATAAAAAATGCCTTTTAAATCAAAGTTTCTATCTTTATGAAATTCCATATTTACTAAAGAGCTTTTTGAGAATCATGTATCTTTGGAAACTTACCATGTTTTTCTATGAAAGGAAACTTAGGGTTTACCATAGGCCTCTATTAGGTTATAACCCTATTCCCTTTCGAACTACGTGGACTTTGATCCATGTATTTCCATACATGGTACGTAGGCGCTCTTCGTGAGGTTCAAGTCCGCCCTAGGATACTAAGTATCCTAGGTTTCCCTATCCCCTCTTTCTCTTTTCTATTTTTCTTTGATTTATTTGATTATGTGGATGAATGAATGAATGATATGCATGTTGTCTTGTGATGATAATTCTTAATTGATGTGTGATTAAGACTTTGATTTAGCCCAATTAAATTAAGAGACCGTTTAGGGTGATATGAGTGCCTATAGGCTTTGCCTAGAACCTTCCCATATCGTAACTTAGCCTCCGAATCCACAATCTTTGATTTCCAAAAGGTCTTTTGCCTTACCATTTTAAACATGGAGTCACTTGTTTTGGAAGATAAAACATTTTAGGGTTTTCCTCATTTTCCTTAAAAAATGAGGTGGCGACTCCTTTTTCAAACCTCCCGTGGGCCTTTAACTTTTTCCGAGGTCCACATATGTCACACCCCATTTTTGTCACCTTAGTTAGGGCACATTGTTTCATGTAGGATTTTGAGTCCTTTTTGAGTCTAGTCTTTTGCATTGAGTTTCTATGGCATTGACTATCATGTGTATGAATTTTGAAGTGATTTGGAGTTCATTTCAATAGTCAATAAGAACTTTTGCGACTTTAAGGGCATAATCGTCTTTTAAGCCGTATATTTTCCATTTGACCTTGTAATGAATCCCGAGTCATTCCCTTGAGTTCATATGAGTATATAGAGTCTATATATAGGTTCAATTTCATGAACTGATGGTTTAAGATCAATTCGGCTCATAATGGTTCGGGTTGGCTAAAAGACCCCTTTCTTGGTTTGTTCAAATTGACTCATAAGACCCAACCAATTTTCTCTTATTTAACTTCAATTGGGCTTTATTTACATCCTAGATATGTTTAGAAAGATCGAATTTCGATTGGGAAAGCGTTTGGTTTGACCTTGTGTACAAACCCAGCTTAGCGACGGTGAGGCACCATGGTTAACCACTTTTGTAAAACCTAACCATGCACCCATGATTGAGGATTTTTGTCCTAAAATGCTTGAAAATGTGTTCTCCTTCGAAACACGGTCGTTTTGGCTTTTATTTTGTCAAAATTGGACTTAATTTGAACATTTTAGGACTTCTGAAGCAAGTGGGAGTCAAAACCGAAGTGAAAAAAGGAGAGCCCTCGAGTAACCGTCCAGGGCTGGACGGTCAGCTGTCCAAGCCCAGACGGCTAACCGTCCAAACCTAGTTGGTCACCCGAGGACTCTGTCTTCAACTCAACTTCTGACTCTTCTCTCCCTCTTTTGACGGTTTCCGCCGCCAATACAACTTATTTTCTCTTAGGAGTGTGTTAGTTTGAGTTGTTTGAGCACCAAGAGAGTCTCTAATAGCCCTAGGATCATTGTTTAATGAATTATTCTTAGCCATTGGTTTAGGGGGTCAGTTCTCTATATAAAGGACATGATATTCAGCACATAGGGGGAGGTTGATTGCACTTTATACTTAGAGAGAGAGGGAGCTACGAGTTTGGAGAGCTAGAAGGACATCAAGAGGAGGCTCTTTAACCCTAAGCAAGCTAGGAAACAAGAAGTTTGAAGACAAGGAAGGTTCTACAAGAGGTAAGCATGTCTATTTAATGCTGAACATGAGTTCTCTCCTTCTCATTCTTCTTTTTCTTCTATGATAGTTCTAGTGCATGATATAGCTCCACATGTTAGGATAGTTCAATGTTTTTAGGATGTATTGTGAATGATTTTAAGATGATTTATGGCTTTATATGCTTGATAATCCCTGGTTTACTAAGGATTGGATAGTGTTACTCTTTCTATCCTCTTAAATCATGCATAATTCACATATTTAGGTTGCTATGATAATTGTCATGAGTTAATGCTCCTGTTAATTAATATATGTGATATGAATGATATTCATGATGATTTGAGCATGTGTTAGAGTCGTTTCATAGGTTTTAATGCATGGTTATGAAATTAGGGTTTCGATAATCCTGAATTCGCACAAGTTTTATACAGCATGCTTAGCTTAACTTTTTGAGTTGTTTCTCATCATAGTCATTCTATATATGCTGCATATAGTTGAATCATGTTAGGTTTGCATCCATATAGTAGATTTTATAGGGTTTTTGGAAGACATTATCCTTTTCTAAGGATAATTATCATTTTCGTTGAGTGAGGTTTTGCATGAGAGCTTTCTGTGATGTGTTTAAGTATGGAATCACTTCTATTGTGTTCTAGTATATATATTTTATGTAAGATATGATAATAGCACCTTCCAATAACGACTTTTTTACATGAAATTATCCTAAGATAGTTTCGCTTAAGAAAGCTCGCCGTAGGAAGGCCTATCTTCATATTTTACATAAAATATCATCTTTTTGGTTAGAATGTGCTTTGCTATCATGTTTGTTGATATTATTGGAGTCTCTTATGTTTGTTAGAGTGTCTTTCATATGTTTTTTATGCATGTTAGTCAGGTCATTGCATGTAGGATTGAGTTAGGGTCCTTAATTATTCATTATTCTTGTTATTTGCATGATAAATGGATAGTTTTAGGCCTTATCATGGTTCTGTCCAGATTAGTATATTTCTCTTCTTTGCATGATTTGGTGCACTTGTAAGGGTGCAAACAGGTACAATGCTTGTCCTATTGCAAATAGGGCTGTTATTGCTTGAAATGGCTAATGTTTGGAGCTTTTGCGCTCAGGTAAGTAGGGTATGAAGTGCCCTAATTCACTTTTCTTCTTTCTTTTCTCTTCTCCCTCCTAGGGTTACTTCTTAATACGAACACATGGTGACTATCTAAGGTTTCCTTTATCAATAAAACTCTGGTTTTCTATCAAGGTTTTCCTCTCGTGGAAGTTTTCAATTGTGGATTATTCAATACATTTTTCGAACAAGGAAACCTAGGGTTTTTACCATAGGTTTGTATTAGGTTGTAACCCTATTCTTTTCGAACTACGTGGACTTTGATCCATGTATTTCACTGCATGGTACGTAGGCACTCTCCGTGAGACTCAAGTCCGTTCTAGGATCTAAGTATCCTAGGCTTTTCTTTTCTTTTCTTCTTTTTCTGTTTTGTTTTATTTGTTTGGTTATGCATGGATGATTGGATGGAATATATGATATGCATACTGCCTTGTGATGATATATGCTGATATTTGAGTGAAAAAAATCTTAAGTTAGCCCAATCAAATTAAGAGACCAACTCGGGTGATGTGGGTGCCTATGGGCTTTGCCCAGAACCTTCCCACGTCGTAACTTAGCCCCCGAATCCAATTTTCTGGTTTCAAAGACTTTGCTTTTCCTTTAATGGAGTCATGTGGTTTTGAAAATAAAACATTTTTATGGTTTTCCTCTTTATTCCTAAAAAATGAGGTGGCGACTCCTATTCGTTTGTTGTCTTTCACCCATTTCTCCAACCAAATCCCTTGTGGGCTCCACGCTTTTCCGTGGGTTCACAGTTTGGCAACTCCACTAGGGACTATCGAGAGCTAGACTCAGTTAATTTGATTGGGCTAAATTAATTTCTTATTGTTTAATAAAATCAATCACTTGCATCCGCTTAATTGTGTGCTTTCATTTATTGCATTGTGTGCACAATTGTTGCATGATCACTCGATTGTCCCTCGATGTATCCTTGCCAACTGATAGCCTAGTTCGACCTTGGTTTTCCTGATTCCATGTGTTGGGCGAAGCTATCAAACCTCTCTTGCCAAGTACCCTTGGGTATATCAAATGGATCAATCACGTACTGCTGGACCCACGCGACATTCCTGATGTCACATGTGGTTAGGTATAAAGATTGGTACAAGCAAAGTTGAGGACCCTAGCCTACCCTTTTAAAAGAAAGAATTGCATGTAGTGGGCCTTCTAGGACACCATTGGATCACCTATATGCACACACATTGTTGTGATGATATGCTACCGTGTTTTTGATGTGTGGCCATGCTTTGTTGATGGAGTGGGTAATTAAAGGAGACTTTATGTAATACCCTGAAAAAATTGTACGTGTTATGATTTATAAATTTTGGGGCGTTACACTTTACATCTTACATCCTTAATACGTACCCTTCCCCATGACCCCCGCAAGGGTAATTGGTTAAGAAAACTAATTAAGGGTGTACGTTGTAAAAATTTTGAGATAATTATGGAAGCTTAGGATGGACCCTTAGGCTGAAAAAATTGAGTGTTTCCCTTATGTTAGAGGGAGAGACGTGCTGGCTTGGATCTGTAATCAACAAGGGCGCCTAGTCAGTACTGATTCCGTCACCGAGTCGAATATGGCCGAGGAAAGAACTAGCAATCGGGGTTTCAACCTTGAGGCCACTTTGAAAGCTATCATGGAAAAGCTTGACCACACTGCCCAGGTATCCGAGACCACACTCAAGATAGCTTAAGACATTCAACAGAAGAACTCTGAACCTGAATCTAGGGCCCGTGCCACTGACAATAATCAAGGATCCAATGATTCCGAATCTGCTGAGGAACCATTAAGAGAAGGGGGAGAACCACCCAAGACCAAGGAGGGGGAAACCAAAGCCACATCAAGAGAAAGCTCAACTGTCCTGGCAAATAAGGTCGAGGCGTTAGAACGAACTCTGAAGGGAATCCTCAGATCTGATGATATGGTGGACATCCGTACTTTGTCCTTGTTCCCAAAGGCTCGTATTCTGCTACAATTCAAGATGCCGGAATTGGAAAAATTCGATGGGATAGGCTGTCCTAAAACCCACCTTAAGATGTATGTACGAGCTATGCACCCTCGAGGGGCGAACGATGAGTTATTGGCTCAAATGTTTCACGAGTCATTAGCGAGTTCCGCCTTAAAATGGCTTTTGTTATTGGAGGAAAACAGAACCAAGACCTGGGAGGATGTATGCAATGCATTCACGTACCACTACAAGTATAACACCGAAGTGGATGTCACGCGAAGGGACCTGGAAACTACTAAGCAAGGGGTTAATGAGACTTTCTCTGCCTTTATCACTAGGTGGAGACAAAAGGATTCCAAAATGACAGACAGACCGAATGAGGAAGACCAGATTCAGTTAGTGGTGAAGAACTTGTTGCCCGTATATCATAAGCACCTCTTTGCTCACTACTTTCCGAACTTTAAGGCTCTTGTTGGGGCTGGCACATAGGTTGAAGATGCAATCGCCGATGGAACAATCAAAACGGAGGAGGTCCAAAGGAGTCGAAGGACAAACTTTGGAGGAAAACCCAATGCTGAGGTCAATACCGTTACCCAACCTGCTCCCCCTTCCTCCCTAAATGACTCCACCTCACCTCGCCAATTCACCAAGCTATACATGCCACTCGAAAGAGTTTTTGAAAAGCTGAGAAGTCGTGACCTCTTGAAACCCCTCGACCCAAGGCCTCCACCAAACCCACTGCCCAAGAACTACAATGAAAATGAGTATTGCAAGTTCCACCAAACCAAAGGCCATCCAACCAACCGTTGCTATCGCCTCCGCCATGAAATTCAAGATTTGCTTGACAAGCAGATCATCTCACCACCCACCGCACCAAATCGCCTAAATGTCACTCGAAATCTCCTCCCCACTCACAATATGCCTCCTCCCAACAACATAAATGCCATCGAGCTTAACTCGTCCCACTCCCGTCAACCCATAAGGCAATACACACCACTTCCTATGACCTTGGCTCAAGTTTTCCACCAATGTTGTGATAAAGGGCTCATATTGCCACACCATCCAAAGTCGAGACCTTCAACTCCTCACCAATTCTGCTTGTACCATCAGGCGCCCAGGCATGATACGAAGAATTGTGTCATATTGAAAAAGATAGTTTAAGACCTTATTGATCAAAAGGTTTTGGTATTGCCAAGGAAGTCCGTTCAACAACAATTAAGAGAAAGGTTCGAGGCAGGAGATCCTAAAGTGGGTTTACTGGGAGAGTCGTCCGGAAAGTTTGATTATTACGTACTCTACCCCGACCCCATCCCTGATGAGCCTATAATCCCCATAGGATGGGATGAGTTACCAGAGGAAGTCCAAATGGAGGAGATCGACACAATCACATGGGATGATCTCATGGGTGACATAGGTGAGATTGATGATATTTGGATGAGCGATGACGAGGTAGAGCACATAACTAGAGGGGGTCGCTATTTCAAGCCTCCACACCTAGAATCTGGCAACCCATTGGGAGATTTGGAAGGTAATCACCACCTCGACTTGCAAGAAGAGGAGGACGAAGTGCTTAAGCAATTGAGAAAGACTAATGCAAACATCACTATATGGGGTTTACTCATGGCCTCTTACAAACACAAGCAGACCATCTTGAAATTGCTCAACTAGATATAGGTTCCCGTTGACACATCTCCAGAAAATTTGGTGAACTTGGTGAATCTAACCTCGAAGAACTCAACCATTGTGTTATCAAAAGCAGACTTACCTAAAAGTGGACTTAGCCATTCACAAGCCATATACATCACTATCGACACCATAGGAAAGAGAGGTCTGACAGTCCTAATCGACAACGGTTCCGCTCTTAATGTGTGCCCTCTCAGAACTGCCACCGTCTTGGGGTTGGATTCAACAGACTTCATGCCATCCGGGCAAATAGTGAGAGCTTATGATAACACCCGTAGAGAGGTGATTGGAGTGGTCACTTTGCCGCTGATTATGGGGCCTACAGAATTCAGAGTGGAGTTCCAAGTGTTGGATGTCCCATCATGCTTCAATCTCTTGTTGGGGAGACCTTGGATTCATCTTGCAGGGGCTGTCCCTTCTTCATTGCACCAAAAAGTCAAGTTCCCTTATGAAGGGGCCATCGTCACACTCCAAGGTGATTATGACTTGAAGTTGTCGGGGGTACCCATTTGTGAGATCAAACCCGAGCCCATTGGAGTACCATTGTTTGGATTCGAGTATGTTCAATGCATAGAGAAAGAGCCAGAACAGAGAGAGTTGATACCTCTCGACTTTTGTCCTCATGGCAACTTATATGCGGGGAACATAATGAAGAAAATGAGTTTCTTCCTAGGCATGGGACTAGGACGCCGTCAGCAAGGCATACCGGTATCCGTTCAGAGCCGCATTGTCACCTACACCTTCGGTTTGGGATATGAGCCTTCCAAGAAAAACCGTATGGAGATGTTGCAGAGAAGCAGAGAAAGGGTCAAAGCAAAAGCAAAAGGGAGGGTGCTAGATATTAAAATCTCGCCATACCGACCTACCTTGAATGGCTACTTTGTTAAGGAGGGGGAGGACTTTCTGTTCTGTGGATTCCCCGAACCATCCATTGACAAAGCAACCAAGGCGAGAGTTCTAAGGTTCGAGATATTTTTCACTGAGTGGTATCCCATTACTGCTACAATGGTTGATGATGAAGCACTCAATGATGACTATTGGGAAAAGAAAAGCGAAGACTGGGCAGAACAGATGGATTCGGAAGCCATGATTACAATGTTTCAAGATACGGTTCTTGCTTTGGAGGAATCGGATTTTGAGTGTTCTTCAATTCACCATGCAGCCGTGCCGCTCCTTAATTGGTATCTTGAAGAGGGTACCATTGCAGAAATTCTTGAGGGCAAGGATCTCGACTTACCTGATAGTAGCTTGTAGGTTCCTTTAGTAGTCTTGTTTAGTTTTCTTTTTAAATAAAGTGTGTCTGCCTAGCCCACTTTGTGGAGTTAAGAGTCGTTTCCTAGTTGTGGCACATGTGTTTTCTTTTCTTTGTTTTGTTAGTTCAGTCAATAAAGTGTGTTTCTTTTCATTATTTGTAATGTTTCCTTTCTCTCTTCTATGGATATCTATGGCATGGATATAGATCCTAGGAATGACATCCCTCCGGAGCTCGTCGAGCAAAAGAAAAGGGGCGTTATCGAACCTAACATGGATGAATTGGAATCAATCAATCTAAGGACAAATGAATTGCCAAGGATAATTAAAATTGGGATAACTTTCTCGCCTGCTAAAAAAGAAAAATTGATAATACTTCTAAAAGCCAACAGAAGCCTTCGCATGGTCTTATGAAGATATGCCTGGCATTGATCCAGATATTGTGCAGCATTACATCGCTACTAATCCCACTAAAAAGCCTGTAAAGCAGAAATTAAGAAAATTAAAACCAGAATGGGCCTTGAAAGTAAAAGAAGAGGTAACTAAACAATTAGATGCCGGGTTTCTCCAAGTTGTGGAGTACCCTGAATGGTTGTTTAACATAGTGCCTGTGCTTAAAAAAGATGGGAAAGTGCGAATGTGTGTCGACTTCCGCGACCTTGATACTACGAGCCCAAAGGACGATTTCCCTCTACCGCATATCGATGTGTTGGTGGACAGTACAGCAGGCCATGCTCTTCTCTCCTTCATGGATGGGTTCTCCGGTAACAACCAGATAAAGATGGCACCTCGAGACATGGAAAAGACGGCTTTTATCACACAATGGGGCACGTATTGCTACAAGGTAATGCCTTTTGACTTGAGAAACGCCGGGACTACTTACCAAAGAGCTGCTACGACCCTATTGCATGATATGATCCATAAATAAGTAGAGGTGTATGTGGACGACATGATAGTCAAATCTGTAGACCGGGAAGGGCATTTCGAGGCATTGGAGAAGTTCCTAGAACGGGCAAAGAAGTACAACATCCGATTGAATCCTCAGAAGTGTGCCTTTGGAGTCACCGCAGGAAAGCTGTTGGGTTTCATGATCACTCAGAGGGGAATTGAAGTTGATCCAAGGAAGATAAAAGCTATCACAGAGATGGAGCCACCAAGAACCGAAAAGCAGATCCGGGGTTTTCTAGGGAGAGTTTAATACATAAGCCGGTTTGTTGCCAATCTGACTATGGTGTGCGAGCCAATTTTCAAGCTACTTAAGAAGGGCGTTTCCAAGGAATGGAATGAGGATTGTCAAGAAGCCTTTGAGACCATTAGAAGGTATTTGAGTAATCCCCCAATCTTGGTTCCCCCACGGTAAGGTGAACCGTTACTGTTATACTTAACGGTTATTGAAACCACGACGGGAGCCATGTTAGCTCAATACCTTGAAGGGTCGAAAAAGGAAAATGCCATCTACTACTTGAGCAAGAAAATGACAGATTATGAAGTAAAGTACAATGCACTAGAAAAGGCTTGCGTAGCATTGGTGTGGGCCACCTAGAAACTCCGTCATGACATGATGTCTTTCGAAGTCCTGCTGATAAGTCGATTGGATCGTTTGAAGTATTTGCTAGAAAAACCAATCCTATCGTATAGGACGGCTCGTTGGTCTCTTCTCCTCAATGAGTTCGACATAAAGTACCTGGCGCAGAAGGCCATTAAAGGAAGCGTTGTTGCAAACCACTTGGCAAGTTGCCCAACGTTATCATCAACCCAATTCAATGACGAGTTCCCCGACGAAGACATCCTTGAAATCAGAAAGAAGATTTGGAGAGTTTACTTCGATGGAGCTGCTAACAGAAGAGGATATGGGATAGGAGTGCTACTGGTTTTGCCCGAAGAAGCCTTTACGCCTTTAGCAGTCAAATTGGGGTTTGAAGCTACCAACAACATTGCGGAATACGAGGCCTGCATCCTAGCATTGGAAGCTGCATTGGAATTGGGGATAAAAGAACTAGAAGTGTTCGGGGATTCAACGTTAATCATCTGTCAGATAAAAGGGGAGTGGAAAACTCGCGATGAGAAGCTGTTGCCATATCACGCCTATTTGGAAGCATTGACCAAAGAGTTTGCAAAGATCGAGTTCAATTACCTGTCAAGAAACAAGAATCAATTTGCTGATGCCTTAGCAACTCTAGCTTCAATGGTGGAGATACCAGAAGGAGGAAGTGTGAAACCACTCGTGATCGAATGCAGAGAGAAACCAGTTTATTGTTGTTCTATCCGAGAAGAGGAGATAACAGATAATCACCCTTGGTTTTATGACATAAGAAGGCTCATCAAAAAAAGGGAGTATCCAGAGGAAGCGTCTCGTGTAGACAAACGAACATTGAGGAGATTGGCAAGCCATTATGTGGTATGCGGAGGAAAACTGTATCGGAGGTTTTACGATGGGATTCACTTACTGTGTGTCACAGAGGAAGAAGCTAGAAAACTCATCGAAGAAATTCATGAAGGAGTGGGGGCTCCGCATATGAATGGATACATGCTGGCTAAGAAAATCATGATACTAGGGTACTACTGGTCTACAATAGAAAGGGATTGCTATGCCCACGTCAAGAAGTGCCATAAGTGTCAGCTCTTCGCCAATGGACAACACTTGCCCTCCATGCCCTTAACAAGTATGTTAACTCCGTGGCCATTTGCGGTGTGGGGTAGATATCATCGGATAAATTAAGCCGAAAGCATCCAATGGTCATGAATACATCTTGGTAGCCATCGATTACTTCACCTAGTGGGTGGAAGCAGCTTCCTTTAAAGTATTGAATGCCAAAAAGGTGGTGCAGTTCATACAGCTCAACATTATCTACCGATATGGGGTATCGCATGAGGTCATTTAAGATAACGGTCAGCATTTTCAGAAGGAAACTAAAGAACTCTCGCAGAAATATAAGATCGTTTACCACTTGTCGTCCCCGTATCGCCCACAGACTAACGGTGCAGTGGAAGCCGCCAACAAGAACATCAAGAAAATACTACAGAAAATGGCTGACACGTACACTGATTGGCATGAGAAACTACCATTGGCATTATGGGGTTATAGAACGTTAGTCAGATTGTCAACAGGGGCTATGCCATATGCTTTAGTGTATGGAATGGAGGCCGTTCTACCAGTGGAATTGGAAGTTCCTTCGTTAAGGGTTGCTGTGGAAAGTCAGCTGGCAGAGGTGGACTGGATCAAAGGTCGTTATGATAAGTTGGCATTGCTAGATGAAAGGCGATTGAGGGTTCTATACCACGTGCAAGGGTACCAGAGAAGAGTCGCGAGGGCATTCAACAAACATGTCAAAGACAGAGGCTTAAAAAAAGGGGATTTAGTATTGAAAGAGATCCGAGCTCTAATTTTCGATCCGCGAGGAAAGTTCAAACCAAGTTGGGGTGGCCCGTACGTCATCAAGGAAATATTGCCAGCAGGGGCTGTTCGACTTATGGATTTAGATGGGATCGAATTCGCTCGTCCTACCAATTTGGATTAATTGAAGAAGTATTATGTATAAGGCCTGCTAGGTTAAAAACCTGTAAGGGCGGCCTAGGCAAAAGTTAAGGCATTTGAACTACGAGGACCCGATTCCCCAAAAAAAGAAAGAAAAAAAAAAGAAAAAAAAAAGAAAGAAAAAAGAAAATGGGGATACGTAGGCAGCCCATAAAGTTACTTTGGGTGCGGTCCAAACAACACAATCACAAAATCTCAAAAGTAAATTATTATTGGCAATTCATTTAAAACTAATTGTTTGACATAACAATTTATTGGTGTTAAGTAAAAGAGCTATTGACATGCCATAGATATTCTATTCCTTGAGTCTTTAAGTCCTCTTGAGTTTCTTCAGAGTCGTCTTGTCTGTCTTCTTCTTTTTCTCTCGAGTCTTCTTTTCTTTCGCAAAGTCATGATCGTGTGCTACCTCTACTGCCTCAAGAATGTCTTCTTTGTAAAGTCCAAGTCTTGTGTCCTCGATAAGGTTCTTTCTCGGCGAGAAGCTTCCCTTTTGCCCAAATCATCCTTCAACCATTGCTTATATTCTTTACTCATCTCGAAAGGTCCTTCAGTGTTGGCAATTCGAGTCAATTTCAGGTCTGTAGGCCAGCGAGTCCTCGCCCACTTGATTATGGTAAGACCGACAGGTTCCACAGACCAACAAGGTCCTGTTAAGGACGGTATGGTTTACATGGCACCCATCTAGCGAAGAATTCTCGAAGTCCAATAGAAGGAAGTCGATCTCAGCCCTATGAGTTTGACAAAAGCACACCCCAAGGTTCGAAAAAGTACCTGCTCTTTGCATCCCCATATGAAAACGTACCATTTGATGTTCCGCCATGACAGTATTTGGAAATAACCCAACCAATCTCTTAAAGAGAATGGCCCAGGGAGTTTAACTCGGCGCAGACAGAAGTGCTGGGGCTTGTATGGATTGATAGTGGTGGGAGATAGAAAATTCAAGCGCTCAAGCAGCCACATTTGCAATAAAAAGGGGCTACCTCCTAAAGGCACTTTAGGGTTGCCATGAACCTTATCTAAGCCATTCAAGGTTTCAGCTAATACCAAGGGAATAATGTTATGTCACTTAAGAAGAGGGGCAATCAACTCACATATTTGAACAGGGGCTTGAAGAGTGTCGATGGAGATGAGAAAGCGACCAATTAAGCAGAAAGCGAGTGCATGCTGAATTTGAGGGGTGAAAATCAGAGTACCTTCGCTATCATGAGCCAAGAATGAGGTTGCTACCTTCATTAAGTCTACCATATCGTCCTTTACAAAGATTGTTACATCCCTCTGAGGAATGCCAGGAAAGTCTGAGAAGGAAGCGAGGTAATCCGAGCGAGGTGTAGGAAGGATGAATGGCCCTACGGGTGAAACTCCAAATAAGGCACAGAAATCCTCCATGGTTGGGCATAATTCTTCATAATTGAATCGAAAGACATGGATTTGAGGATCCCAGAAGTATGTAGCAGCAGTGAGAAGAGTCGTCTCAAGCCTCATATGCCTTATAGAGAGCAATGGTTCCAAGCTGAAGCGCTTAAACTCAGTTTTGTCTTTGGCAGCCATAACTGTCAAAAACCCTCTTAAGAACCCATCCAAGGCTTCCATAATTATTGTCAATAAAAATAAGTGAGTTAGAAGGCTCCCCTCATGTGTTTTTATAGGGAAAAAGTCACAAATTTGAGTCCTAGAAAGAGTAGAATCGTCAAAATAGCAAAAAACCCTGAAAAACCGCGAAAAAACGCATCAACCTCGGGTAACCGTCTGGGGCTGGATGGTCAACCATCTAGGCCCAGACGGCTAACCGTCCGGGGCCAGATGGTCACCCGAGGCCTCCGCTTTGTTTTGCCTTGTTTCGCCCGGTTTTGCCTATTTTCGCGTTTGGATGGCCTTTTTAGGCCATTTTCACTCCTATGAGCTCACAATGACTCAAATTTTCATAAGAATGGCACCACAACATCATCATGATAGATTCAAGGAAGCACAACAAGTATCCATAATAAGGGTTAAGAAAGTTGGTTTAAGGTGGCAATTACAAACATAGCATGAAATGCAAGAAGATAGCCACTGTCTCATTGTTTTTACAAGCCCAATAAGAAAGTAAATGAACTCAGCGAGTCCCAAAGCTTCTTTTGCGGCTCGGCCCAGCTCCGTCACGACGCCCACAAGGTGCTCTAGGAGGGCGCATTGATAGTGGCGGTTGGATAGATAAAGTCCATTGCAAAGAAGCTAAGTATGAGAATAGGGTTGGTTAAAAACCATAAATGGGAACTTTAAAATGGGTTGAACACTTACCATGACATCCAGACGGGCCTCCGCCATGGATTTGGCTAAGCTCATCCTCACAAGGTCACGCCTCAAGCCCTCACTAAGGTCAATGAACTCTTAGGCATATGCCGCAGGCACCTAGGATAATCAATAAAATTAAATTGAAGGTACTGCTGAAAGAAAGAAAGAAACACCCATAAAGAGAACTCACCTGTTCTCGATTTGGGTCGATCCTAGGGGATTCATCAAATGCAGGATGGGTGATGGCGGTCTTGACAAAGTCCGACTCGCAGCATAAATCAATGGACCAATTAGGCTGAGGCAAGGGTAGTGACCTATCCCCCTCCATCTCATCTTCTTCAGAGCCAGGAACCACTCCTGAGCCCACTATCGAGCTATACCCTCGTGCTCGTCGACTCTGCAAGTGTTCACCTATCAAATAAAGTCTCTATCGAAAGAAAAAGGCTAGGAAAGTATCAAAAACTTACCCCTTGAGGAGGGAGACCTGTCACCCTAGGCCTCATCAGATATTGATGGCAGAAGGTGTCGTACACAGTGTCAAGAGAAGTGAACTCCTCCGCATCCCAGCCTCTTAGAGCATCCCACAACTCCTCCCCCTCCATCAAGTTAGCATGCCTCATGTTAAGTGGTGGTGGCATTGGAGCCATGGCTGCGTTCACATCACCCATGACTTGTCGTAGGACTCGTTCCCCCAGGTACCAGTACCTACCCACAGGGCCTTCCAAAAGCACCCTCTTGCCAGTCAGCATCAAGCTAGGAATGCATCACTTGGGTAGCATTGGTACCCATATCTTCCATGGATCCCATTCAATCTGTTCAAGAATCCAAAAGGAGAAATTAGAAGTAAAAAGAAAAGAAAAGAGTAAGGAAAGAATTTCACCATGTCAGCTGTCAAGCTTGCTAGATAAGCTCTAGCATAAGCGTAATCATGACGATTCGCCGCTCGGAAGGACACATAAGAGGGAGAATAATTCTTGAGGGTAGGCCATTCAATGGTTTCCTCAGCAAGGGATGGGGGACATAGGTTGAGGTACTCATAGCACCAAACCTGTCAACAGTTGAGAAAAGAGTCAAAAAAGAAAGGAAAATATAAGAAAAAGTGAACAGAAATAAAAGGGAAGTAGCATTACCTCCCAAACAAAGGGCATCCTGCAGAAGTCCTTGGTAACACCGCGTGACATGTCACACATTGTGCGGTACATGGTGGCTAGAGCAGCCCCTCCCTAGTTGAATTTCCTAATCTTGCTAACATCTTCCATGCTTGCAAGAAGACCCAAAGGGGCTAGGTCACCCGTACCGGCAAAGAATGTGCATGAGATCATGTAAAGAAGGAATGCTCTTGTAATGCAATCGGGGCTCGCACCCTCGCTCTCCCTTTGCTTTGCAAATTTGTTAAAAAGCCAAGTGTGGCGCACTACTTTCTTAATTACCTCAACTTCCATTCCAAGGTAAACTAAGAGATAATCCTCATTTGTGGAAGCCTCTTCATAGAATTCCAAGCTCTTGCCCTTAATGCTCAAGCCCGTAATCATGGTAAAGCCTTTGGGGGTTAATGTCATCTCCCCGAAGCCAAAATGGAATGTATTGGTGGTGTCCCACCATAGTTCAGACAAGGCTAGCAAGGCTTGCTTATCACATTGATCATTCCACAAGGAATCTAGGAATGGACCAAAACCGGCCTTTTCGACATGGCCCTTGGCTATAGGTTGGAAGTTTTCCATGTTCCGCCACTATTCAATAAGTCCTTTGATAGAGGACCGAGTGCGCATGTCCTGAAAGTTGGGCTATAGCCGTTGAAAATACCTTAAGAGTTAGTTGAGAAAACATGGAAACAATAAGCTTACACTAGCAATTGGTTTCTAAGAGATGTCAAGAAGTCGTTTTTATTCATGAAATGAATTGCTAATGAATGTTTATGAGTTTACTTGTTCATATGCCTTAACTTGGCAAGGATTGAACACCTTTCTATCACTTGGGCATTTTATCGAACACTTGGGGGGTGACACTTCCCAAGCTTTGAAACAAAAGAATCTTGTATGATCAATCCTTGCTAAATCATAGCATATTACTCACTTGAGTGTTTACTTGTTGATATACATTAATTTGGTAAAGATTGAACACCTTTATTTCACCTGGGCATTTTATCGAACACTTGGTGGGTGCCATTTTTCAAGCTTTCAAATGAGAAGGATTTGTGTGTTCAATCCTTACCAAATCAAGGGATATCACTCAACAACCCAAGGGGTATTCAAAAGAACTAGATGGGAATGCAATTTCACCAAAAGAATTGAAAGATTCAAAAGAAAAGTGTTAAGTAAACTTACTTCTTGTTGGGAATGGAGGAATGAGAGATGCTTGTCGGGTTCAAGCAACACCCTATCTTGTGGAGTATCATAGAGTGGAGCCTTGTACTTGCTTTTGACCCCATAGAATGGATACTAGGTGCTTAAGTCCTTGCTTGATGACATTATTGATGATGGAGTTGGGTTTGTGAAAAATGGGTTTGATTTGGTTTGATTTCCAAAGATGATGTGAATGGGTTGTTTTGATTGTTAAATGGGCTTGATTTGTTGTTGTTTGATGTGCATTTGATGTTTGGATTGAATGTTTTTGAAGTAGGAATGAGAGAATGAGAGATGGAGAAGATGGAATGAGAGTTCAGAGAGAGAAACTCTCTAATTTTCAGGTTGGGAGAGTGTGAGAATGAGTGGGCTAACATGGGTTTAAAAACCCAGATTTTTTTCAATGGAGGGCTCGGGTAACCGTCCCCCCCTGGACGGTCAACCGTCTTGCCCTGGACGGTTGACCATATGAGGGCAGATGGTCACCCTAGCACGCTTTGCCCGTTTGCCCCGTCTCGCGCGCTTGCGACCTCTAAACTTCTCCAAATTGACTTTGTGTGCAATCCTTGAGCTATGGGATGAATATATCCCCTAAGTTTATCAAGTTTCAATGAAATTTTTGAATCTTGGGTGATTGTATTTACTCACATAACGAGAAATTGTTATGGCTATGATAAATAGCTTTCTCATGAAATGTGCTTGGTGATGAATAGATCGGCTTTCGAGCCTTGGAATTCAATTCTCTATGTAATGATAGTGATATCATATCATGTGATAAAGATAATTTCATATGAAATGACTTGCTAATCATATGATAAAGATAACTTCACATGAAATGACGATTCATGAGTTATGCTAGTTACGAAGTAACTTGCTATCTTTGTGAAAATGGCATGAAATGCACTTTGTTTTTCAATCAATTGATTTTCAAATCAATGTTATATCATGTGACAAAGATAATTTCACATGAAATAACATGAAATAAGCTTGATTTTCAATCAATTAACTCTCAATTCAATGTCATTTCATGTGATAAAGACAACTTCACATGAAATGATGAGAAATGAACTTGATTTTGAGTTGAATGACTCTCAATACATTGTCATTTCATGTGATAAAGACAATTTCACATGAAATGATGAGGAATGAGTTTGATTTTGAGTTAAATGACTTTCAATCCATTATTATATCATGTGATAAAGACAACTTCACATGAAATGATAAGAAATAAGCTTGATTTTGAATCAATTGACTTGCAATTGGATCTCATATCGTGTGACAAAGATAATTTCACATGAAATGATGATTCACGAGTTATGAAATAACTCACTACCTTTGCTATTTCCACTGAAAGTGGCATGAAATCATGTAATAACGATAATTTCACATGAAATGATGATTCAAGAGTTATGAAACAACTCACTATCTTTGCTATTTCCACTGAAAGTGGCATGAAATCATGTGATAACGATAATTTCACATGAAATGATGATTCAAGAGTTATGAAACAACTCACTATCTTTGCTATTTCCACTGAAAGTGGCATGAAATCATGTGATAACGATAATTTCACATGAAATGATGATCCAAGAGTTATGAAATAACTCACTATCTTTGCTATTTCCACTGAAAGTGGCATGAAATCATGTGATAATGATAATTTCACATGAAATGACGATTCATGAGTTTTGAAATAACTCACTATCTTATTATCCCCAGTGAAATTGGCATGAAATGCACTTGGTTTTGAATTGATGGACATTCAATTCAACGATGATTTCACATAAAATGATGACCTATGAGTCTTACTTGTTATGAAATAACTTGTTTTGAGAATTTCCAATACAATTGGTAGGATACCTTGTGGTGCACTAGTGCAACTAGTTTTGCATCATGAGAAGACCATGTGGATATCACTAATACAATTAGTGCATGGTAAAGGCATTTGCATGAGCACACCAACGAATGTTGGCATGCAATCAATTATTTGCTTCGATGAAATCGTCGCGTGCTTGGATATAACGAAGTCTATCCTTATGGTTCCATTTGAGTTTGTTGGTATTAATGAGATTAATCCATCGAACAAAAATGGGTTGTTCTTTAATCATTGGCTCACAAGTGAAACTTGTTCACCAATGAGGGGCTTCTGTCATACCCCATTTTTGTCACCTTAGCTAGGGCACATCATTTCATGTAAGATTTTGAGTCATTTTTTGAGTCTAGTCTTTTTCTATGGCATTGAATATCATGTGTATGAATTTTGAAGTGATTTGGAGTTCATTTCGATAGTCAATAAGAACTTTTGCGACTTTAAGGGCATAATCATCTTTTAAGTCGTATATTTTCCATTTGACCTTGTAATGAATCCTGAGTCATTCCCTTGAGTTCATATGAGTATATAGAGTCTATATATAGGTTCAATTTCATGAACTGATGGTTTAAGATCAATTCGGCTCATAATGGTTTGGGTTGGCTAAAAGACCCCTTTCTTGGTTTGCTCAAATTGACTCATAAGACCCAACCAATTTTCTCTTATTTAACTTCAATTGGGCTTTATTTACATCCTAGATATGTTTAGAAAGATCGAATTTCGATTGGGAAAGCATTTGGTTCGACCTTGTGTACAAACCCAGCTTAGCGACGGTGAGGCACCATGGTTAACCACCTTTGTAAAACCTAACCATGCACCCATGGTTGAGGATTTTTGTCCTAAAATGCTTGAAAATGTGTTCCCCTTCGAAACACGGTCGTTTTGGCTTTTATTTCGTCAAAATCGGACTTAATTTGAACATTCTAGGACTTCTAAAGCAACTGGGAGTCAAAACCGGAGTGAAAAAAAGGAGAGCCCTCGGGTAACCGTCCGGGATTGGACGGTCAGCCATCCAAGCCTAGACGGCTAACCGTCCAGGCCTAGTTGGTCACCCGAGGACTCCGTCTTCAACTCAACTTCTGACTTTTCTCTCCATCTTTTGACGGTTTCCTCCGTCAATACAACTTGTTTTCTCTTAGGAGTGTGTAAGTTTGAGTTGTTTGAGCACCAAGAGAGTCTCTAATAGCCCTAAGATCATTGTTTAATGAATTAATCTTAACCATTGGTTTAGGGGGTTAGTTCTCTATATAAAGGACATGATATTCAGCACATAGGGGGAGGTTGATTGCACTTTATACTTAGAGAGAGAGGGAGTTACGAGTTTGGAGAGCTAGAAGGACATCAAGAGGAGGCTCTTCAACCCTAAGCAAGCTAGGAAACAAGAAGTTTGAAGACAAGGAAGGTTCTACAAGAGGTAAGCATGTCTATTTAATGCTGAACATGAGTTCTCTCCTTCTCCTTCTTCTTTTTCTTTTATGATAGTTCTAGTGCATAATATAGCTCCACATGTTAGGATAGTTCAATGTTTTTAGGATGTATTATGAATGATTTTAAGATGATTTATGGCTTTATATGCTTGATAATCCCTGATTTACTAAGGATTGGATAGTGTTACTCTTTCTATCCTCTTAAATCATGCATAGTTCACATGTTTAGGTTGCTGTGATAATTGTCATGAGTTGATGCTCCTGTTAGTTAATAAATGTGATATAAATGATATTCATGATGATTTGAGCATGTGTTAGAGTCGTTTCATAGGTTTTAATGCATGGTTGTGAAATTAGGGTTTCGATAACCCTGAATTCGCACAAGTTTCATACAGCATGCTTAGCTTAACTTTTTGAGTTGTTTCTCATCATAGTCATTCTATATATGCTGCATATAGTTGAATCATGCTAGGTTTGCATCCATATAGTAGATTTTATAGGGTTTTTGGAAGACATTATCCTTTTCTAAGGATAATTATCCTTTTCGTTGAGTGAGGTTTTGCATGAGAGATTTCTGTGATGTGTTTAAGTATGGAATCACTTCTATTGTGTTCTAGTATATATATTTTATGTAGGATATGATAATAGCACCTTCCCACAATGACTTTTTTACGTGAAATTATCCTAGGATAGTTTCGCTTAAGAAAGCTCGCCGTAGGAAGGCCTATCTTCATATTTTACATAAAATATCATCTTTTTGGTTAGAATGTGCTTTGCTATCATGTTTGTTGATATTATTGGAGTCTCTTATGTTTGTTAGAGTGTCTTTCATAGGTTTTTTATGCATGTTAGTCAGGTCATTGCATGTAGGATTGAGTTAGGGTCCTTAATTATTCATTATTCTTGTTGTTTGCATGATAAATGGATAGTTTTAGGCCTTGTCATGGTTCTGTCCAGATTAGTATATTTCTCTTCTTTGCATGATTTGGTGCACTTGTAAGGATGCAAACAGGTACAATGCTTGTCCTATTGCAAATAGGGCTGCTATTGCTTGAAATGGCTAATGCTTGGAGCTTTTGTGCTCAGGTAAGTAGGGTATGAAGTACCCTAATTCACTTTTCTTCTTTCTTTTCTCTTCTCCCTCCTAGGGTTACTTCTTAATACGAACACATGGTGACTATCTAAGGTTTCCTTTATCAATAAAACTCTGGTTTTCTATCAAGGTTTTCCTCTCGTGGAAGTTTTTAATTGTAGATTATTCAATACATTTTTCGAACAAGGAAACCTAGGGTTTTTACCATAGGTTTGTATTAGGTTGTAACCCTATTTTTTTCAAACTACGTGGACTTTGATCCATGTATTTCGCTGCATGGTACGTAGGCGCTCTCTGTGAGGCTCAAGTCCATTCTAGGATCCAAGTATCCTAGGCTTTTCTTTTCTTTTCTTCTTTTTCTGTTTTGTTTTATTTGTTTGGTTATGCATGGATGATTGGATGGAATATATGATATGCATGCTGCCTTGTGATGATATATGTTGATATTTGAGTGAAAAAGATCTTAAGTTAGCCCAATCAAATTAAGAGACCAACTCGGGCGATGTAGGTGCCTATGGGCTTTGCCCAGAACCTTCCCACGTCGTAACTTAGCCCCCGAATCCAATTTTCTGGTTTCAAAGACTTTGCTTTTCCTTTAATGGAGTCATGTGGTTTTGAAAATAAAACATTTTTATGGTTTTCCTCTTTTTTCCTAAAAAAATGAGGTGGCGACTCCTATTCGTTTGTTGTCTTTCACCCATTTCTCTCGCCAAAACCCTTGTGGGCTCCGCGCTTTTCTGTGGGTTCACAATATGCATCGGGAGTTATATGCTCCATTGAGTGGGGTGCTCTTGCTAGGGCTAACTATGTGGTAAGTTTGATAAAAGTTGTCAATAAGTTGTATTTTATTTATTTGGTTCTTATTTAATTATTTTAAAATATGTATATTTATGAATTCAAATTTATTTGATTTTGTAGGATTAATTCCTAGTCTAGACAAAGCCGGGCAGATATATACATGATGGGTGGTTGATCTTAGTGTTTGTTTTTGTAATGTTTTTTATTTGGCATTGTTGCCAGTATTTAGTTGTCTTTAATTTTGGTGGACATGTTTGCAAGTTTATTGCTTAAACTTTATATTATTATATTGTTATGATTTGGCTACTGTTGCTAGTATTGTGTATGACTATTCTGGCCCAATGGCCAAAGATATCCCTCGTTTGAAAAAAATAAAGAAAAAAAGATAAAGAAGAAGATCATGTGAATGAGAAATGAGGGCGCCCCTTTGATTTATAATTAATGTAGAGTTTAGGTTTGGCAATTTGGCATTTTGGGTCCACGGATTTTTTTCTCCCTTTCATATAGTTTTTGTTATATGCATGGACCTAGCTTATTTGGGGAAAACGAAAAAGAAAAAGAAAAAAAAAGATCATAACCTGTTACTCAAATTTCCAGGTGGGTATCATAATTTATTTCTTAAATTAAATAACCTCTGGATCATATGATATTGAGTTCAACCTCGAGAATGCACAAGGTGATTAATTATAAAGAGTTGACTAATATATAACTGATTTTCTGAATCAGATCGTTTTCAACCTACTCGTAAATCACCCATGTATGACAGTGTTGTAAACTCAAGTAATCAGCAGACATTATATCCTTTTTCTACTTGGGTACTACATCCAAAAATAGTTTGAACCCAAAATTTAATAAATAAATAAAATACCAAATGTAGTGTGTTATTTGGCCTAATTAAGGGACTAATTAGTTATCAATTAATGGTTACAAATACAGAACACATCCAATCATCCGTCCCATAGGTTCAAGAGGAGCCAAATCACTGCATATCTGGCCAAGACTATCGTAATAGTTCAATATGATCCATAGCCAAAAAAAAAAAAAAAAAAAAAAATTTGTAGTACAAGGATGTCACCAAGCGTCTAGAATTATTTTTAAAGCAATAATTCACTCAAATAACTATATGAATGTACAAAATATGAAACGATCCAAGAAATGATTTGTTTAGGGAATACTTGTTAATGTTTTCTACTTTTCATCAATGGTCAGAATGGCATCCAATAGCCTGTCCAGTCGTAATAGTTTTGTTAAATGAAAATCCATTCTAGCATTGATAGTCTTGCTTGCTTCTTCAGTCATTACATGAGCTATTAATGCAATTATCAGAATGTAGACACCATACATTTTTTTAGCCTTCCGTATTGCTCTTGTTGCTTTGTACCTATTCATTGGTTCCATTTGTTAAGCAAAAGAACATATACATTCTTAATATACAACAGAAAAATAAACATTTTCATAATGGGTTTAGAAATTTGCAAAATATATTAGACCAATAGGTATATATGCCTGTTTGAAATTTTGAATTGTTGCCTTTACTTTTTGCATACTATTTGAATCTATATGTCCATGTATCTCAATGGGGCAATTTGAAAAAATTTTGACGATCACAACTGCTGGCATTAGATCAGTTCTAAGATTTCTTGAAATTCTGCCATTCCAAATTTTGACCATCATTTATTGAATAGCTTCCATTTTCTATGACGGCCCCATTCTTGATGATAATTTGTATATTAAAGCTGAGGGATTTTTGGCCATAGCCTCATAGTATAAGAGTTTTTTTAGAATAGAATCAGAAATAAATATGGTTTTGCCATAACTCCATTTCTCCCAAAATTGACAAAAATGGCCTTAAATTAATTTTCATACTAATTACAAATCATGCCACTCCCAATCACACTTTATTATTTATCCCATTAATTTATGGATTATGGTTTCAAAATTCAATGGCAAGATTCTCGCCTCAAAAAAAAAAAAAAAAAAAAAAAAAAAAAAATCACTGGCAAACAACCATTGAAGACAAAAGTCCAAACGGCAAACAGCTAAAAAAAAAAAAATAAAAAAAAATTACTGGCAAACAACCATTGAAGACAAAAGTCCAAACGGCAAACAGCTAAATAAAAAAAAAAAAAAAATCCCTCATTTAAGGTTTCGTCTAATCATCTTCAGTTGGGAGCTCGTCGGAAAAGACCATCATTGTAGATTTCCAAAGCCTTACCTCTGGCGAAACGTTCACCTAAGAATCCAACATTGTAAAGATAGATTTGGGAATCTTTTGTGGAGGAGAGAGGTTGAAGATAAATCTGAGAAAACAAGCCATTGAAGGTTTTTTATAGCAAGAAATATGAAACTGTTACTATTTTTTATATACATTTTTGAAAGCACAAAATAGTAAACTGTTGCTATTTTTTATATAATTTTTTGAAAGCATGAATAGCAAACTGTTACTATTTGCTATATAAAATGTTCAAAGCACAAAATGGTAAACTGTTACTATTTTGTTCTTTGAAAAATTTATACCAGCAATAGTAACAATTTATTATTTTGTCTTTAAAAAATCATATAAAAAAACAGTAACAACTTACTACTTTATGCTATAAAAAAACACTACTATAGAGTGAACTCAAATGCTAAGCAGTAGCCCCCCAAAAATGGAGTCAGATTTGTCGACAAGTCTGGATTTTAAAAAAAAAATATATAAAAAAAATGTAGATCTAGAGTTGTAAACAGAGTAAAAAAAAATTCAGATATAGAGTTGACGGTTGTTGTCGTCAGCATTGGAGAAGAAGTCGAATAAGGTGTTAACGTTAGAGAAAACCTATAAAAGTTGTCGGAAAAGTTCCTGTTGTCTCTTTAGGTTTAGATCCACGCCAACGCCAAGATCGCACCTTGCGAGTGTAGACCATGATCGAGTTGCAGATGGAAAACCCCCCTCCCCCAAAAAAAAAAAGAAAAAAAAAAGGAGATCAACGGTGGGAAGGAGAAGGTAGATCGGGGGGGGGGGGGGGACGAGAAGGAGAAGGGGGGAGGAGAAGATGTTAGTTGCATATGGAAATCCAATAAATAAATCAATAAATCAATAAATAAAAGAATAAAAAAAAAAAAAAAGAGATAAATGATGGGAGGGGAAGGTGGATTGTGGGGAGAGCACAAATCATAGGGGATTACTATTGGAATTAAAAAAAAAAAAAACATATTTCCTTATCATTAATAAAAATAGTAAAAGATGGAGTTAAGGAGTTAAAAATTTTTATGATGGAGTTATTGCTAAAGAGAGACCTCTTATAGGGGTATTTGCTAATATTCCCTAAAGTTAATGGGGCATTTCAATTTCAAGGCATGTCCAAACAGGCCTCAATAAATCAATAGGAAAAATGGCCATGATTAAAATGACATGAACTAGTTAAAATTTTCTACCAGTATTATAAATACATGAACATACACAGCTGTCATTGGTTGTTATTCATTTCAATATTATCATTGCTAACTTAAGAATGACTTAAGATCTAAAGCTTGTTAAATAAAAGTTCCGCATAATTTTGCAAATGTTCAAATACGAGAAATTTCTAACATTGTGAAAATAAAAATGTGATTAAGATGCATAATTTAGCAGATGTCCAATCTTTTACAAGAAATTTGTAACATTGTGAAAATAAAAATGTGATTATGACAGACATTGTAAATGTTACCTCACAGTCCTTGAAAATGTAATCATAGGGGAGAACCATAGATCGACTGCCCTTCCTTCCATTGATCGCTCAAAATTTTGCAGACTTGATCGAGGGCTTCTTTTCCATTCACACAAAATCCAACTTTGCTTGTATCAAAAACAGAATTCAATATACCTAAAACATTTTTCCAATAAAAAAATATGTTAAACTTTCAAATGTTTTGCAAGCAAGTATTTCTATTTTTATAAAACATAATTGTAAAAGATTTGAAGCTGCAGACATTTTGAATTCAATATACCTCCTAGAACATTTTTCCAGTAAAAAAAAAATTTAAAATTTAAAATGTTTTGAAAGCAAGTATTTCTATTTTTTTATAAAACATAATTGCAAAAGATTTGAGGGCACAGACATTTCAAGTGCCTTTAGGCGTAATGATCATACGAGCATTTAGCTATGCTATCAATCTATGTGGAGTTCATTGCATTTTTGTTATGGCATTTTTGGGAAGGAAAAAAAAAAAAAAAAAAAAAAAAAGGTAAAAACGGAGTCAGTAAACCTACCTAGAAGGTCCCTTGTACAAGCATTCATATGTACCAAATTTGAGGCCAACTCACAGCCAGGTTTAGCATCTTCATGGCAGAGCTCAATCACATTGATAATGGCAGCCAAAGAAGCACACACGTTATGGCTTGCACTCGCCAAAAAAAAGACTCTTGTTCATACTCTTGCGCTCTGCTTGTTGTGTTGCTTCCATTTGCTTTATAAGCGCGGCACATAAGTACATGCATTTCTCTTCTTGCTACTCTTGCAATTAAGAATATGAAAACGGAAAGGGAGATGACGACTGTACGTGGTTACAAACATAGGTACAAGATAACAAGAAGCATAAGTGCCAATTTATTGTTCTTGCGAACAAGGCCAGCCAATCCTTCGCCACGATAAGACACTACATAGACCTGAAAAATCAAGTACCACCCATTAAAATTTAAGTACCACCCTTTAATATAACAAGACAGAGAAGATAAATGGTAACAAAATGGCATGCCTTTTATTTTACTACTCATTTGATTATTACAACCAAAGGTTGGATTATCACTGCATAATTTTAGGTTCAAAATAATTAAGCGCATTGGTTTCCATTCTAGTGTAGTGTGTGCACCTTCACATTTTTTCAAAGCCTTTGACATTATCATTGTAGTAGTGTTTTTTTTTTTTTTTTTTTTTTTTTTTCACTATTAGAAATTATTGTCCGATTTGAGAAGACACCCTTCATGATTTGACAATTCAATAGATGTGACTCTATTGATACCTGTGTGGAAAAAAAAAAAAAAGACGGTTGGGTGGGGAGCAAAGTATGAGAAATTGAGAATAGTATAGTTCATGAAATTTAGCAGTTGTGTGTGTGTGTGTGATCAAATGTGTCACGAGTGTTCTTTTCCCTTGTTTTAGTTGAGAAAAATTGATGGAAATGCCAGAAAAATTACATGATGACTAATAATTAAAGTAAATGGTTGCAAGTTAGAGGAGTAATGGAACACACGTTACATATTACATGTTATATTAACAGTATGGCAAATGTAAAATGTAGCATTCTAACAATATATAGAAATAAAATAGAGTAAATTGCATTTATAAGAGTTTTGTAGAACAATTTTCTTAGGGATGACAATAGGGCGGGACAGAAATAGGATGCTCTCGACCCAATTAATTAATATGCTTCCATCCCATAGCCAGCTCGTGTTCAAAAAATTAATTCCCAATCCCATCCCAATAGGGGTAGGGTAGGGTAGGGTAGGGTAGATTACCCATAGCTCGACTAAATGTATTTATTTTGGTGAATTATGCGTAAAAATAAGAAAATAAATGTCCCAAGCCAAACAAAAAGTAGCAAAAAGTAACAAAATCTATTTTCACTCATTTCAAGTAAATAATTTATCAGCAAAAGAAATAGAGAAAGATTTAAGGCCTCTTTGGTTATCTAAATCGAAATTAAACAATTTAAGAAATTTTATATAATATTGAAGACACAATCCATCATCTTGAATTAACAAATTCAAGAAAATAATTGTCATCATCACAAATAAGAGTGAAAACTCAAAATGATATTTCATAAATTCTTTAAATTGATTTTATAACATCAATTATACTGATAACTTCAATATTTTAAAATATTCTAATTTAAGATGGTGAATTTATACCTCTAACCTTATGTAAAATCTCGTAACTCGTTTAATTTCAAATTGGACAACCAAACAAGCCTTTAAATTATTAAATAAATCTACCATTTTGAAGATGAAATGAAATTGTGTCATATTTAAATAATTTAAACAATTTAAGAAATTTTATATAATATTGAAGACACAATCCATCATCTTGAATTAACAAATTCAAGAAAATAATTATCATCATCACAAATAAGAGTGAAAACTCAAAATGATATTTCATAAATTCTTTAAAATTGATTTTATAACATCAATTATACTGATAACTTCAATATTTTAAAATATTCTAATTTAAGATGGTGAATTTATACCTCTAACCTTATGTAAAATCTTGTAACTTGTTTAATTTCAAATTGGACAACCAAACAAGCCTTTAAATTATTAAATAAATCTACCATTTTGAAGATGAAATGAAATTGTGTCATATTTAAATAATTACTAGTGAAAAACCCCGGCGATGCCCGAGAAGATAAAAGTCAGTGGGGAACAAAATAAAATAAAGTAGAAAAAGAAAAAAACAAAGAAGAAAAGAAAAAAAGAGAAAAAATGTGAAGCTTGATAGCTCAGCAAGTTATTGTTTACCTACAGTAACCATACCCATGCATATAATATAGGTAAAGATAATTCTGATATCATTGATTTGATGCCAAAAAATAATAATAATAATAATAATAATACTTGACCTGTACCACATTGCTTGCACCTTGGTTGCTGACGTGGTTGGATTTCGTTGGCTACTTTACCAATCATGGCTGAAGATCACCGCACCAACTGTAGCCAAAACCCTGTAAAAATAAAAGAAGAGGGAAGTGGCCAGTTGAAGAACAGATCGCATCCCTCTAGGGTTTACGAGAAAATCTCTCCCTTCTCGTCTCTCTCTCTCTCCCCAAGGTACTCTCTCTCTCTCTCTCTCTCTCTCTCTCTCTACTATGTATATGCATACTGCTTTTCAAAATTTTCTCTTTGTAAAACCCTATCTGAAATTTCGTAAGTCCTCAAATATTGTTGGCTATAATTGTCACTTTTATTCCCTCTCTTTTTATCATATTGAAGTATCATCATTCTGCTTGTTTTCTCTGTATTATGATATTTCGGCAGAGAATGGGAATATCCTTTTTTTTTTAAAAAAAATTTATGCCATTAAATTTTTCTTTGAAAACCTCAATTTCTTAGCTCAAATTTATGTTTGGTCATTCTTTCGGCCAGAAATAGTCCTTGGAAGGAAAAATTATTTATTTATCCTCTGTTTGGTTGCTGAGAAAGCGGAGGGCAAGTTTGAGGAAAGGTAGCTCTTGTTTCCCATTTTCATTTTCTGCTGCTTAGATGCTAAGAACGTGAAATAATCGTACATATATATATATATATATATATATATATATATATATATATATATATATATATATTTGAGGGGTGGGGAACGGGACTGGAATTTGGACCAAAATTTAAACCATGTGAATAAAAAACATTTAATTTCTTCCTCTTTTTTTTTTTCCTCAATAAATTTTTCAGCTATTAAATGTAGAATGAAGGAATTTTCAGAAAATAAAAGCTAATCCAAATCTAAAGTTCGAAACCCAAAAGCATAAGATAATTGAAACTGCAATCGAGGAATAGAAGCAAGGAAGTAGCCACTCAACCATTTTAGATAATCAGATGAACTTCTAGTCGTCTCCTGTCTAACCCATTATAATCAGAATGCTAAATCATTGGGGTAAGGCTGCCATGAGGGGCCCTCATTGGTGAATTGATGAGCTCTACCTCAATTTCAAGAGTTAATGTACAGATTTCAAGACAAGGCCTATACCATTGGATAGAGGACTCTTCAAGGGTCCTACATTCAGAAATTCATCTTCAAATGACTTGTGATTTGATCACATAAGCTGGTTAAAGTTGATGAAGAATTTTGATTTAGCAAATCGAGCATTAAACTTTGACCGGCTTGTGTGATCAAACCACGTGGTATTTTATTATGCATTTTTGTATGTGGGACCCTTGAAGAGTCCTCTATCAATGGTATATGTCTTGTCTTGAAATATATACATTAACTCATAAAATTGAGGGAGAGCTCATCAATACAGCTATGAGGTGCCCCTCATAGTAGCTTTTCTCAACTCATTGCTTATATAAGGTTTGAACTTTGAATTGAGTACTTGAAGCAATATTTAGTGGTAAAAACAACCAGCTCTAAAGAAGTCATGTACATTAATTGCATTTAAAATTATTTTAAAATCAAAATAAGATTTACGTGATATGAAAAAAAGATATATTTTTGTCAAGTAAACGTATAATTACTGTTTTCTTGGTTTAGAATTTTATGAATGTAATTACTTAAGGTGTTTGCTTCTATAAATAACCAAAATATTTCCCTGTTTTCAAAATGCTTTCTTGTTCTTAGAACATAAAGTAGAAGCGTAATCAAGTGTTCTACTCACTGTTTTTAGTGTGTACTTGAGATCAAATATGGTTTTCATTAATTGTTAGTTTTACACAAATTGTGTCTTTATTCTTTCAAGTTGGGCCTGATTGTAGTTGTTGATGATGGTCTGTTGGGGATTCTTGGGAATTCTTTTTTTCATTATTATTTTTTTGTTTTACACACACACACACACACACATATACAACTTTTGATCATGTGTTTGGATATCTTGTATGATCACAGCCGTTTGTGGGTGACACGCTCTTGTGTTGTTGTCCACGGATGGCTGTGATTGTGAGCGTGCCGCCCACAGATGGGTGTGATCGTGTGGGATAGTCCAGGATATCCCACACAAGAACAATATATATATATTTTTATTTTTTCCATGTTCTGATTTTACAAATTTCATAAGTTTCAGTTTATATTTTGTATTTTTGATGAATTTGGACTGAGTTGATAGTGTGCTATATATATAATGCTTGGTTTGAGTATTTTGCATTCAGACTTATATTCATCAGTCCCCAATCCCAGTTTGTAGCCAAGTTGAAGTTTTAGTTTCAGTTGGTTCCTGTTTTCTATTGGGGGTTTTTTGGCATTCTTATTTTAAGGGTGTTTTTTTTTTTAAAAAAAAAAAAAATTTTTTTTTTCCATGTTCTGATTTTACAAATTTCATAAGTTTCAGTTCATATTTTTGTATTTTCGATGAATCTGCACTGAGTTGATTTTGTGCTCTATGTACAATGCTTGGTTTGAGTATATTGCATTCAGATTTGTATTCATCTGTCTCTAATCCCAGTTTGTAGCCAAGTTGTAGTTTTAGTTTCAGTTGGTTCATATTTTGGTTTTATGTTTGGGTTTTGGGTTGGACCCTTGTATCTTTTACGCTCATTAGATTTCAACTCCAACTTGCAGACTTGGTTTTGGTTGTGTTTTGCATTGAGAACAGGTTCCATCAGAATTTGATTTCACAGTTCATTTATTGTGCACTTTTGTTGCCCCCTATGTCTTAATTGGTATATGGTTTGCTTAGTTTCATGATGAGTGCAACTCTAACTTCTCTTGGTAGTACTTAGGTGTTGTCTCTCTTGTATCTCGTGACTGTGGCTTGATCTTTAATCTCCCTTTGATTTAAGCTTGTTGCTTACTTCTATTATCAAAGGTTGGTCCACCCTTATAATATGGTATAGTTGGGAAAGTTGCTTAAATTTGTAGAATATGCTTTCTTGATGTTAGGGATGCAATCTAATTCTTTGTATAAGTTGAAATTCATTTGATAACATCATGTTTTTGAACTTGTCGGTGACGTTGTTGCCACTGGACACCTAAATAAGGAGAAGAAAAAAATCTGAAGGGTGTACTTGAGTCATTCAGTTGAGTGATGAACATGTTTGATTAATTATTCTAGAAGCATGATGTTTCAAGATAGGGTATCAGGTTGTGTAAATAGAATCATGGGTACTTGCTTACTTTTATAGTTTGTTACTCCCTCCATCCCACAAAGACAGGGCAAGAAAATTTATTAATGTATCGACTTGTCATCGATTTAAATTTTTCTTTCCAAAGGTACCCTTCTCTTATTATTGTTATCCTGGGATTTGGTTTTGTGTTGTAAGTATTTCATACTATAATAAAGGGTAGTATGGGAAAGTTAAAAAAAAAAGAAGAAATAAATTTGACTTTTCAAGAAGACAAACATTTTGGGACAGCCCAAAAAGGAAAGATGGCCTTATCTTTATGGGACAGAGGGAGTAATTTCTTTACACACCTGCCATATTTAGACTTTAAATTAATTGACATGATATTACCATGAGACTGGAGCTTTATAGTCTTTGTAGAGAATATTTTTGGGAGCATGTAGGTTTCTTGGCACTAGGGTTGCAAATGAGTCAAGTCAAGCTGAGCTTTGGAGTCAAGATTGGCTCATTTAGAATCTTGAATAATTAATCTCGAGCGGAGCTTGTTATGAGCCAAGGCAAGCCAAGCTTGAGCTTGACTCACTTAATAAACAAATGAGCCCTACCTCGCTTGTTCATGAACAACTTGGTTCACTTGCAAACTTATAAGCTAAGGCTCATGAAATATGTATTTAAAATGCAAGTTAATGTAAGATTATAATAATCATAATTACCATATTTTTATGGAGTCTCGTTCACGAGCCCTAAACAAGCTTGTTCACAAGGTCTATCAAGATCATAGAAGCATGAAATGGGAGCAAGGGCTTGGTCGGTGGCGAGAGTGGGGGCGGGGAAGCATGGGGACATAGAAGAGTCAAATGTTTGGGGCGTTTGGGAAGTGTTTGTGGAAAATATATATATGTTGTATCACCTCAATATGATATTTTTGTGGGATGAAATTGTGGAGAAAATTCAAGTAAAATATTATATTTCTTTAGGATTATGAAGGAATTCAAAAAAAAAAAAAAAATTGCAGAATATTTTTTTAAAATTTTATTTTTATAGAAGGCACACTAATTGGAGAAAGAGAGAGCACGCTTTTACCTTATTTTCTTCTTTTAAAGAAAAGCATTATGTAATTTAGAATTAATTTAATATGATTTAATTGGAATCCTATTATTATTAGAAACTTTTTTTTACATCTAGTTAAAGTTAAGCAGAAATTGGTTTTTTTTTTTTTTTTGGGGGGGGGGTGGTGGTCATGCCTTCCTCCCTCCCTCCATCACAAGGTTCCGTCTTACTTAGAACCAAGATTCTTTTGAGAGAGAATTGAGGTTCTTACAAGGTTCTGACTTAGGAGCGTGGAATCGTGGTTCTGAAGCAGGAGTGGCACCCTTTGTAGAATGTTCTTGCTTCTAAGATCAAGATCCACTAATGAGCGCCTTCACGAGCCTCATTGCAAGCCCTTAACAAGCTTGTTTGTGAGCCCAACTGAGTTGATCTGTGGTCTGCTTGAGCGTGGCTTGTTTACTAAATGAGTTTAAACTTCAAGCTTAAGCTGACTCCTTTAATTCTTGATTAAATTTGAGCTGAGCCCTTGTCAAGCATTTTTGTGAGCTATTAATGAGTGGATTAGTTCATTTGCAGCCCTATTTATCACCTTACTCTTGAATCCTCATTTTTCCCCCAAGTTCATATTTTGTCTTACACAACTGCCATGGTTTAGAATTTAGATTAATTGACATATGATTTTGATATGTGAGTGGAGCTTTATGGTGTTTGTTGTAGGTTGTTTTAGCACTTTACCCTGAAATAATCCTCCTCATTTCCCCCCCTTTAAATTCATATTTTGCCCTTCTCAAATTTCGTTTTTAGAGGTAGTTAAACCACCTCAACCTCTCTTTAATTTTCTTTTCTTCTCTCCTTTCGGTCTTGAAAATTCCCATACTGGGTGACAATCCCAATCTGTGCCTAAATTGTGGTCTCCATTAAATATTTGGGCTACTTTCTGTATTGGTTTCTTTTGTGTGATTGGCTTAAATTTGATGTTTGTTTCAGGATCAGAGCTGATAGAAACTTTTCTACTTGCCTTTTAAATAGAGAGGGAAAGCCAAAATGCAACTTTTTCCAAGAGAAGGTGAAAATGCTTTATCTGTGGTTGGTTCAAGGCCAGGAATGGAATTGTCTCCGTACAGTGCTCCACACGCACCTGGGCCAAACGGAAAACAGCGGACTTCGAGTTTGGAATCGCCAATCATGTTGTTGACGGGTCATCAAAGTGCTATATATACAATGAAGTTCAATCCGGCAGGAACAGTGGTTGCATCTGGGTCTCATGACAGAGAAATTTTCCTATGGCATGTGCATGGGGAGTGCAAAAACTTCATGGTTTTAAAAGGGCACAAGAATGCGGTTTTGGATCTTCAGTGGACTACTGATGGGTCCCAAATAATATCAGCTAGCCCGGACAAAACTCTGAGAGCATGGGATGTCGAAACAGGGAAACAGATAAAGAAGATGTCTGAACACTCCTCTTTTGTGAATTCGTGCTGTCCTTCCCGGAGGGGTCCTCCTCTTGTTGTCAGTGGATCTGATGATGGAACTGCCAAACTTTGGGATATGCGTCAAAGGGGTGCCATACAGACATTTCCAGACAAATACCAAATTACAGCTGTCAGCTTCTCTGATGCGTCAGATAAGATATTTACTGGTGGTATAGACAATGAGGTTAAGGTATGGGATCTGCGTAGAAATGAAGTAACTATGACACTTCAGGGCCACCAGGATATGATAACAGGTATGCAGTTGAGTCCAGATGGCTCCTATCTACTTACTAATGGCATGGACTGCAAGCTCTGCATATGGGATATGAGGCCGTATGCCCCACAAAATCGTTGTGTGAAGATAATGGAAGGGCACCAACACAACTTCGAAAAGAATCTGTTGAAATGTAGCTGGTCACCTGATGGAAGCAAGGTAACAGCTGGTAGTTCAGATCGGATGGTATATATTTGGGATACAACTTCTCGACGCATCCTGTATAAACTTCCTGGCCACACAGGATCTGTCAATGAATGTGTTTTCCATCCCAGCGAACCTATTATTGGTTCTTGCAGTAGCGACAAACAGATTTATCTTGGGGAGATTTGAATGTACTGGCATTGTATTAACCTGCACCTGAATGATTTAACAGTGATAACATTTTGTTGGGGCCGTCTTATGAGTGTCCAGGAAGGCACTTAAAAGGTTGTATCTTTTCTGTAGTTTCCAAGTCGAATTTTGAAATCTTTAGTGACAATGTAAACACAATTTGCAGGAATGTTCTATCCTTGAGGTTTTGTTCCACATCTGTTCAGTTCTAAAGATCCAGTTCTAAAGATACAGGTATCAGTTTAAATAGTAGTATGCATTTTGGTTCACACCCTGGGATCTGCATTTTGATCAATGTGGCTAGGATGAACACCCATTATGAAGTCCTGCCCTAGCAGAACAAAGGGTTATACATTAACTTGTCTTAGGTGATCCTTGTGCATAGCCTTTGCCTGTTGGTTAGGCTTAGAAGCCATCCTTTTAAGATGCTAGTGTGTCAGAACACTTGAACCCTGGAACTCCTGTGGAGGCAGCCAGGCATTGTCGAGCCACAAGGCTGGTGCTCATTGTTTCGTATTCATTTTTACATCAGCTTGATTACCGTTTCATAGTTTAATTGCACAAAAATCTTGTTTTTTCCCCTGATGCAGGAGTGGCGAGGCTGCAAGTGAATGTGCCTTGATTTTAATTTGAGTTAGCTCTTTGCTTCTGCTCATGCCCCTGCTTTTCATATGTAGAATGATAATATTGTTGTGGCAAGGAACTTGTACAGTTATTTGGTATCGAGTGCATGATCCGATTGATGGCAGTTTCACATTCACTATTACGTTTATCATATCACATCTCACCTCCAGTAGAGTTTATAAGATCGATCTCCTTTGTAACATTTAGCAGTGCCAGCCCCCAATCTGCCATTTTTTTTTAGATAACTTATTGGGCAATGCGCAGGGGAGATATTTCTCAATTTTACCAAAATTTCATGAGGTCTGGAATTTTGGATAGAATGGTGAGCTCTACCACCAAAAATTAAATGGAAGCTTAAGATTGATCCTTCTTTGCCAATGGTTCTTGGATGTAGTTGCATGTCCTATTTCAATAAGGATGTGGGGTTTGTAGAAATTTTGATTTCAACTCTGTGCAAGTGTATGTGGGGGTGTGCGTTCTTGTATCGTTTGGCAAAAAACAAGAAAGAAAAAAGATTGATCATTCTTTTGATTAATTTATTAAAGTTATTCGCAAACTTTTATGTCCGCCTGAAGGGTTGTAAATGAACGTAATGTCTTGCTGATCTTCAACAATACGAAAGGGTACTGACAAACAAAACTAGCCGTCATAAATTCTTACTTTTAAATAGAAAACTAGCCGTTATAAATTCTTACTTTTAAATAGAAAACTAGCCGTTGGTCACCACCTACCCCTCTTCCAACGGTCATAATTCCAGCCTTCAAATTTCATATATGGCCGTGGCCCTCGCATTTGCCTCACACTTCTTCCCATCTATCATCAACGAAGTTTCAGCCTCTTTAAAAAAGCCTTGCCAAAATTTTCTATTACTCATCGGCCATCACCAGATTTTGACAAATTAATTTACTCAAATGGGTGTCTCTGCAAACAACCCATCTTGTTCTGTGACCCAATCTCACGGCCACACTCACAACATCTTCCTTCTATGCAATTACATCCTCTTAGGTGCATCCTCCAGTTGCATCTTCCTCACTCTACCCCTCCGCTTGGTCCCATCTATATGCGGATTTTTCCTCATCCTCCTCCACATATTGACCATCGCCGGAGCAATCACCGGATTCTCCACTGCCACGGCTGGGTCTAACAACTGGTATGCTGCCCACATGGTGTCTTCGGTCCTTACGGCTATACTTCAAGGCTCTGTTTCGGTGCTAATCTTTACGCGAGCAGGGGATTTCTTGGAGGATTTGAAGTCTTATGTCAGGGAAGAAGATGGGGTTGTCATACTGAGATTGGCTGGTGGCCTTGATGTGTTGATCTTTTGCTTGGAGTGGGTGGTCTTAACACTTGCATTTGTGTTGAAGTACAATGCCTTTGTGGAAGGGGATGTGGGTTGTGGTAGTACTTCAATGAAGATAAGGGGCAAAGTTCAAGAAGAGGATCTCAGTGACTGGCCATGGCCTTTTCAACTATAGAGGTAAAATACGCAGTAATCATATGATCCTATCTATGCTTGTTCTTAACTGTACTGGAATTTTCATATTACATTTTAGTCTGACAATTTGATTAGCCTTTTAGCAGTTGTGATGAATTCTGGCTTTAAAAAAAAAAAAAAAAAAAAAAACCCTATGATAGACAAAAATGAATATCAACAATGACAACCATTTGATTATCATGAATTTAGAGAAGTATGATGTCATTGTGGACTACACTAACAATGACATCATCCTTATCTTAAATTTATGGTGAATAAAAGGGTTGCGATGATTGTAATTTATATTTGGTTCATCATGCATGTTAGTATATGTAGTTTACATACGGTCTAGTATTGTAATTACAATTAACTTCTCTAGTATCGTATTGCAGTTAACTTGTCTTGTATTATATATTCTTTATGCGCCTATATATAGGCCTTTGGTTGTACAGAATATGCTCACCCACTCACTCTTATTTCTCTGTGCAAAAGAAGACTTATATAAATTAACAACTGCAGGCATTATTCTTTAAAAATTGAGTAGTGTTATACATCTCAATTTTGGGATGCACTTGTTAGTCTTAACTTTTTCATATGGGGGTGAGACCTACACTCATAGTGGGTAACTTTATATGAGTGTGGGCTCCACTCTTATGTGAGAAAATTGAGACAATGCGTCTCAAGTTGAGAGACAATTTTCTTAAAAAATAAATCACAAGTACTCATTAAAGCTTTGTTAATTTTGCATTTAAAAAGATTTTCATTCCCAATTTAAATATGAGCTCAGATAAAAGGTAGGATAAAATGATTCAATTGGATAAATTTGAACGACTGAGATTTTAATTTAAATACTTAGAAGGGCACGTAAAAGGTGAAATTTTAGAGTGGTGTCAAAAAAGCATTTGATTTTTTGGAAAGATAAGGAGTTATTTTATTTTATTTTTATTTTTTATCCTTGGATTGGCAGGGAGTGTTGCATTTAGGATAGAAATTTATTTTACATTTATTTATTTATTTTTGTGTGAATGAACTATGGACTAGCAAGTTTGGCAACAAAAATAAGGCTTTAATTAGATGTGGCTTTAAAGAATGATGCGGTATTTTGGCTTCATTCACAACTCTCTTAATGTTTTGGTTGACTTTTGAGTTATTTTTACACAAAAAAAAAAAAAAAAAACTCAAATAATACTATAATACCCAATTTACCCTTCTTACATCTCCCCTCCATCCACTTTCACATGGTGCAATATTTCTTTTTTTTTTTTTTTCCCCCCCTAAATTCTCGTGCCCCTTCTTTTAATAATAGCAATTCCCTTAACATATTGACTATATATATACTACTTCAACGAACAAACGAGTGAACAAAAATCTTGTACACATTGATCTTCAATACATATGTACTTCAATGAATTGAGAGAAAAAACAATTGCTTGAATAAAAAATAAAATACCTAAGCAGAATATTTTACTGGAAGAAAAGAAACAAGAATATAAAAGAGATGGGAGAAAATCAAGAAAGAAAGAAAACAAGAAAAAAAATTGATTGAAGATCTAGAGAAGGGAGTAGGAATACCTTTGTCTTCCGGCTGTAGGAATGCCTCATGTTTTCCTTCAAAAAGCTTCAAATAGCTTCCTGTAGAAATTGGTATCCTTCTTCTACATTTGTTTTATGTTATGTTAAAAAAAGAGAGGTAGTATGGAGGAGAGATTGCTGAGTGTAGTAGTGGATGGAGGATAGATCTAATGGGGTAAGTTGGGTATTGTAGCATTATTTGTGCTTTTTATGCAAAAACAACTCAAAAGTCAATCAAAACATTAAGAGGGCTGTGAATGAAGCCAAAAAGACTGTGGAAATAGTCCCTCCCTAAAGAATTAATTGGACCAAAGATTTAAATCGACACTTGTCAGCACACCAGAAAAAAGAAAAAAAAAGAAAGAATAGAAAAAGAAAGGTAAAGACTTACCTCTTTTCCTTTTATTTTAACACCTCTCTTATCACCTAAATAGTGTGTGGAGTATGCTATCCTTGCCCTACACTTTGTTCTATACTTTATTCTACTATGTAGATTTAGAATGGTAAAATTGTGGACCCACTAATATGATTAAACCATAAAAATTAAAATTCTCTCAAATGTACATAGTAGGGCAAAGTGTAGGACAAAGTGTAGAATAAGGTAGCATTACCCGTGTGTGTGGGATGCATGTTAAGACATCTCTTAGTGCTTAGGCGCATGTGCAATAAGGGAGGCATTGACCATAGAAGGGTGGGCCACATACTTTTGCACATTCGCCTGACCATTTTTAGGTATGTATATATGTGTTTGTTTCTCCATTTTAAAAAAAATAAAAAAACTATAGCCTAAACATTTTACTGACGCGTACCCACGTAGCTACATTTGTAAACTTTATTTGAAGTTATTATTATTTAACTTTTGTAGCTTAAATGGAATACCCAAAAAGAGGTATAGGCTTGTGAGTTGAATACATGCTACAGAGATATGTGGATATTAATGAACTAGACATTCTGTTTTGCGTTACACTTTTCAACTTTTGAAAATGACATATTTATTATTAAATTTCTCTGGCTAGTCCTGTTATATATTATTGTCTATGTATTATTGCCATCATATTTATTTTGCGTTGCTATCGTATACTTCCAGTTATCAGAGCCAATATTAGGTTAATTTAATATGTACTTTTTGAATTCGAGCTAAATATCTATCATTCCAGTCTAGTTCTATCATCTCCAAACTTAAAAGAAACTTTGGTTGGAAGGTGTTGAGGCATTGACTAGGTCAGAAGGGACTAAGTCATATGAGTGTTCAAAGGTAAATCCTTCAATATTAGGGCAATAACTTTGTGTCTTTGTAGAGAAACTCGTGAAAGATTTTAGGCGTTTCAGTGAGATTGATTGTGCTGCGGTTCGTGGGTAGGAAGGGTCTTAAGTCTATGAAAAAATTTCAGCAGGTGATCGAAGGGTAATAATGTGGAATATAAGTTAATTCGGAGATTTGTAGAGTCCTAAAATAGAGCACTTTTGGGTCCTATAAGGATTATGGATGACTTTGAAGGGTTGAGTCAGATGAGTGAGGTGTTTGTTTGAAAAGTAATTAAATATGTGATTTTAAAAATTACTTTGAAGAGGATAGGATATACAAATTAACTCGGAGATTTGAGTCCTAAAAGAGAGCATTTTATTTTTAGTCCAATAGGGATTTTGCCTTGAAGGAGGAGGGGTCGCATGATATACATGCATGATACATAGTTTACACATGGCATGACATGGGCGACGACATGATAATATATGTGCATGATATTTAAGTCACGTATCCTAAGGGATGTGCTATAGAGGGCAATTGTGTACAGTTATGGTACATGATGGACACAACGTGATACATGTCACATGTTATGTATATGAGTCACATATCCTAAGGTACATAATAATGCACACATGGCATGAGCATAGTGTTGTGCTCAGGGTCGAGAAACAAACAATAAACACACACAAAGAAGAGAGACAATTAATTTATGTGGTTCGACAATTTGCCTACGTTCACGGGCAGTGGATTTCACTATTGATTTGAGAATTACAACTCTCCCTCAAAGCTCGCTTTCTCTCTCTCTCTCTCCGTCTCTCATGTACAAGACTCACTCACTTGTACTCTCAGGATGGGACTGAATTGATTACATGGGATGCAAATGAGCTCCTCTATTCAGTGCTCTTTATGCATCTGCTATTAACACAGTTAGTGAAAGTTGACTCATTCATCACTACAAGTGGGATGTTGACTCATTCATCACCTTTGGTGGGATGCCGAGTTAATACCCAACAATTCTCCACATTGGCGAGAATTCTCCATCCATCATAATGATCGATCAACGCTGCTATACACCCGAAGGTGCTCAATTTTGAGATATGTTGACCAAGTCTAAATAATGTTGGAACTTGATCCCAGATACCACTTTGGTAAGCATATCTGCTGGATTTTTTGTAGTACCAATCTTCTAAAGCAGAATATCCCTTTCTTCCACAATTTCTCGAACAAAATGGAAACAGACATCTATGTGCTTGGTACGGGAATGATGGACCTGGTTCTTTGCTAAACAAATGGCACTTTGACTATCATAGTAGACCTCAATGTGCTTTTGAACAATCCCTAAGTTCTCAATCAACCCATGTAGCCAAATAGCCTCTTTAAAGGCTTCTGTTGCTGCTATGTACTCTGCCTCTATAGTAGACAAAGCCACCGTTTACTGTAATATTGACCTCCAACTTATTGACCCTTTAGCGAGAGTAAAGACATACCCTGCGATCGGCATTTGTCCAAGTCACCAGCATAGTCTGATTCCATATATCTTGCCAAGTTTTGTTCGAGTCTTGTTGGGTATTGACTCGGCTTCCACCATTATGGGTATCCACCATTGTTGGGTATTGACTCGGCTTCCATCATTGTGGGTATTGACTTGACATCCCACCAAAGGTGATGAGTGAGTCAACATCCCACTTGTAGTGATGAATGAGTCAACCTTCACCGATTGTGTTAATAGTAGATGCACAAAGAGCACTGAAGCTTTCCTATAAATAGGGGAGCTTATTTGCATCCCAAGTAACCAATTCAATCCCATCCTGAGAGTACAAGTAAGTCTTGTATGTGAGAGAGAGAGCTTTCAGAGAGAGTTGTAATTCTCTAATCAATAGTGAAATCCGCTATCCCGTGGACGTAGGCAAATTGCCAAACCACGTAAATTGATTGTGTTTCTCTTCTCTCTGTGTGTTTATTGTTTGTTTCTTGACCCTAGGCACAACAACAAACTGGTATCACAGCTTCCAGGTTCAAGAACAGAGGGGTTCTTCACAAGGTTGGTTTTTGCAAGTAAAAACATGCACAAGAGAGAAAGGAGAGATAGAGCGATCCCTTTAAGTGAGATTGGTATAGGCAAATGTTAAGGGTGTCTTTGATGGAAAAGAAAATGGGTTAAAGAAAACAAGAAAACAGGAAAGGAAAAAAAAAAACGAAAGTGGTTTTTGCAAGTACAGTTGGGTGTTTTGTGTGAGTCTTTGTCTTACTTAGACTAGCAAGCAAAATATCAACAATACTAAATAGTAATATCAATGGATTTGCAAGTATGTTGGTCTTTGGATGGATGGGTAAAGGAAAATAAGTTAAAAGAAAATAAGAAAAGGAAAGCTAGGGGACCAAAAAGATGAAGTTGGTGTCTAAGTCCCCTTTCTTTGACTTGCAAGCAAAATATCCAATGCATGCATTTATCTTACTTTTCATTGTCATTTAAAGTCATAATCAAAGTGATGAGCTCAAAATTATCTTTCCAATGATTGGTAGTACAACGAAATTTGAGCACGTAGCAAAATTATGGGAGCATTTGAATATTTCTCGAACGGTAGTAAATTTGAACACAAATTTTGACTATATACTTGCAAGTACATGAACCTTATCTCTTTGTCCTCTAGGAAATTTCCACTCATTCCCTAATTCATTTTACTTTCTTTGTTTCTTTTTAAACCATCCAAACACACCCTTAGCCATGCCAAGCTCTCCCAACACTTCACAAAGTTGGTTCTTGCAGGCAAAAACAAAAAGGAGAGAGATCAGTATTTATATTGGATGGAGAGAGAGAGAGGGTGTCTTTGAATGGAAAGGAACATGGGTTAAAGAAAATAAGAATATAGAAAAAGGGAAAAAAAAAGGGAAAATATTGGAAACTTTTCTAGGGGAAAAGGAGATAAGGTTGATGTACTTTTTGCAAGTATGGTTGGGTGGCTTGTGTACTTTGTCCCCTTGCTTAGAGAGAATAGCAGAACCAAAATTTTATCTTAGAAGGGGGCCAAAGCATGATCTATTCAAGAATAAGTAATATACTAAGAATATAGAAAAAGGGAAAAAAAAAAAGGGAAAATATTGAAAACTTTTCTAGGGGGAAAGGAGATAAGGTTGATGTACTTTTTGCAAGTATGGTTGGGTGGCTTGTGTACTTTGTCCCCTTGCTTAGAGAGAATAGTGGAACCAAAATTTTATCTTAGAAGGGGGCCAAAGCATGAACTATTCAAGAATAAGTAATATACTAAGGCCATGCTTGTTTAGCTGAATTAGCTAAATTAGGATGGGAATGGAATCTAATTTCATGCTTGAAATAATTTGGAATAAAAGAAATTTGAAATGACTCCAAACTTGCTAATTGTTATTTGATTCCATTCCCATTAAAATTAACTCATCCATCCATTTCATTTCGGTTAAACAAACATGGCCTACAATATAAGACTAAATCAATTTACAAAAAATAAAATTAGCAGATATTCAGAGTTTTGAAAAATATTAACAAAAGAAAAAGAAAAAAAAAGAAGATTATCGGTCGACTATTCATATAGTGATTATGGAAGTGACCTAAATTATTTTCCATATTTGAATTTTTCGTTCTGATTAGATACATAAGGTGACAAAAATTAGATGCATAAAAATAAAAGCTTGGATAGGAATTGCACATTTGCCCAGAAGAGTTTCCAAAGGGTTTTTTTTTTTTTTTTTTTTTTGGTAATATTTATTTTTTATCAACAAAAGACAATTTTATTATAATTTAAGGGAATGACCGTAAAGTCCATATTCTTGAGGTATTCTTGAGGTTGTCATATTCTGTGTCAAAATGTGGAGCTCTTGAGGTTGATTGAAGACTTGTGCTCTTGAGTTGGTTGAAGTTGTGACGCTTAAAAATTCATTCAAAAGACTCACCCTTCTAGAGACTTTAACTCATAGCATAAGTGGACAAAATGTTTTTTAAATCTAAAACATTTCAACTTTCCTCCACTTCTTTTATTTAGTTTTCATTCCATCAATTTTCCTCCATTTTACAAAAAATATCCTATATATATATAGATTTTTGTTGTGGTTGGCTAACTATCTGTTGGAGTTTTTGCAGATATTCTCTTTTTAAAATTGGATCAGTCATCTTATCAATGATTTCCAATAAAAGAGTAATATCTCCATCTCCCTTCACCACTGTAATACCCTTCCATCCCCACCTCTCTTGTAACAGCAACTACTTCTGCAATTGTATCTTTGCAATATTTGTAAGTTTTTATATGTTATTGTAAAAGCTTACTTTTATTTCTATTTGCAATATTTTTTATTTATCTATCATATATTTTTATTTCTCAAATTATTTATCACTTCACTCCTGGGTGTTAATTGGTATCAGAGCCATAGGAATAGGATTTATAGTTGTTTATCTATCTTTGCATACATATTTCAGGAGGGCAGTAGGACCTAGTTTACTTAAGTGTATGGTGTAAAGGGAACATAGATGGCTATGTTTTCTAGGAATATGTCAATGAAGTCAACAACATCTTCGAATCAGGAGATGAATACTTATGAGGAAAACAAATAACCTATCAAAAATGGAATACCACCATAAAAATTATGGTCTAAAATCCACAAGATAAAAATGACCAATGTATATTTTTTATAACTGCATTAATAGATACTGGTGCAGATATGAATTGTATACAAGAAGGAATAATTCCACTTATTCTCAAAATTTGACATGAAGTCGAGTTTTTGGCAAATTCAAATAGTTGAAGAAGATAGGTATAAGACTGCTTTTACATTCCCTTTTGGCCATTACAAATGGAATGTAATGCCATTTGGTTTAAAAAATGCCCCTTCAAAATTCCAAAATATAATGAATGCAATATTTATACAATACACTGAATTCACTATTGTATACATTGATGATGTATTAGTGTTTTCAAAATCAATAGAGCAACATTGGAAATATCTTAACACATTCTTCCATTTAATCAAGCAAAATGGCTTAACCTTGAGTCCTACAAAAGATTAATCTTTTCCAAACAAAAATTAGATTTTTAGGACATCATATCTACCAGGGAACCATTGTCCCTATAGAAAGGTCAATCCAATTTGTAGACAAATTTCCTGATGAAATAAAAGACAAAAAACAGTTGCAAAGGTTTTTAGGGTGTCTCAATTATATTTTGGACTTCTATCCTAACCTTAGTCAAGAATGTGCAATGCTTAAGAAGAGACTTAGAAAAGATCCCCCTGCATGGACACAAGACCATACCAATACTGTCAAGAGGCTAAAATAGAAGGCAAAAACCCTTCCCTGTCTCAGCTTAGTAGATCCGTCAACACAGCAACTATGGACAAAAGGATAAGACTTTCCGTGACTCTACAGTAATGGAATATTATCATTACTTCCACTCAGCAACAGTACAGTAATTGATTCATGTGATTGAACAGTGTCTCTACTCAGCAATAAGATAAACAGTGCAGAGCCAGACCCATGTGATTGAAGAATTTCATCACTAGGTTTAGGCATCCCTAATGTTTGTCTTATTACTGAGTGGAGGCATTGTTCAATCACATGAATCAATTACTGTGGGCAAGCTATACATTTAGTTTTCGATTTTGATATAGAATATATTAAAGGAGAAAACAATTGTGTCCTTGATTTCCTCTCTCGTGAGTTCTTACAGGGTCATATATCCAAAGAACAGGGCAATTCTTCAGAATGCCCCAAAAAAGTAAGGGAAAATCCCCTCAAAGGCAGTCAGCCCAAACCAACCAAGCAATAGGGTCATCTACCCAGCAAAAAACCCCTGCAAATAAAAAATGGTTTGAAGATCTTCAAGAAGAAGAAGAACTTCTTGCCCAATACAAGCAACAGCAGCTAACTATGCAGCAAAAACAACATCTTAGCTTTTAGCGTGTCTCCCCAGTCAATAAGTCTGTCACCCAGGAATGAAGTGATAAATAATTTGAGAAATAAAAATATATGATAGATAAATAAAAATATTGCAAATAGAAATAAAAGTAAGCTTTTACAATAACATATAAAAACTTACAAATATTGTAGAGATACAATTGCAGAAGTAGTTGCTGTTACAAGAGAGGTGGGGATGGAAGGGTATTACAGTGGTGAAGGGAGATGGAGATATTACAGTGATTGCTATTTTTAGGAAAGGAAGGAGCTAATCGATTCTAGTCCTCTATTACAATGGTCTTCCTTCTCTTATATAAGAGAAGGGATGCCTAAACATAATGATGAAATTCTTTAATCACATGGGTCTAGCTCTGCATTGTTTGTCTTATTGCTAAGTGGAGGCACTGTTCAATCACATGAATCAATTACTGTGCTATTGCTGAGTGGAGGTAATGATAATATTCCGTTACTGTTGAGTCACGGAAAGTCTTATCCTTTTGTCAATAGTTGCTGAGTGGGAGTAATGATGATATTCCATTACTGCTGAGTCACGCCCTATTGTTCGGATATGGCTCCGCTTTTGCTAAGTGGGAGAAATGATGACATTCTGTTACTGTAGAGTCACGCCTCTGTTGTCTAGAAATGATTCCAATATTTAGTTTTGTCATGGAATGGGAGGGAGAATCCCGAAACAGTCGTCTTTATTGTCATCTCCTAGATTGATAGAAGGACGCGAGGTATAGGATCCCTGCTCATCTTCTTCTTCTTTGAGAGATGAAAGAGCCTCCTGGAGATATGCCTTCAAGTCTTTGCTATTGGGAGGAGCAGCAACTAACTTTGTCATCAATTGGTTTTTGGATAGGAGAGCTTTTGATAAATCTCCTACTGTTGACTGAATTGCTGGATGTTTCTGGAACCGCTTCTGAATGGCTTCAGGAGTGATATGGTCTACCTTTGCATTATGCCACTATTTGACATGGAAGGTTTTCCCTATGCAAGGGATTTGCTGTGTTCCTGTATATTCATATTTCCAAAAGACAATCCAGGCTAAACCAAAATTAGTGTAAAAAAGGAAGAGTTTGGGAAAAATTTGCAAATGGGGTTTTGGCTGGTGGATATGTTGCTCAGAGTAAGTATATAACTTAGCTATGTTATATGGCTGTTTTGGGAGAATGTCTTGAATGGGACCAAAATGATTCCACCAATCAAGAAACCAGAAGGGAATTGTCTCAATGTTGAATTTTTGATCAAAATAAATCATCCATGAATGACGGTTGATTTTGTTTTGAACAAAAAAGGAATTTTGCCATGCTTAGGGTCTTATTGCCTGGGAGTTGTTTGGGTTCAAAAAGGGGTTGCCCCCAGTCTGAAGGACTTAGAACACGAAGAATGTTGCAGGTTGAATGAGAAATATCTGAGGGATCATCCTCATTTCTGTTGTGTTTCAAAATAACCTGATTTCGTTACTTTTTCCAAGACATATTGATACCATGCTTGAGTTTTGCGAAAATCATTTGCCTTATAATGGAATCCTGGAGGAAAATAGGATTCTAAAATATCAGTGATATTTGTTTGTGAAAATTCCCTTTCTAAAATCATAATATTTAAAGTAGAGGATTTTGCAAAATATGGACTTCTGTTTTTGCGAAAATTGCTGCTTTTGTTTTTCAAAAGTAATTGCGAAGATGGAGCTGGAAATACTCCTAAAGGCTCCTCAGAATTAGAAGAAGTTGCAATCTGCTTGCCACTACTTTTAACTCCGAAAGCTGCCAATGAATAAGTCTGTGACTTATTGACTGGGGAGACACGCTGAAAGCTGAGATGTTGTTTTTGCTGCATAGTAAGCTGCTGTTGGTTGTATTGGGCAAGAAGTTCTTCTTCTCCTTGAAGATCTTCGAACCATTTTTTATTTGTAGGGGTTTTTTGCTGGGTAGATGACCCCTGTTGCTTGGTTGGTTTGGGCTGACTGCCCTTGAGGGATTTGCCCTTACTTTTTCGGGGCATTCTGAAGAATTGCCCTGTTCTTTGGATATATGACCCTATAAGAACTCACGAGAGAGGAAATCAGGGACACAATTGTTTTCTCCTTTAATATATTCTATATCAAAATCGAAAACTGAAAGTATAGCTTGCCATCTGGCGAAAATATGTTTTAATGCAATGTTTTTAACATCTTTTTTCAAAACAGGTTTTGCAGCTTGACAATTTACTCCTAGTAAAAAATTTTTGTTTAAAATATCATCTTGGAATTTTGAAATACACAAAACTATAGATAATATTTCCTTTTTGATTGTTGAATATTTTGCTTGTGCAGTGTTCCAAGTGCCAAATGTAAATCTAACAATCTTGTCTGTACTACCCATCCTTTGCATAAGGATATCACCATAACCTATGTCTGATGCATCGGTCTGGACTATTTTGAATGTTGACAGATCTACTAAGCTGAGACAGGGAAGGGTTTTTGCCTTCTGTTTTAGCCTCTTGACAGTATTGGTATAGTCTTGTGTCCATGCAGGGGGATCTTTTCTAAGTCTCTTCCTAAGCATTGCACATTCTTGACTAAGGTTAGGATAGAGGTCCACAATATAATTGAGACACCCTAAGAACCTTTGCAACTGTTTTTTGTCTTTTATTTCATCAGGAAATTTGTCTGCAAATTGGATTGACCTTTCTATAGGGACAATGGTTCCTGGTAGATATGATGTCCTAAAAATCTAATCTTTGTTTGGAAAAGATTAATCTTTGTAGGACTTAAGGCTAAGCCATTTTGCTTGATTAAATGTAAGAATGTGTTAAGATGTTTCCAATGTTGCTCTATTGATTTTGAAAACACTAATACATTATCAATGTATATAATAGTGAATTCAGTGTATTGTGTAAATATTGCATTCATTATATTTTGGAATTCTGAAGGGGCATTTTTTAAGCCAAATGGCATTACATTCCATTTGTAATGGCCAAAAGGGACTGTAAAAGCAGTCCTATACTTATCTTCTTCAGCTATTTGAATTTGCCAAAAACCCGACTTCATGTCAAATTATGGGAATATTGTTGCCTTGCTAGGCCTTCCTAATAAATCTTTCTTATTAGGCAAAGGATGCCTTATCCATTGTAAGGCATCATTCAAAGGCTTATAATTTATAACTGATCTTGGGACCCCACGTTTAATTTCTACTGCTTTAAAAACATAAAAGGCTACACAGCTCCATAGCGAACGGCTTTCTCTTATTAGGTTTTTAGAGAGCAATTCCTTGATTTCTGTTTTGCAGGTTTCAAGCAATTCCTGATTCATTTGGATTGGTCTTGCTTTTGTTGGAATTTGGCTTTCCTGAAAATCCTTCTCATATGGCAAACTAACAATATATTTGTTTCTATACTAGAAAGTATGAGGATTATCAGAATAAACTGTCTTTTTCAGTTTGTCCTTAAATTGCTGTATTGCGGATTGGAGTTTCTAGTCATGCAATTGTTGCTCAATTTGTTTGTATTAAATTTCTTGTTTAAGAAAATTCAAGTGTTTTGTCTTATTAATTATTAGATTAATTTGTTTTTCTTCAGAATAAACAAATTTATTTTTTAGAATATTGACATCTCTAACCGATGGAGGATTGAGGAATTCAAATTTTGTTTTTTTGTCTTTTATGTAAGATGTAATTCCTGTTGTATCAACGCTAAAAGGTTGAATAAGAATAATAAAAGGTGTGCCTAATATTACTTCTCTACTCAAATATTTAACAAGGATAAATGTTGATTCAACACAAGTCCCATCATTACATATATGTACTTTGTCTAATTTGTATTGTATATTAAGTTTAGCTCTGCTGGCTGAACTTAATTCTTCTTTTGTCTTTTGATAATATTTTGAAGGAATTATTCCTTCTTGTATACAATTCATATCTGCACCAGTATCTATTAATGCAGTTATAAAAAATATACATTGGTCATTTTTATCTTTTGGATTTTAGACCATAATTTTTATGGTGGTATTCCATTTTTGATAGGTTTTTTGTTTAATGAGTTGGATAAAAGCGTCTTCACCAATGTTATCCTTTTCTTTGATGACTTCTCTTTTCTCATTATCTACCCCTTGAATGATAATTTGTTTACCATTACTTGTGGAGGTTTGTTGTTGTTCTAATTTGATTAATCTGTTGTTGTAGAGCATTTATGCTTAGATTTTGCATATTTGTATGTTGTCTTAATTCTTTTAGTTCAGTTTTTATATGCTTAACTTCTTGCTTTAAGTCTTGAATAGATATCTCTTCTGTTTATTGTTGCTTATACTTTTCTTCAAAGATTTCTTGCAGATTATAAACCCTTTTAGATTTTTGTTGTGGTTGGCTAACTATCTGTTGGAGTTTTTGCAGATATTCTCTTTTTGAAATTGGATCAGTCATCCTATCAATGATTTCCAATAAAAGAGTTTGTTGATTATGGTTGCCGTTTCTCTTAATCATATTACAACATTGTTGATTATAGTCTTGTTGACATTGTTGTTCAGAATCAAAAGAAGAATCTGATGTTGTTGTTTGTTGATTAATTTCATCAATTTGTCTATCATCTTCTGATTCTAAATAAGATTCATATTCAGTTTCAGAATTATATATTGCATTTATAATTATTGTTTTTATTTCTTCCTGAGATAGGCTAGTATCAATTTGTAGCTCATTAATAGTTTGCTTTACTCTACATTGAGCGTTATAATGGCCTTTTTTACCACATTTATGGCAAACAATGTCTTGTTGTCCATTGTTGTTATATCTTCTTCTATGTTGTTTCTTAGGGTTTGGCCTGTGATGATCTTTTTGTTGTTTGGAAGTTGTTAGTTGATAATATTGATTATTAGATGGTTTGCTGTGTGATTTTTTCCTACTATACCTCCTAAGATGGTGTTTCTTAGAAGATTTGTGATGTCTTTTTGGATTTGCCTTAATTGAAGTGAATCCGAATTGTTCACAAAATGAACCAAATTCTTGTTTATTTCGAATCTTCTCTTTTTTCATTCGCTGTTGGAGTTTAAATTGAGTCCCATTGTTTTGTTCTTTAAGTTTTGTCCTAATTGTCTCTTCAAATAATGTTGGTAATCCAGATATAAATTTTTCTTTCCAGAAAGGTTGGTTATTGTCTGGTCTTAAGAAGATTCTCGTCAGAAAGACATCTTTGTACCATTTAAAATCTCCTAACCTTTTACATCTGAGATTTGCCAATATTTCTGCAGTAGTATATTTTAGTTTGGAAGGATCCCCAATGAAATGTTTAGAGATAGTGAAAAGTAAAGTTGCTACAGCATCTTCTATTTCTTCTCCTTCTTTTGTTTTGATTACATTACCTTCTTGGTTTGTTTTAATAGCATAAAGAATTGTCTGTTTATTTGCATGTGTTAAGGTATGATCCCACCATCCTTTTAGTTGTTCGGTAAACCCAGCAACTAAAGATTGTGCTATGGCGTGATTAGTTATTTCGGAATCTTTTGCTTGGTAGGTTGAACTTACCATTGTCATTTGATGTAGTAAATTCATGATTTGATATTACGTTAGCACATCAATATTCCATTCATAGATTGTATCTCCATGATAAGAAGCTTGATAGTATTGGCACCTATCCTCGATTTTCATATCAGGGAAAGAGGGGTTTTGATAGATATTTCTTATTGGCTGGAGATGTCTTATTGTGTTTACAGCTGTGATTTCTTGTTGCTTGAATTGTTGTATAATATCATCAGCTTCTGTTTCAAAATCTATGATATTATTATTTTGTGTTATTACAGTAATTGTCTTGCTAGTAGTTGGTTGTGATTTCTGTGGAGTGTCTTGGACCATAGTTTTACCAATTGCATCATCCAGAAGTTTGATTCTTTCTTGTATTTCTGAATGAATTTGCCCTTTAGCAAGTTGCTTAACATATTTTTTGGGTATTTCATATGGAATGAAAATTGGCTTTTCATCCTTTTGTTTAGGCAGGATTGCTTCATGTTGAACCATATTTTCCACTCTGGTCAACTGAATCGGCTATTATGTCTTAATATGTTGATTTGTGTAATTGTTTTGTTCAAAGAGATTTTTAATATATTTTCCTGTTGGCTAAGTTTCTTTATCTGTTTTGACTTTATAAGGTGCAGCAGTTATGCCTACCTTATAATATGGTATTTTGATTCGTTCCAGAGGTGGATGTATTGATTCTATTAGTTGATTACTTGGAGTTAACTGCCAAGTAGTTGTGGTTTTGTTTGTTACATTTATTTGCCTTTCTTCAGTACATACCTTTTCAAACCATTCAAAAAAGTATATATGAAATTTGTTTAGTTCCATACACGTATACCACTATGCATGTATTTGGCTTTGTTGTTCTATATTATGGTTGTCAAAAAATTGCTTTCTTTTTGCCTTATTCTTATCAAGCATAAAATCTTTTCTTAGTAAGTCTTTGTCCATGACAAAGGGTATACTAAGCATCATTAAGTCTGGGGGTATTTCCATTTCAGTCTTTGTTGGTGACATATTCTGAAATTCTTCTTCAGAATTATTATCTTTGATGATTTGTTGCTGTTTCATAATATGGGTGTAAAATATTACTGTTGTGAACTCCTTGTAAGTTCGGATGAACTTGAGGAGGTGCAGTAGGAATTATATGGTCAAGATCTGGAATTTCAAAACTTGAATGTGAAGAGTTTTGCCTGAAAATTCTTACAGGTACTGACGAGCAAGATGCTCTGGAAGAATCTGGAAGTTCAGTTATTATTGGCTTGGTGTTAGGTAGTCTAAAGGATTGGGTAAATGGACTATTGAATCTAATCCCTCCGCTGCCATCAGCATATTCTACCAATTGCCTAATTTTAGTAGTTTGCTTACTTTGTTGTGGCGGTTCTAAGTTTGCAATTTCAATAGCATCTGGGAGTTTCCATTCTTCTGGAAAAATCAACTTAGACCATGCTAAAGTCTTGGGTATTATTGCATTTTCATTATCTTTTAAATTGCTTTGTAATAATACCGTTTTACTCTTTTTATGTTGTCTTTTTATGATAGGCGTATTGACAAGAGTAGAGTACACCCTGTATTGCGTCCGATAGATGATAGCCAGAGGCTGAGAGTCGGTTCTCATCTCAGAATTATGTAAATTGACGTTTAATGTTAGGGCATCCAGTATATTCTGATCAGTCAGACTGATTGTGAAGTCTGGATAACAATTAAAATATACTAGTCCTGTATGGAGACCGGATTGGACTCCTCCTAACATAGTTTTTTCAAAATTCTTGAACCTACAGTCTCTAAGTGCCATGAATAGAGACATGTTAAGACCATCTCTTCCTAAGGGTTTAGCACAAATTTGTACTAATCCAACATGTAGGAATCTGTATTTTTCTTCAAGGTATTTTTCTATTGTCTTTTCTTTAAGGAGTAATATAGTTTTATATTCTCCATCCATAACAATTGTCTCTTCATCAGTTCTAACCTTAAAACTAGTTAAGAACATGTTGCCTTCATAAATTTCTTTTGCAAGGATTTTGGGTAATTTCCAATTGCAAAGTTTTTTTTTTTGTCTATAATATATTCTTTTTCCTCAGAAGTATTCATCTCCTGATTTGAAGATGTTGTTGACTTCATTGACATATTCCTAGAAAACATAGCCATCTATGTTCTCTCTACACCATACACTTAGGTAAACTAGGTCTTACTTCGAGACTTAACTCAATGCCCTACTACCCACTTGAAATATGCATGCAAAGATAGATAAATAAAGCCATAGGAATAGGATTTATAGTTGTTTATCTATCTTTGCATGCATATTTCAGGTGGGTAGTAGGGCATTGAGTTAAGTCCCGAAGTAAGACCTAGTTTACCTAAGTGTATATTGTAGAGAGAATATAGATGGCTATGTTTTCTAGGAATATGTCAATGAAGTCAACAACATCTTCAAATCAGGAGATGAATACTTCTGAGGAAAAAGAATATGTTATAGACAATAAAAAACTTTGCAATTGGAAATTACCCAAAATCGCTGCAAAAGAAATTTATGAAGGCGACAGGTTCTAACTAGTTTTAAGGTTAGAACTGATGAAGAGACAATTGTTATGAATGGAGAATATAAAACTATATTACTTCCTAAAGAAAAGACAATAGAAAAATACCTTGAAGAAAAATACAGATTCCTACATGTTGGATTAGTACAAATTTGTGCTAAACCCTTAGGAAGAGATGGTCTTAACATGTCTCTATTCATGGCACTTAGAGATGTAGGTTCAAGAATTTTGAAAAAACTATGTTAGGAGGAGTCCAATCCGGTCTCCATGCAGGACCAGTATATTTTAATTGTTATGCAGACTTCACAATCAGTCTGACTGATCAGAATATACTGGATGCCTTAACATTAAACGTCAAAATACATAATTCTTAGATGGGAACCGACTCTCAGCCTCTGGCTATCATCTATCGGACGCAATACAGGGTGTCCTCTACTCTTGTCAATACGCCTATCGTAAAAAGACAACATGAAAAGGGTAAAACGATATTATTACAAAGCAATTTAAAAGATAATGAAAATGCAATAATACCCAAGACTTTAGCATGGTCTGAGTTGGTTTTTCCAGAAGAATGGAAACTCCCATATGCTATTGAAATTGTGAACTCAGAACCGCCACAACAAAATAAGCAAACTACTAAAATTAGGTAATTGGTAGAATATACTGATGGTAGCGGAGGGATTAGATTCAATAGTCCATTTACACAATCCTTTAGACTACCCAACACCAAGCCAATAATAACTGAACTTCCAGATTCTTCTGGAGCATCTTGCTCATCAGTATCTGTAAGAATTTTCAGGCAAAACTCTTCACATTCAAGTTCTGAAATTCTAGATCTTGACCATATAATTCCTACTGCACGTCCTCAAGTTCATTCGAACTTACAAGGAATTCACAACAGTAATATTTCATACCCATATTATGAAACAGCAACAAATCATCAAAGATAATAATTCTGAAGAAGAATATCAGAATATGTCACCAACAAAGACTGAAATGGAAATACCCCTAGGCTTAATGATGCTTAGTATACCCTTTGTCATGGACAAAGACTTACTAATAAAAGATTTTATGCTTGATAAGAATAAGGCAAAAAGAAAGCAATTTTTTGACAACCATAATCTAGAATAACAAAGCCAAATACGTGTACAGTGGTATACGTATATGGAACTAAACAAATTTCATATATACTTTTTTGAATGGTTTGAAAAGGTATATACTAAAGAAAGGCAAATAAATGTAACAAACAAAACCACAACTACTTGGCAGTTAACTCTTAAGTAATCAATTAATAGAATCAATACATCCACCTCTGGAACAAATCAAAATACCATATTATAAGGTAGGCATAACTACTTCACCTTATAAAGTCAAAACAGATGAAGAAACTCAGTCAACAGGAAAAGATATTAAAAATCCCTTTTAACAGAACAATTACACAAATCAACATATTAAGACAATAGTCGATCAGTTAACCAAAGTGGAAAATATGGTTCAACATGAAGCAATCCTACCTAAACAAAAGGGTGAAAAGCCACTTTTCATTCCACATAAAATACCCAAACAATATGTTAAACAACTTGCTAAAGGGCAACTTTATTCAGAAATACAAGAAAGAATCAAACTTCTGGATGATGCAATTAGTAAAACTGTGGTCCAAGACACTCCATAGAAATCACAACCAACTACAAGTAAGACAATTACTGTAATAACACAAAATAATAATATCATAGATTCTGAAACCGAAGCTGATGATATTATACAACAATTCAAGCAACAAGAAATCACAGCTGTAAACACAATACGACATCTCCAACCAATAAGAAAATCGAGGATAGGGGCCAATACTATCAAGCTTCTTATTACGGAGGTACAATTATTGATGGGTTAACGCAATATCAAATCATGAATTTACTACATCAAATGACAATGGTAAGTTCAGCCTACCAAGCAAAGGATTCTGAAATAACTGATCACGCCACAGCACAATCTTTAGTTGCTAGGTTTACCGGACAACTAAAAAGATGGTGGGATCATACCTTAACACATGCAAATAAATAGACAATTCTTTATGCAATTAAAACATACCAAGAAGGTAATGTAATCAAAACAGAAGAAGGAGAAGAAATAGAAGATGATGTAGCAACTTTACTTTTCACTATCTCCAAACATTTCATTGGGGATCCTTCCAAACTAAAAGATACTACTGCAGAAATATTGGCAAATCTCAGATGTAAAAGGTTAGGAGTAAATGGTATAAAAATGTCTTTTTGACGAGAGTCTTCTTAAGACCAGACAATAACCAACCTTTTTGGAAAGAAAAATTTATATCTGGATTACCAACATTATTTGCAGAGACAATTAGGACAAAACTTAAAGAACAAAACAATGGGACTATCCCTTGGGAACAATTAATATATGGAGATTTAATTAGTACAATACATCAAGCTGGGATAGCCCAATGTACTCAATTTAAACTCCAACAGCAAATGAAAAAAGAGAAGATTCGAAATAAACAAGAATTCGGTTCATTTTGTGAACAATTCGGATTCACTTCAATTAAGGCAAATCCAAAAAGACATCACAAATCTTCTAATAAACACCATCTTAGGAGGTATAGTAGGAGAAAATCACACTAGCAAACCATCTGATAATCAATATTATCAACCAACAACTTCCAGACAACAAAAAGATCATCACAGGCCAAACCCTAAGAAACAACATAGAAGAAGATATAACAACAATAGACAACAAGACATTGTTTGCCATAAATGTGGTAAAAAAAGGCCATTATAAAGCTCAATGTAGAGTAAAGAAAACTATTAATGAGCTACAAATTGATACTAGCCTATCTTAGGAAGAAATAAAAACAATAATTATAAATGCAATATATAATTCTGAAACTGAATATGAATCTTATTCAGAATCAGAAGAAGATAGACAAATTGATGAAATTAATCAACAAACAACAACATTAGATTCTTCTTCTGAATCTGAACAACAATGTCAACAAGACTGTAATCAGCAATGTTGTAATATGATTAAGAGAAACGGCAACCATAATCAACAAACTCTTTTATTAGAAATCATTGATAGGATGACTGATCCAATTTTAAAAAGAGAATATCTGCAAAAACTCCAACAGATAGTTAGCCAACCACAACAAAAATCTAAAAGGGTTTATAATCTGCAAGAAATCTTTGAAGAAAAGTATAAGCAACAACAAACAAAAGAGATATCTATTCAAGACTTAAAGCAAGAAGTTAAGCCGATAAAAACTGAACTAAAAGAATTAAGACAACATACAAATCTGCAACATCAGATTCTTCTTTTGAATCTGAACAACAATATCAACAAGACTGTAATCAGCAATGTTGTGATATGATTAAGAGAAACAGCAACCATAATCAACAAACTCTTTTATTGAAAATCATTGATAGGATGACTGATCCAATTTTAAAAAGAGAATATCTGCAAAAACTCCAACAGATAGTTAGCCAACCATAACAAAAATCTAAAAGGGTTAATAATCTGCAAGAAATCTTTGAAGAAAAGTATAAGCAACAATAAACAGAAGAGATATCTGTTCAAGACTTAAAACAAGAAGTTAAGCAGATAAAAACTAAACTAAAAGAATTAAGACAACATACAAATCTGCAAAATCTGAGCATAAATGCTCTACAGCAACAGATTAATCAATTAGAACAACAACAACAAACCTCCACAAGTAATGGTAAACAAATTATCATTCAAGAGGTAGATAATGAGGAAAGCAAAGTCATCAAAGAAAAGGATAACATTGGTTAAGAAGCTTTAATCCAACTCATTAAACAAATAACCTATCAAAAATGGAATACCACCATAAAAATTATGGTCCAAAATCCAAAAGATAAAAATGACCAGTGTATATTTTTTATAACTGCATTAATAGATACTGGTGCAGATATGAATTGTATACAAGAAGGAATAATTCCTTCAAAATATTATCAAAAGGCAAAAGAAGAATTAAGTTCAGCCAGCGAAGCTAAACTTAATATACAATACAAATTAGATAAAGTACATATAAGTAATAATGGGACTTGTGTTGAATCAACATTTATCCTTGTTAAAAATTTGAGTAGAGAAGTAATATTAGGTACACCTTTTATTACTCTTATTCAACCTTTTAGTGTTGATACAACAGGAATTACATCTTACATAAAAAGACAAAAAAACAAAATTTGAATTCCTTAATCCTCCATCGGTTAGAGATGTCAATATTCTAAAAAATAAATTTGTTTATTCTAAAGAAAAACAAATTAATCTAATAATTAATAAGACAAAACACTTGAATTTTCTTAAACAAGAAATTCAATACAAACAAATTGAGCAAGAATTGCATGACTGGAAACTCCAATCCGCAATACAGCAATTTAAGGACAAACTAAAAAAGACAGTTTGTTCTGATAATCCTCATACTTTCTGGCATAGAAACAAATATATTGTTAATTTGCCATATGAGAAGGATTTTCAGGAAAGCCAAATTCCAACAAAAGCAAGACCAATCCAAATGAATCAGGAATTGCTTGAAACCTGGCTCTGATACCAATTAACTCCCAGGAATGAAGTGATAAATAATTTGAGAAATAAAAATGTATGATAGATAAATAAAAAATATTGCAAATAGAAATAAAAGTAAGCTTTTACAATAACATATAAAAACTTATAACTATTGCAGAGATACAATTGCAGAGGTAGTTGCTGTTACAAGAGAGGTGGGGATGGAAGGGTATTACAGTGGTGAAGGGAGATGGAGATATTACAGTGATTGCTATTTTTAGGAAAGGAAGGAGGTAATCGATTCTAGTCCCCTATTACAATGGTCTTCCTTCTCTTATGTAGGAGAAGGGATGCCTAAACCTAATGATGAAATTCTTCAATCACATGGGTTTGGCTCTGCATTGTTTGTTTTATTGCTGAGTGGAGGCATTGTTCAATCACATGAATCAATTACTGTGCTGTTGCTGAGTGGAGGCAATGATAATATTCTGTTACTGTAAAGTCACGGAAAGTCTTATCCTTTTGTCCGTAGTTGTTAAGTGGCAGTAATGATGATATTCCATTACTGTAGAGTCACAGAAAGTCTTATCCTTTTGTCCATAGTTGCTGAGTGGGAGTAATGATGATATTCCATTACTGCTGAGTCACGCCCTATTGTCCGGATATGGCTCCGCTTTTGCTGAGTGGGAGAAATGATGACATTCTGTTACTGTAGAGTTACGCCTCTGTTGTTTGGAAATGATTCCAATATTTGGTTTTGTCATGGAATGGGAGGGAGTATCCCGAAACAGTCGTCTTCATTGTCATCTCCTAGATTGATAGAAGGACACGAGGTACAGGATCCCTGCTCATCTTCTTCTTCTTTGAGAGATGAAAGAGCCTCCTGGAGGTATGCCTTCAAGTCTTTACTATTGGGAGGAGCAGCAGCTAACTTTGTCATCAACTGGTTTCTGGATAGGAGAGCTTTTGATGAATCTCGTACTATTAACTGAATTGCTGGATGTTTCTAGAACCACTTCTGAATGGCTTCAGGAGTGATGTGGTCTACCTTTGCATTATCCCACCATTTGACATGGAAGGTTCTCCCTATGCAGGAGATTTGCTGTGTTCCTGTATATTCATATTTCCAAAAGACAATTCAGGATAAACCAAAATTAGCGTAAAAAAGGAAGAGTTTAGGAAAAATTTGCAAATGGGGTTTTGGCTGGATATGTTGCTCATAGTATGTATATGACTCAGCTATGTTATATGGATGTTTTGGGAGAATGTCTTGATTGGGACCAAAATGATTCCACCAATCAAGAAACCAGAGGGGAATTATCTCAATGTTGAATTTTTTATCAAAATAAATCATCCATGAATGACGGTTAATTTTGTTTTGAACAAAAAATGAATTTTGCCATGCTTTCTCATAATCAAAATAATTATAAAGACTTGGAGTCTTGTTGCCTGGGAGTTGTCTGGGTTCAAAAAGGGGTTGCCCCCAGTCTGAAGGACTTAGAACACGAAGAATGTTGCAGGTTGAATGAGAAATATTTAAAGGATCATCCTCATTTTTGTTGTGTTTGAAAATAACTGATTTCGTTGCTTTTTCCAAGACATGTTGATGCCATGCTTGAGTTTTGCGAAAATCATTTGCCTTATAATGGAATCCTGGAGGAAAATAGGATTCTAAAATATCAATGATATCTATTTGCAAAAATTCCCTTTCTAAAATCATAATATTTAAAGAAGAGGATTTTGCTAAATATGGACTTCTGTTTTTGCGAAAATTGCTGCTTTTGTTTTTCAAAAGTAATTGCGAAGATGGAGCTAGAAATACTCCTAAAGGCTCCTCAGAATTAGAAGAAGTTGCAATCTGCTTGCCACTACTTTTAACTCTGGAAGCTGCCAATGAATAAGTCTGTGACTTATTGACTGGGGAGACACGCTGAAAGCTGAGATGCTGTTTTTGCTGCATAGTTAGCTGTTGTTGCTTATATTGGGCAAGAAGTTCTTCTTCTTCTTGAAGATCTTCGAACCATTTTTTATTTGCAGGGGTTTTTGGCTGGGTAGATGACCCTGTTGCTTGGTTAGTTTGGGCTGACTGCCTTTGAGGGGATTTTCCCTTACTTTTTCGGGGCATATATATATATATATATATATATATATATATATATATATATATATATATATATATATATATATATTTGAAGTGGACAGATTCTTTGTGTTTCTTGTTTTATGCATTATGTGTTTGGTGTCATAATTATATATTGCTTTGAGTGATTAGTTAGGTGCCATGTTTTACAAATAGTTTTTGATAGAAAGCTTTCCTTTTAGTACATCCGAATCAATGCTCAATTGGGTGTCATGTTTTATAAAATTAGAAAGCTTTCACATCTGGTTCAAGCATGCTTTAAAAATCAAATTTTCAAACTTTGTAAAGCCATGTTTCTCAGATTGTTTTAGGCATGCTTTTCCAACTTTGTAAACCCATGTTCCTCGACTTGTTTTATGCATGCATTGATCAACATTTAAAAATAAGTTTTTCAAACTTTTATAAACCATATTTTACGGCCATGTTTTATGTCTTTGGTCCACCATAGAATCTCTCAATTCCTATAAATAGAACCCCTTCTATTTGAAATATATCAAGCCCTCCTTAAACAAAACTTTTAATGTTCATCTTCTTTATTTTTCTCTAGAGTATTTGAAACTGAGTTTTCACTTCTATGCTCTAAAAATTATTCAAACCATATTTTAAATCACATCCTTGGGTGTGTGTGAGTCCATTGCGATGGAGAACAAGTTTGCAAGCTTGTAGTGTTGAGAATCACTTGAAAAAGGTTGGATGCATCCGAAGTCGTGAGCACATAGAGATCGATTGACGAGTTGTGGGAGTGAAGTCAACTACTTAAGTCCGTGGGGTCTGTGAGTATTGTGTTTGTACTTATTACTTTCATAGTGGATTCGCTTTATCTGGATGAGATCCCGTGGTTTTTCCCTAATAGGACTTCCACGTAAAATCTCCTGTGCAAAACTTTTAATGTTCATCTTTTGAAGGGGGGTTGAATAGGTATTTAAAATTCTTAACCAATTTTAGTCTCAAGCATTCAAAACTATTTAATAATAGCCCCTAAAGTAATAAATCAAATATATATCTGTTACACCCCATTTTTGCACCACCTTACTAAGGTTTGTCATTCCATGTAGGTTTTTCTTTTGTTCTTGAGTCTTGTCACTTGCATTAGGTTTTTAGAGTCCTAAGGATAATGGGTATGAATTTTGTGACTTGAAGGACATGAGAGCTTTTAGTGACTTGAAGGGCATAATTGTCTTTTACGGTCACAAACTTTTCATTTGACTTTGAAATGATCTCTAAATTGCCAATTGGAGTTTATATTGGTACATATGAGATATTTATAGGTTCAATTTAGGTGAATTAATGGCTTAGGGTTAAAATGGCTCATAATGATTCAAGTTGGTTAAAAGACCCACTTTGGGTTAGCTCAATTCGGTTTACAATTACCAATCAGTTTTCTCCAATGAGACTTTAATTAGTCATTATTTTATCCCTAAAAGTGTTTTGAATGTTCAATTTTGATTTGGAAAGCATTTGGTTCAATCCTATGTGCATACCTATGCTTTGCAATGGTAGTGCATAGTGGTTAACCGCCTTTGTAAAACCTAACTATGCACCCATGTTTAGTAGGTTTTTGCCCTAAAATGTTTAAAAATGTATTCTTCATCGAAACACGGTCGTTTTGTCTTTCATTTCATCAAAATCAGAGTTAATTTGACTTCTAAAACACTTCTAGAAGAGAAGATGTCCAAAAAAAGGGAAAAACTGAAGATGGGCTCGGGTGACCCCCCAGCCTTGGTGTCACACCCCATTTTTGCATCACCTTACTAGGGCTTGTCATTTCATGTAGGTTTTTGTTTTGTTTTGTAGTCTAGTCATTTGCATTAGTTTTTTAAGGTCACAAGGATAATGGATATGAATTTTGGTTCAATTCAGAGTTGATCTTGAAGGTTAATAAGAACTTTTGTGACTTGAGAGGCATAATCGTCTTTTAGGTCACAAACTTTTCATTTAACCTTGAAATGATCTCCAAATTGTTAATTGGAGTTCATATTGATTCATATGAGGTATTTCTAAGTTCAATTTGATGAATCAATGGCTTAGGATTAAAATGGCTCAATATCGTTCAAGTTGTTTAATTGACCCCTTTCGGGTTAGCTCAATTTGACTCATAATTACCCACCAATTCTTTTCAAATTGACTTTAATTAGTCAAAAAATTTTCCCTAAAAGTGTTTTGGAATGTTCAATTTTAGTTTGGAAAGCATTTGATTTGATTCTATATGCATACTTATGCTTTGTAAAGGTAGTGTATAGCGGTTGACCGCCTTTGTAAAACCTTAACATGCACCCATGGTTAGTGGTTTTTGTCCTAAAATGTTTAAAAATGTATTCTTCATCAAAACACGATCGTTTTGGCTTTTATTTCATCAAAATTGGGGTTAATTTGGGCCCCCCTAAAACACTCCTAGAAGGCAACAAACACTATAAAAAGGAAAAAACTGAAGCGGGCTCGGTTGACCTGCCCAGGCCCTAGTGGTCACCCAAGCTTGTTCTCCTATTTTAGCTGAAGCGGGATTCTCCTTCCTATTTTGACGGTTTTGGATTCTTTTGCACGAGTTTCCTTCTAGTGTTTGGTAACTTTTGAGTTTCTTAAGTACCAAGGGAGTCTCTAATAACCCTTGGATTAATTTTTAGGGTTTTAATCCTAGCCATTCTTTTATCCTAATTAAACTCTATAAATACCCCACTATGCTTCAGCATAAAGGGGGACAACTAGGAGGTAACTAAGAGCCACTTTATGCATTAAACCTAAGTTTTTGAGAGAGAATAAGAGAGAGAGAGATCTAAAGGAGAGTCAGAGTTCCTGTTGTAGCCTTGAAGAAACTTGTTTCAAATCATTCACAAGAGCAAGAGATAGTCTCTATAACAGCAAAGAGAGCTTTCCTAAGGTAACCTTCTTCCTTATTAATGCTGAATGAGGGTTTTCTTATAGAATAGGGCTTATTGCATGTTAAAGGTTGCTTTGTTATCATGTGTGGATGCTTTAGTTAGTTAATATACATGAAATAGTTGCTGTTCATGATAAGCTTAGCATGTTTTAGGTTTGTTTCATAGGATTTAAAGCATAATTGTGAGTTTAGGGTTTCTATTATCCTTATTTTAGGTAAGTTGCATATAGCATGATAACTTAAGGTTTGTTATTATTTTTTCTTCATAGTTGCTATATATGTATTGCATATAGAATAACTATGATAATTTTTGCATTCATATAGTTGATTTTCTAGGGTTTTTATGCATGTCATGGTTCTAGGATTGTATTAGGGTTTATGTGAATTCACTATTTTTACTGTTTGCATGATTAGTGGATGATTTTAGGCTTTAATACTATTCTGTCCAGATTCATATATCATTGTTTTTGCATGGTTTTAAGCACGTGTAAGGGTGATCACCCTTATTTATAAGGCCGTTATTGCTTAAGCTTGCTTGGAGATAATTGCATAAGGTAAGTAGGGTTTGAAAGTGCCCTAATTCACTTTCTTTTTTTTTTTTTCCCCCTAATCCTTCTCTTCTCCCTTTTTAGGGTTACTTTTTAATACAAATCTATGGTCATAATCAAAGGTTTTCTTGATTAATAAATTACCTTTCTATCAAAGTTTCCATCTCATGGAAGTTTTCAAATTTGGACTATTCAATACATTCTTTATCTTTCAAATAAGGAAATCTAGGGTTTTTACCATAGGTTTGTATGAGGATTTAACCTTATTCTTATCGAACTACGTGGAATTTGATCCATATATCCCATTGCATGGTAAGTAGGCGCTCATTTTGAAAGTCCACTCTAGGATCCAAGTATCCTAGTTTTCTATTTTATTTTATTTTCTTTATTTTATTTGTTTATTATGCATAGATGGATGGATATTTGCATACTATCTTGTGATGATACTTGCTGATTTTTATGTGGAAAAGACTTTAGATTAGCCCAAATAAACTAAGAGACTAAAAGGGTGACATGGGTGCTTATAGGCTTTGCCTAAAACCTTCCCATGTCATAACTTAGCCTTTGAATCCCCAATTTCTTTAGTTTCCAAAAATACTATTTTTGCCTTTCCTTCTTAAACATGGACTCATTCAATTATTTTCTTAACAAAATGGTTTTTAGGGTTTTCCTTGTTTCCTTTAAAAAATAAGATGGCGACTCCTTTTCTTTTTTCAAACCCTTTTCAAACCAATTTTTTTTCAATCATATGGGCCACTTTCCGAGGTTTATAGTTTGGCGACTCCACTGGGGATTTGTGGGCTAGACTCTATAAAGTTTAATTGGGCTAAACTAATTTCTTATATTTAATTAAAATCAATCACATGCATCCGCTTGGTTGTGTGCTTTCATTTATTGCATTGTGTGCGCAAATTGTTGCATGATAGGTTCAATTGTCCCTTGATGTATCTCCTTGCCAATGATAGGCCTAGTTTCAACCTTGGTTTTCTTGATTCCAAGTGTTAGGGCAAAAGCTGTCAACCTTTCTTGCCTAGTACCCTTGGGTTTGCCCTTGGGTATATTGAATGAATTAATCACGTACTACTAGAGCCACGTGGCATTCCTAATGCCACATATGATTAGGTATAAGGATTGGTTCAAACAAGTGAAGGACCCTAGCCTACCATCTCTTAGTGCATGTAGTGGGCCTTATAGGGCACTACGGTCTCACCATTATGCACCCACATTTGTTTGTAATGATGATATGCCGTGTTTGTGATATGAGGCTCTATATCCTATGCCCTTAACATACACCTTTGTACCCTATCCTTTGTATAGGCCATGGGTTAGAAGGAATACGTTAAAGAAGTAGGATGTTAGGCTATGTTTGTGATGTGTAATCCATGGGAATTCATTAAACCTAATTGAAGGACTCTATACCCTATTCTTTTAAACACATACCTTCAATCCATAGGCTTTGTAAGGGTAATTGGATAAAAGGAATGAATTAAATGAATATGGTGTAAGTCCGGATTCATTGAGACAAATATGGAGGTTTAGGATAAGTTCCTAGGCTAAAAGGTCAAAATGTTCCATGAAACCCTTGCAACTTCCGCTTTAAAATGGTTCTTAGCGTTGGATGAGAATAGGACTCGGACTTGGGAAGACATATGCATTGAATTCTCAGGCGCACTACAAGTATAATACAGAGGTGGATGTTACTCGAAGAGACTTGGAAACTACAAAGCAAGGGGCTAATGAAACTTTCTCTGCCTATATTACAAGATGGAGACAGAAGGCTTCAAAAATGACAGATAGACCTAATGAGGAGGACTAAATTCAGTTGGTGGTTAAGAACTTGCTGCTGGTGTATCATAAGCATCTATTTGCCCACTACTTCCCTAATTTTAAGGCTCTTATTGGGGCTGGCACGCAAGGTTGAAGATGCTATCAATGAATGGGACAATCAAGACTGAGGAAGTGAGGAGTCAGTAAGACAAGCTTTGCTGGGAAGAACAACACCGAGGTTAATACCATAACCCAACCCATTCAACCCATTTCTCTCAATGATGTTAACCCAACTCACCAATTCACCGAGCTATACATGCCACTCAAAGAGTCTTGGAAAAGCTCATGAGCTGTGATCTATTGAAGCCACTTGACCTGAGGCCCCCCTTACCCAAAAATTACAATGAGAATGAGTACTACAAGTATAATCAATCCAAAGGCCATGCCACCAACCGCTGCTACTGCCTTCGCCATCAAATCCAAGATCTTCTTGATAAGCAAATCATCTCACCACCAAGTCGCCCAAATGTCACCTGCAATCCTCTCCCATCTCACAAAAACATACCCCCACTAAACAACATAAATGCTATTGAGTCCAAATCATCTCACCTCCGCTGACCTATAAGACAATATACCCCACTCCCCATGACCTTTAACCAATTCTTCATCTTTTGTCGTAACAAAAGCCTCATAATGCCACTCCCACTAAGACCAAGACCATCAACCCCTCACCAAGCCAATACCACCGTGCACCTAGCCATGACACCGAAGTTTTTCCCATGCTAAAAAAGATCATTCAAGACCTCATTGACCAAAAGGTGGTGTTGTTGCCAAGGAAATCCATACAATAAGAGCTAAAAGAAAGGTATGAAGCGAGGGATCCTCAGGTTGGCCTATTGAGTGAATCGTTAGGGAAGTTTTTATTATTATGTGCTATATTCGAGTCTAAATACGATTCCAGATGAGCTAATAGTCCCCACAGGTAGGGATGACATGGAGAACATCGACATGCTAGAATGGGGGGACCTAATGAATGACACCGAGGAAGTCCATGACATATGGGCTAGCGATGATAAGTTAGATCACATAATCAGAGGGGGCCAACATTTTAAGCGTCCACACTTGGAATCCGAGAATCCGTTGGGAGACTTGGAGGGGCAAAGGCGTCTTGACTTACAAAAGGAAGAAGATGAGGTGCTTAGGCAGCTGAAGAAGACCAATACTAACATTACTATATGGGGTTTACTCATGGCCTCACATAAGTATAGACAAACCGTGTTGAAACTGTTGAATCAGATACAGGTGCCTGTTGATACATCCCCCGAGGGATTAGTACACTTAGTGAATCTAACCTTTAAAAATTCTACTATTGTGTTTATCGATGTAGAACTACCTAAACATGGGCCAAGCCACTCCCAAGCTCTCTATGTGACCGTCGATATTATGGGAAAGAGGGTTCCCACCGTCATCTTAGATAATGGGTCTGCATTGAATATGTGCCCTCTCAAAACTGCCACTGTCTTGGGTTTGGAACCCACCGATTTCATGCCATCTGGGTAAACTGTGAAAGCTTATGATAACACTCACCAAGAAGTGATAGGGGTGCTTACTTTGCCTCTAATCATGGGACCCACTGAATTTCGGGTGGAATTCTAGGTTTTGGATATGCTGTCATGCTTCAATTTGTTATTGGGAAGACCTTGGATTCATCTTGCTAGGGATGTACCGTCTTCACTCTATCAAAAGGTGAAGTTTCCTTATGAAGGTGCCATAGTGACACTTCAAGGGGATTATGACCTGAGATTGGCTGGGGTGCCTGTATGTGAGATACAACCTGAATCGGCGGCTACACCGTTATTTGGGTTTGACTATGTCCAATGCATTGAGAAGGAGCTTGAAAAGGGTGAATTGATACCCTTGGATTTTTGCCCCTATGGCAATTTGCATATTGGTGAGATCATAAGAAGAATGAGTTTCTTTCCAAGCATGGGTTTAGGGCGTCGCCAACAAGGGATCCCTAGGTCTATTCAGAACCGTGTTGCCTCATACACCTTTAGCCTAGGATATGAGCCGTCTAGAAATGACTATGTGGAAATGATGAAAAGAAATAAAGAGAAAATAAGAGCTCAAGTTGAGGGAAAGGTGATAGACCTGAGAATCTCTCCATATCAGCCCACTTTAAATGGTTATTTCGTCAAAGAAAGGGATGATTTTCTATACTACAGGTTTCTAGAACCCACCTTTGACCGAGCTACCAAGACCAGAGTTCTGGGGTTTGAAATCTTCTTCACCGAGTGGTATCCGATTACAACTTAAATGGTGGATGATAAAGCCATCAATGATAAGTATTGAGAGAAGGAAGAGGAAGATTAGGCTGAACATTTGGATACAAGGGCTATGATTGAATGTTCCAAGACATGATCTTTACCTTGGGAGACTCAACCATCGAAGAACTCCAAGATTCGTCCGTTAGCCATGCTACCATACCACTTCTTAATTGGTACCTTGAAAGTGGTGTCATTGCGGAAATCCATGAGGAAAAAGACCTTGGTCTACCCGATAGCAGTTGTAGGTGTCTCAGTTTAGCAATATGTCCCTAATTCAATAAGATGTATTTACTTTACTCACTTTGTGCAGTCGTAGTATTGATACATATTTGTTTTGTTCTTTATGTCATTCCTACTATCTCTAGTTAATAAAGTATGTTTCTTTCTATATATGCAGTGTCTCCTTTCTCTCTTTAATGGATATCTATGGCATGGATATACATCTTAGGTACGATGTCCCCTCAGAGCTTGTTGAACAAAAGAAAAAGGGCGTTACCGAACCTAATATGGATGAATTGGAATCTTCAACTTTGGGACAAATGAATTGCCAACAATAGTTAAAATTGGGAAAACCCTTCCCCTATTGAAAAAAAAAAAGATGATATCCCTTTTAAAGGCCAACATTATGGCCTTTGTATGGTCTTATGAAGACATACCTGGTATTGACCCCGACATTGTGCAACACTATATCCCCAATTACCCTTAAAGAAGTCGGTAAAGCAGAAGCTAAGAAGATTAAAATCAGAATAGGACTAGACGCTGGGTTTCTCCAAGTTGTGGAGTACCCCGAGTGGTTATCGAATATAGTACCTATGCCTAAGAAAGATAGGAAAGTGAGGATGTGCGTGGATTTTCAAGACCTTAAGGCTGCGAGCCCTAAGGATGACTTTCCTTTACCCCATATCGATGTGTTAGTAGATAGTACAGTGGGACATGCACTTCTTTCTTTTATGGACTGATTCTCCAGGTATAATAAGATAAAAATGGCACCTCAAGATATAGAGAAAACCACTTTTATCACGCAATGGGGAATATACTATTACAAAGTAATGCCTTTTGGCTTAAGAAACGTTGGGGCTACTTACCAAAGAGCAGCTATGACCCTATTGCATGATATGATCCATAAAGAAGTCGAGGTTTATGTCGACGACATGATCGTGAAGTCCGTGGATAGGAAAGGCACTTCAAGACATTAGAGAAATTCCTAGAGCGAGCAAGGCAGTACAACTTCCGTTTAAATCCTCAAAAGTGCACTTTTGGTATCACCGTAGGCAAGCTGTTAGGATCAGAAGGGGATTGAAGTGGACCCAAGGAAGATAAATCCATTATTAAGATGGAGTTGCCTTAGTACCGAGAAGCAGATCCGGGATTTTCTAAGAGAAATTCAGTACATAAGCCGATTCATTGCCAACTTGACCATGGTTTGCAAGCCAATTTTCAAATTGCTTAAGAAAGGTGTGCCGAAAGTATGGAACAAGGAATGTCAAGAGGCCTTTGAGACCATTAAAAGGTATTTGAGCAATCCCCCAATTTTAGTTCCCCCACAGCAAGGCGCACCGCTTTTGTTATACTTAACAGTCACCAAAACCGCGACGGGAGCTATGATAGCTCAATACCTCGAAGGGGTGACGAAGGAAAATGCCATCTACTACTTAAGGAAGAAAATGAAGGACTATGAAGTGAAGTACAACACAATTGAAAAGGCTTGTGTGGCACTAGTATGGGCAACTCAGAAACTCCGTTACTACATGTGTCTTTCGAAGTATTCTTGATAAGTCTCATGGATCCGTTGAAGTACCTGATAGAAAGGCCAGTATTATCATACAGAACTGCGCATAAGCACATCCAGAAGTGCACATAAGCACCTATTCACTACAGCCCCACACAAAAACGAACCACTTGATATTCCTCCATGAAAGGGTTTGGAAATAACCTAGCCAATCCCTCAAAGAAAATTGCCCAGGCAATTCAATACAGCGGAGACAGTAATGCTAGGGCTTATATGGTGTAATAACAGTGGGTGACAAGAATTTCAGTCTCTCATGTAGCCACATCTGCAGCAAAATGGGGCTACCTCCTACTTAAACTTTCAAGTCTTCATGAATTTTATCCAAGCAGTTCAAGGTTTCAGCTAGTACCATGGGAATCAAATTATGGCTCTTGGTAAGGAAAGGGATCAACTCACAAATTTATATGGGAACATGTGGAGTACCAATGGAAATTAAGAAACGACCAATCAGGAAAAAAGCAAGAACATGCCTAATAGGAAAGGTGAAATTCAAAATACCATTGCTATCATAGATCAAGAAAGAAGTTGCTAATTTCATTAATTCCACCATGTGGTCCTTTACAAATATGGAAGCATATTGTTGGTGAATCCCAAGGAAATTGGAAAAAGAAGTAAGATAACTTAGGTGAGGAATAGGGAGAATGAAAGGACCTACCGGTGAAACTCTATACAACGAGTAGAATCTCTTCATGGTTGGGCACAATTCTTCATAGTTGAAGCGGAACACATAAATTTGGGGGTCCCAAAAATATGCAATAGCAGTTAGGAGGTTTGTCTCAAGCTTCACATGCCTCAAGGAGATCAATGGATCCAAAGCACGTGAACTCAGATTTTGCTTCACCACCCATGACTCTCAAAAACCCTCCTAAAAATTTGTCTAGAGCCTCCATAATTTTTATGAATGAATACAAGTAGGTTTAGGAACCCCTTGGATGTGTTTTTATAGGGAAAAAGGTCACAAATCCAAGTTCTAGAAGGAGGAAACCCGTCAAAATAGGAGTTTTCCTAATTTAAGTAGGATTTCCACTTCGAGCTCGGGTGACCCCCCAGGCTTGGGCGGCTAGCCACCTAGGCCTGGGTGGCTAGCCGCCCAGCCTTAGGTGGTCACCTGGGCCATTTTCCTGTTTCGCTTAATTTTGCCTATTTTTGACTTTGTTTGAACCCTATATGGTTTTGTGACTTTGGGAAGCTTATTTTAAGCTTATTTTTGCATGAAAAGCATGATTAAATCATCACAATGGAATTCCAAAAGATTCATAAAAGTATTAAAGAAAGTGTTCAAAGATAGGTTACAAAGCATAAAGAAAGATGTTCCAATTGTTCCAAGTAAAGGGGTTAAGCTAAGTTAATGATCTCTCGTGGTTCTTCTTTTCCTACTTGATTCGCCTGTACCACGACTAGGGCAAGAATCCTCTAAGGTTGCATTGGTTGTGGTGGGAGTGATGAGGAAGCCTATTGTAAAGAAAACTCATTAATAAGAAGGGTAATGGCTTTAATCCTAAGATGGAATGAACAAGGGAATATCTTACCGAGGGATTCATGCGTGCTTCTAGCACTGAGTTTGCCAAACTCATCCTGACAAGGTCTTGCCTTAATCCTTCACTGAGCTTGAGACACTCCTGGGCATACTCCCTAAGAACCTGGGAAAATGAACATGATTAATAATAATAAAAGATCCAATCCAAAGAAGGTAAGGGTTTAGAGCTCACATTTTCATAGCTTGGGTCAATCCTAGGAACCTCATCAAAAGCTGGGTGAGTGATGTCGGTCCTTACAAAGTCCATCCCATTACATAAGTCCACATACCAATTGAGAGTTAGAAGAGGTGGTGGTGGACACCCTTCCATTTCATATTCCTCAACACCGCGGGTCATGCCCGTGGATGACCCTACAGTGGAGCTATGCCCACAAGCTCGTCGACCGTACAATAAATGACCTGTTAAAAGGGAGTTTTGGTAGAAATTAGCGATAAAGGATTTGAATAGAGACTCACCCCTTGAGGTAGGAGTAGGAGACCAATGACCCTAGATCGCATCAGGAATCGTTGGCAGCAAATCATATAATCGATGTTGGTTGAGGTGAACTCCTCGACGTCCCACCCAATCAAGGCCTTAATCAGCTCATCCCCATCTAAGGAATTCGTGTGCCTTATGTTCATTGGAGGCTTGACGGGGGTAAAAGCTGTATCCACACGTCCCTTTACCTATTTGAGGATGCTCCCCCCTAAGAACCAATACCTCCCTGAGGGACCCTCAAAAAGTACCCTTTTCCCAATTAATTCCAAGCATGATGCACACCTTCTGGGTAGCCTATCTTCCCAGAGCCTCCATGGACTCCATTCTACCTATTGAGTTTGAGAAGAAATGAGCAAGATAATAAAGAAAAAGAATGAAATAAATAAAGAAAGTGAGTTACCATGTCGGTATTCAAGCTTGCTAAGAATGCCCTTGCATGGGCATAATCATGCCTATTGGAGGCACGCACAGATATATAGGTGGGAGCATAGTTCTTGATTATTGGCCACTCTTGCATTTCAATGTCCAGCACGGGGCGGCATAATCCAAGGTATTCGTAATACCATATCTATCAAAATCCAAGACAAAAATCAAATTCAAGCTTAGTTTGAGTGGAATTTAAAAATTAAATATTTTTATTTACCTCCCAAACAAATGGAAGTCTGTCGAAATTCTTGGAGACGCCTCAGGACATGTCAAACATAGACTTGTACATGGTGGCTAAGGCTACCCCTGCCCAGTCATATTTGCCAATCCTGTGCATGTCCTCCATGCAAGCAAGGTATCCTATCTGTGCCATGTCATTGGCACCAAAAAAAAGAGTACAAGAAAGCATATAGAGCAAAAAGGCTCTAACTAGGAACTTAAGATTTGCTCCAGTACTTTCCTCTTGAGCTGCAAAGGTATTGAACAAGCATGTGCGACGAACACCCTGTGAGTTCACTTTACACATCTACCCCCAACATCAACAAGATATAGTCACAATCTATGTTGGCGTCCACATAATATGCCAACCTCTTCCCTTTTGTACTTAAGCCTGTGATAATAGAAAAACCTTTGGGAGTTATGTTCATCCCCCCAAAGCTAAAATGGAAAGTGTTGGTGGTATCCCACCATAACTTAAACAAAGTAAATAGAGATTGCCTATCCCATTGTTCTTTCCACAAAGAATCAAGAAATAAGCCAAAACCCACCTTTTCAATGAATTTCCTTGCGATGGGTTGCCCCAATTTCATATGGTTCCACCACCTGATGAGTCCTTTAATTGAAGACCTCGTGCGTAGGTCTTGAAAGTTAGGCTAATCAAGAGAATTGTTCATCTTAGTTAATGCAAAAAATTGTGGGCATGCAATGATAATTGGCTTTTCAAAAAACAAGTAAACTTTGCTTTTCAAATTCATGAACTTTGGTAAACTTTGTTTTTCAAATCCATGAAAACATTGGCTTTGCTTTTCAAGTTCATGACATTGGTAAACATTGCTCTTCAAGTTCATTAAAACATGGGTTTTTCAAGAGAAATAATAAGCAAGCTCTGTTTTTCAAAGTTGGTTTTTTAAACAAAAAATAAGTGAATTTTGTTCATAAAAAACATTGGTTCTTTAAACTATAGCAAACTTTGTTTTTCAAAGTTCATGAAAATGTTTGTTTTTGTTTCTAAAATCAATTAGAAATGAATGCCTTTGATTTTGCCTTGCAATACCCTTCAATTTTACCAAGATTGAGTGAATTTTTATCACTTGGGCATTTTATCAAACACTTGGTGGGTACTATTCACCAAGCTTTGAAATTGAATTTGCTCTATATTCAATCCTTGCCAAAATCAATGGTTATTGCAAACATTGCTAGGAATAATCATAAAGAGTTCATTGGAATGCATTTCAACCAACAAAAATGAAAATTTCAAAGAAAAGTTCTTAAGTTGGCAAGCTTACCTCTTGCTTAGAATGAATATAAGAGTGATGATTCTCCAGTTCTAGCAACAATTTCTCTTGTGGAGCATCATATATTAGTGCTTTGTACCTATTCTTTGACTCCAAGAATGGATGCTTTGAGTAGTAAGTTTAATTGGAATCTATTGTTGATGAACAAGCCTGTTTTGAGGCAAAATGGGTTTGATGGGTTTTGATTTGCAAAGTTTTTGAAAAATTGTTGTTTTTTATGCTAGATTAAGTGTTTGTGATGCTATTTCATGAGTTTGAATCAACCTTGAAGTGGGGATTTGATTGCTTTTGAGTGTAGGAAGGATTTTGGAAAATGGGGTAAGCTTTCTAGAGAGAAAAGCTCCTAATTTTTGGGTCTCTTGAACAAAGGGAATGAATAGTGCATATGGGTATTTAAAACCTATAATTTTTCAGCACTTGGCTCGAGTGACCCCCCAACCTCGGGCAGCTAGCTGCCTAGGCCTGGGTAGCTAGCCTCCCAACGCCAGGTGGTCACCCAAGCCAACATGTTTTGACTCTTGTTCCTTGCTTTGTTTTGCCTTGGTGCGTGGTCAAACCTTTTTTAAAATGAGGTGTTTAACACTTTTTGTGCTTAAAATCAAAAATATTTTATTTTGAAATCAATTTCATGAATTGATTTTGAGTCCAAATGGGTTGAATATTTTCCCCTATTCTATGCTAGTTCAAGTATTCAAGTAATGAGCACTATTCCCCTACTCCATGCTAATGCATATTTCAATGGTTTGAATTTATTTTTCAATTTTCAATCTCAAAGGTTGAATATATTCATTCGTAGTGGCTTGAATATATTCCTCCATATCATTTTTCTATCTCAATGGTTGAATATATTAATTCGTAATGGCTTGAATATATTCCTCCATTTCAAGTAATAGTTAAGTATATTTATTCACAATGGTTTGAATATGCTTCTCTATTTCAAATATCATTTTTCAATGGGCTGTGACAGAAGCCCCTCATTAGCGAACAAGTTTCACTTGTGAACCAATGATAAAGAACAGCCCATTTTTGCCCTATTGCATGGAGAAGCTCACTAACACCAATAAGGATATGGGACTGAAAATTTGAGATGGAAAAGTATACGCAAACCATTACGAATGAATATACTTGAACCACTGGAGATTAAAGATTGATATTTGAAATAGAGAAGCATATTCAAACCATTGCAAATGAATACACTTACCTATACTTAAAGTGGAGAAATATATTCAAGTTGTTGCGAATGAATATATTTAACCATTGAGATTGAAAAATGATATTTGAAATAGAGAAGCATATTCAAACCATTATGAATGAATATACTTAACTATTACTTGAAATGGAGAAATATATTCAAGTCATTGCGAATGAATATATTTAATCATTGAGATTGAAAAATTGATATTTGAAATAGAGGAGTATATTCAAGCCATTACGAATGAATATATTTAACTATACTTGAAATAGAGAAATATATTCAAGCCATTACGAATGAATATATTCAACCATTGAGATAGAAAAATGATATTTGAAATAGAGAAGCATATTCAAACCATTGCGAATGAATATATTTAACTATTACTTCAAATGGAGAAATATATTCAAGCCATTGCAAATGAATATATTTAACCATTGAGATAGAAAAATGATATAGAGGAATATATTCAAGCCACTACGAATGAATATATTCAACCATTGGGATAGAAAAATGATATTTGAAATGGAAAAGCATATTCAAACCATTGCAAATGAATATTGAGATTGAAAAATGACATGTGAAATAGAGAAGCATATTCAAACCATTATGAATGAATATACTTAACTATACTTGAAATGGATAAATATATTTAAGCCACTAATAAATATATTCAACCATTGAGATAGAAAAATGATGTTTGAAATAGAGAAGCATATTCAAACCATTGCGAATGAATATACTTAACTATTACTTGAAATGGAGAAATATATTCAAGCCACTACTAATGAATACATTCAACCATCGAGATAGAAAAATGATATTTGAAATAGAGAAGCATATTCAAATCATTGCGAATGAATATACATAACTATTACTTGAAATGGAAAAATATATTCAAGCCATTACGAATGAATATATTTAACCATTGAGATAGAAAAATGCTATGGAGGAATATATTCAAGCCACTACGAATAAATATATTCAACCATTGAAATATGCATTAGCATGGAGTGGGGGAATAGTGCTCATCACTTGAACACTTAAACTAGCATGGAATAGGGGAAAATATTCAACCCATTTAGAATCAAAATCAATTCATGGAATTGATTTCAAAATGAAATATGTTTGCTTTTAAGCTCAAAAAGTGTTAAACATCTCATTTTAAAGAAGGTTTGATCACGTGTCAAGGCGAAACAAAGCTAAGAGCAAGAGTCAAAACATGCTGGCTTGGGTGACCACTTGGCCTTGGGAGGCTAGCTACCCAAGCCCAAGAGGCTAGCAGCCCAAGGCTGGGGGTTCACCAGAGCCAAGTGCTGAAAAATTATGGGTTTTAAATGCCCATATGCACTATTCATTCCCCTTGTTCAAGAGACCTGAAAATTGGGAGCTTTTCTTTCTAGAAAGCTTACCTCATTTTCTAAAATCCTTCCTACACTCAAAAGCAATCAAATCCCCACTTCAAGGTTGATTCAAACTCATGAAATAGCATCACAAACATCCAATCTAGCATAAAAAACAACGATTTTTCAGCAACTTTGCAAATCAAAACCCATCAAACCCATTTTACCTCAAAACAAGCTTGTTCATCAACAATATCCAATGAAGCTTCCTACTCAAAGTATCCATTCTTGGAGTCAAAGAATAGGTACAAAGCACCAATATATGATGCTCCACAAGAGAAATTGTTGCTAGAACAGGAGAATCATCTCTCTTATATTCATTCCATGAACTCTTTATGCTTACCCAACTTAAGAACTTTTCTTTGAAATTTTCATTTTTATTGGTTGAATGCATTCCCATGAACTCTTTATGATTATTCCTAGCAATGTTTGCAATGCCCATTGATTTTAGCAAGGATTGGATATAGAGAAAATTCAATTTCAAAACTTGGTGAATAGTACCCACCGAATGTTTGATAAAATGCCCAAGTGATAAAAATTCCCTCAATTTTTATAAAATTGATGGGAATTGCAAGGCAAAATCATAAGCATTCATTTCTAATTGATTTTAGAAACAAAAACAAACATTTTCATGAACTTCGAAAAACAAAGTTTGCTATATTTTGAAGAACCAATGTTTTTATGAACAAACTTCACTTATTTTTTGTTTGAAAAACCAGCTTTGAAAAACAAAGCTTGCTTATTATTTCTCTTGAAAAACCCATGTTTTCATGAACTTAAAGAGTAAAGTTTGCCAATGTTCATGAACTTGAAAAGCAAAGCCAATGTTTTCGTGGATTTGAAAAACAAAGTTTATTAAAGTTCATGAATTTGAAAAGCAAAGTTTACTTGTTTTTTGAAAAGCCAATTATCATTGCATGCCCGCAATTTTTTGCATTAACTAAGTGAACAATTCTCTGGATTAGCATAACTACCAAGACCTACGCATGAGGTCTTTAATTAAAGGACTCATCAGGTGGTGGAACCAAATGAAATTGGCCCAACCCATCGCAAGGAAATTCATTGAAAAGGCGGGTTTTGGCTTATTTCTTGATTCTTTGTGGAATGAACAATTGGATAGGCAATCCCTATTTACCTTGTCTGAGTTATGGTGGGACACCACCAACACCTTCCATTTAGCTTTGGGGAGATGACCATGACTCCTAAGGATTTTTCTATTATCACAGGCTTAAGTACAAAATGGAGGAGGTTGGCATATTATGTAGATGCCAACATGGATTGTAACTATATCTTGTCGATGTTGGAGGAAGATGTTGAGGCAAACTCACGTGGTGTTCGTCGCACATGGTTGTTCAATACCTTTGTAACTCAAGAGGAAAGTGTGGGAGCAAATCCCAAGTACCTAGTTAGAGCCTTCTTGTTCTATATATGCTTTCTTGTACTCTTTTTGTTGGTGCCAATGACATAGGCACAGCTAGGATACCTTGCTTGCATGGAGGATGTGCACAGGATTGGCAAATATGACTGGTGAGGGGCAGCCTTGGCCACCATGTACAGGTCTATCTCTGATATGTCCCGGGGCGTCTCCAAGAATTTCGGCAGACTTCCATTTGTTTGGGAGGTAAATAAAAATATTTAATTTTTAAATTCCACTCAAACTAAGTTTGATTTTGATTTTTGTCTTGGATTTTGACAGATATGGTATTACGAATACCTTGGACTATGCCGCCTCGTGCTGGACATCGAAATGCAAGAGTGGCCAATACTCAAGAACTATGCTCCCACCCATATATCTGTGCATGCCTCCAATAGGCATGATTATGCCCATGCAAGGGCATTCTTAGCAAGCTTGAATGCCGATATGGTAACTCACTTTCTTTATTTCTTTCATTCTTTTTCTTTATTATCTTTCTCATTTCTTCTCAAACTCAATAGGTGGAATGGAGTCTATGGAGGCTCTAGGAAGATAGGCTACCCAGAAGGTGTGCATTATGCTTGGAATTACTCGGGAAAAGGGTACTTTTTTAGGGTCCCTCAGGGAGGTATTGGTACTTAGGGGAGCGCATCCTCAGACAGGTAAAGGGACACGTGGATGCAGCCTTTACCCCCGTCAAGCCTCCAGTGAACATGAGGCACACAGATTCCTCAGATGGGGATGAGCTGATTGAGGCCTTGATTGGGTGGGACGCCGAGGAGTTCACTTCGTCCAACATCGATTATATAATTTTCTATCAACAATTCTTGATGCGACTTAGGGTCATTGGTTTCCCACCTCAAAGGGTGAGTCTCTATTCAAATCCTTTATCACAAATTTCTACCAAAACTTCCCTTTAACAGGTCATTTATTGTAGGTTCGATGAGCTCGTGGGCATAGCTCCACTGTAGGGTCATCTACAGGCATGACTCGTGGTGTTGAGGAATATGAAATGGAAGGGTGTCCACCACCACCTCTCCTAACTCTCAATTGGGATGTGGACCTATGTAGTGGGATGGACTTTGTGAGGATCGACATCACTCACCCAGCTTTTGATGAGGTTCCTAGGATTGACCCAAGCTATGAGAATGTGAGCTCTAAACCCTCACCTTCTTGGGACTAGATCTTTTCATTATTATTAACCATGTTCATTTTCCCAAGGTTCCTAGGGAGTATGCCCAAGAGTGACTCGAGCTTAGTGAAAGATTAAGGCGAGACCTTGTCAGGATGAGTTTGGCAAACTTTATGCTAGAAGCACGTATGAATCCCTCGGTAAGATATTCCCTTGTTCATTCCATCTTAGGATTAAAGCCATTACCCTTCTTATTAATGAGTTTTCTTTGCAACTAGGCTTCATTATTATGCCCACCACAACCAATGCAACCTTAGAGGATTCCTCGCCTTGGTCGTGGTAGAGGTGAATCAAGTAGGAAAAGAAGAACTATGGGAGATCATTAACTTAGCTTAACCCCTTTACTCTGAACAATTGGAACATCTTTCTTTATGCTTTAAAACCTATCTTTGAACACTTTCTTTGGTACTTATATGAATCTTTTGGAATTCCATTGTGATGATTTAATCATGCTTTTCATGCAAAAATAAGCTTAAAATAAGCTTCCCAAAGTCACAAAACCATATAGGGGTCAAACAAAGTCGGAAATAGGCAAAATTGGGCAAAACAGGAAAACGGCCCAGGTGGCTAGCTGCCTAGGCCTGGGGGGTCAACTGAGCCCGAAGCAGAAATCCTATTTTTTTGGGAAAAATTCCTAATTTGACGGGTTTCCTCTTTCTAGAATTTGGATTTGTGACTTTTTCCCTATAAAAACACATCCAAGGAGTTCCTAAACCTACTTGCATTCATTCATAGAAATTATGGAGGCTCTAGACAAATTTTTAGGAGGGTTTTTGAGAGTTATGGGTGCTAAAGCAAAATCTGAGTCCAAATGCTTTGCCTTGGATCCATTGCTTTCTTTGAGGCATGTAAAGCTTGAAACAAACCTCCTAACTGCTGCTGCATATTTTTGGGACCCCCAAATTCATGTGTTCGGCTTCAACTATGAAGAATTGTGCCCAACCATGGAAGAATTCTACTCCTTGTATGGAGTTTCACTGGTAGGTCCTTTCATTCTCCCTACTCCTAACCCAAGTTATCTTATTTCTTTTTCCAATTTCCTTGGGATTCACCAATAATATGCTTCCATATTTGTAAAAGATCATATGGTGGATTTAATGAAATTAGCAACCTCTTTCTTGGCCTATGATAGCAATGGTATTTTGAACTTTGCCTTTCCTATTAAGTATGCACTTGCCTTTTGTCTTATTGGTCGTTTCCTTATTTCCACTGGTACTCCACATGTTCCCATTCAAATCTATGAGTTGATCCCTTTCCTTACCAAGGGCCATAATTTGATTCCCATGGTACTAGCCGAAACCTTGAACTGCTTAGACAAAGTCCATGAAGACCCGAGAGTTCCTTTAGGAGGTAGCCCCATTTTTCTGCAGATGTGGTTACTTGAGAGACTGAAATTCCTATCACCTACTGTCGTTACACCATATAAGCCCCAGCATTACTATCTCTGCTGTATTAAACTGCCTGGGTAATTTTCTTTGAGGCATTGGCTAGGTTGCTTCAAAACCCTTTCATAGAGGAATATCAAGTGGTTTGTCTTTATATGGGGCTACAGTGAACAGGTGCTTATGCGCATTTCTGGATGTGCTATAGTGAGACTCATAGGACTAAGGTCCACGTCTTTTTGTTGGCCTTCAAGGGTTCGTCGTCAAATGGGTGCCATGCAAACCATACCCAACTCTTTGAAAGGTGACTATCCCGTAGTGCCTGCGGGTCTTTCTGTGGTTACTTGGGTGAATGATCGATGGCCTAGTAAATTGTCACTAGTCCAAGTTACAAATACAAATGGTCTTTATGTGATGAGCCTTGAGTACAAGCGATGGTTGAAGAACAACTTGGGTGAAAGAGAGACTGCCCGCAGAGAAAATATTTTTGGACTAATCAAAGACAACACACTTGGACCTTGCAGAGAAGATATTATGGAAGCAATGACAACATCTCATAAACATGACTTGAATAAGAAAAGAAGATACGAAAGAGAAAAGAAGAAAGCTGAGAAGCGGTTTGCAAAGAAACCCAAGAAAAATTGAAGACTTATAGAATAGGATAGAATAGGATATCTATGGCATGCTTATAGTTCTTTTTCTTAATATCAATAAATTGCTATGCCAATCAATTTTAGTTTTGAATGAATTACCAACAATAATATAAGTTTGGGATTTTATTTTTGTTTGATTTAGACCGCACACAAAGTAACTTTATGGGTTGCCTACGTATCTCCATTATTTTTCTTTTCTTTTATTTCTATTTTATTTTATTTTATTTTATTTTTTTGAATGGAGAATCAGGTCTTACGTAGTTTTTATGCCTTAACTTTTGCCTAGGCCACCCTTATGGGTTTTCAACCTAGCAGGCCTCATACATAATATTTTTTCAATTGGTCCAAATTAGTTGGACGAGCAAACTCAATTCCATCTAAATCCATGAGGCAAATAGCCCCTCCTAATATAATCTCCTTGATAATGTATTGTCCACCCCTACTTGGCTTGAATTTTCCTCGCAGATTGAACACTAGAGCTCTAATTTCTTTCAATACTATATCCCCTTTCTTTAGACCTCGATCTTTGACATGTTTATTAAATACTCTAGCAACTTTTCACTAATACCCCTGCACATGATACAGCACCCTTAAACGCCTTTCATCCAGTAAAACTAACTCATCATAACGGCTCTTGACCCAGTCTACTTCTATTATCTGACTTTCCATAGCAACCCTTAGTTAAGGAACTTCTAGTTCAACTGGTAACACAGCCTCTATTCCATACACTAAAGAGTAAGAGGTAGCCCCTTTTGACGACCTTACTAATGTTCTGTAACCCCATAGAGCCAACAGTAACTTCTCATACCAGTCTGTGTACGTGTTAGCGGTCTTCTGTAGTATTCTCTTGATATTCTTGTTAGCAACCTCCACTGCTCCATTGGTTTGAGTACAGTATGGCGATGACAAATGGTGGACTATGCTGTACTTCTGTAAGAGTTCATGGGTTTCTTTCTGAAAGTGCTGTCCATTGTCCGAGATGACTTCATGTGGTACCCCATATCAATAGATGATGTTATGCTATATGAATTGGGCAACTTTCTTGGCATTCAAGGTTTTGAAGGATGTCGCCTCCACCTACTTAGTGAAATAGTCGATGGCGACTAGGATATACTCATGCCCATTAGACACTTTTGGCTTGATCTGTCCCAATGATATCTGTCGCCCATACTGCAAACAGCCATGGTGACGACATACTTGTTAAGGGCATAGAAGGAGGCAAATGTTGTCCACTGACCAACAGTTGGCACTTGTGACACTTCTTAACATGTGCGTGGCAATCTCTTTCCATGGTAGACCAATAATAGCCTAACCTCATGATTTTCTTAGTCAACATATACCCGTTTATATGTGGAGCCCCTGTCCCTTCATGGATTTCCTTGATTAGATGCTTAGCTTCTTCTTCGGTGACACATAGCAAGGTGGATCCCATCGTATGATCTCTGGTACAATTTTCCTCCACAAAGCACATAGTGGCTTACTAATCTTCTTAAGGTTTTTCTATCAACAAGAGCTCCTTCTGGGTATTCCCTTTCTTTAATGAACCTCTTTATGTCATAGAACCATGGATTGCCATCATTCACTTCTCTTTCCTAGATCGCACAATAGTACATAGGCTTGTCTTTGCATTATATCACCAACGGCTTTACATTCTTGCCTTCAGGTATCTCCACCATGGATGCTAGGGTTGCCAAGGCATCGGCAAACTGGTTCTTGTTTCTTGACAAGTAGTTGAACTATATTTCTGAGAATTCTTTGGCTAAGGATTCTAGATAGGCCTGGTATGGTAGTAGCTTCTCATCCCGAGTTTTGCATTCCCCTTTTATCTAACAAATGATTAGTGTCGAATCTCTAAAAACTTCCAACTCTTTGATCCCCAACTCAAGTGCAGCTTCTAATGCAAGGATGCAGGCCTCGTACTCAGTAATGTTGTTGGTAGCTTCAAACCCCAACTTTACCGCTAATGGTATGAAGGCCTCTTCAGGTGAAACAAGTAGGACTCCTATCCCATAAACTTTTTTTATTAGTAGCCCCATCGAAATACACTTTCTAAGTCTTCTTCCTAATCTCTAGCATGTCCTTGTCTGGGAAATGATCAATGAATGGAGTAGCTGACGACTGCAGGACAACTAGCTAGGTAATCTGCGATGACGTTCCCCTTGATAGACTTCTGAGTTACATACTTGATGTCGAATTTATTAAGGAGAATTGACCATCAAGTAGTTCTGTATGACAATACTGGCCTTTCTATCAGGTACTTCAACGGATCCATGCGACTTATCAAGAATACTTTAAAGGACATCATGTAGTGACGGAGTTTCTGAGTTGCCCATACTAGTGCCACACAAGCCTTTTCAATTGTGTTGTACTTCACTTGATAGTCCATCATTTTCTTGCTTAAGTAGTAGATGGCATTTTCCTTAATCGACCCTTCAAGGTATTAAGCAAGCATAGCTCCTGTTGTGGTTTCGATGACTGTTAAGTATAACAAAAGTGGTGCGCCTTGCCATGAGGGAACTAAGATTAGGAGATTACTTAAATACGTTTTAATGGTCTTAAAGGCCTCTTGACATTCCTCGTTCCATACTTTCGACACACTTTTCTTAAGCAATTTGAAAATTGGCTCGCAAACTATCGGTCAAGTTGGCAATGAATCGACTTATGTACTGAATTCTTCCCAGAAAACCTCGGATCTACTTCTCGGTACTAGGTGGCTCCATCTCGACAATGGCTTTTATCTTCCCTGGGTCCACTTCAATCCCCCTCTGAGTGGTCATGAACCCTAGCAGCTTGCCCGCAGTGACGCTAAAAGTGCACGTTTGAGGATTTAAACGGAAGTTGTACTGCCTTGCTCTCTCTAGGAATTTCTCTAATGCCTTGAAGTGCCCTTCCCTATCCATGGACTTCATGATCATTTTGTCGACATAAACCTCGACTTCCTTGTGGATCATATCATGCAATAGGGTAGTAGCTGCTCTTTGGTAAGTAGGCCCATCGTTTCTTAAGCCAAAAAGCATCACCTTGTAACAGTACATTCCCCATTGCGTGATAAAAACTGTTTTCTCCATATCTTGAAGCGCCATTTTTATCTGATTATACCCGGAGAATCCGTCCATGAAAGAAAAAAGTGCATGTCCCACTGTACTGTCTACCAACACATCGATATGGGGCAAAAGAAAGTCATCCTTAAGGCTGTTAGGAATCTAACTAGGGAGGAAAAACTACGAAGGCGGAATTAAAATTTTTTCTACGATTCCCAAAACCATGAATCTTAATTATACTTAATACAAAACAAAATCCTAACTACCAAGATAGTTAGGATACTTACAGTTGAACAAAGTCTTCTCATTTGTGCTCCAAGCTTCGATTCTGATTGAGCAGTTCAAGCGTACTGCCTCCAACAGTATCCACACCTCGCTAAAGCTTGTTGTCCTTTCCTTCTTCTTCCTTATGGTTGCTAGAGGTGGAGAAGAGAGAGAAAGAGAGAGAGAGAGAGAGAGAGCCTCTTAGAAATTTCGGCCAGCACTAGTGGGTGTGTTAATGTGATTGTGATGTCATCACCTTATAGTAGGCATTATATAGCCCACTAATAGGGCCGGCCATGGGGGGATTCCTAACCCTAGTGTGTTTTGTGTAATTACTCTTAATTACACAATTAGCCCACTAGTTTGTATCAAATACAAATTAGCCCCTTAAAGAACTTTTCTTTAATCAATTATACCCTTTCTCTCATAGACAATCAAGCTCTCTTAGCATGATTAATGTGTGACCCATTGGGTTCACATCATCAAGTAGTAGGAATAGCACATGTTGTGCACAATGGAACACTTTCCATTAATAGTCTAATTGGAACTCCTTCCAATTCCCTAATTGATTATAACTCATTTATATCAATTAGGGCTTCTACTAACTATGAGTAACACCTAACATATGGCTCATGGTGTGGTCCTTAATGAGGTGAATAGTCATTTACAAAGAACCCTTCTGTTATAGTTTATAGGTTACAATTCCATCCTTCCATCGACACAATGTCTCAAATTGAACTAATAGGACATGGAAGTCTGTCAAGTCCCTAATTCAATTACTTTATACTCATTCATTAATATCAACTCAATGATGAACTTATGGAAACTCCTTTCCATATTCATTCTACCATGGGCCCATGGATTTAATGAGTTATATTCAATGAATGCTATATGAGACATTCACTCTCTTTTTCCTAAGAGTGATGGATTCCTTGTTGATCACTCACATGCCTTCACACACATAACAGTAGGGCCAATGAACACCATTACAGACCCTTGAATAGGATCTGCACTTAGTGTTATCAAACTTCTAAAGCTACATGCATAAAACAACCATGGTGTCTCAAGTCTAAGGATTACTTGTACCACTATAACAATGAGAAACTGATTAATAGGCAGGTTAAAACTCCATTCAGTTTATCTCATATCTTTGGTCATATTCAGTGTACCTATTCTTATAATAGGCACGCACTTGTTGGTTGTAGTGTCTCCACACATATAGCTTGAGACTAGCTATCCTCCTATAGAGTCAACCTAACAAATGCTAGTCCTATGGTTCATTACTGTCCATCATAGTGAACCTTCAACTAGGAATGATTTAGGAGTTTAGTACAGAGATATATTTACAGTCTCAAAATTACAACCCTTTGTAATTTCATATTCTCAACTCTAACTCCATGAACATATTATGTAAATATAAATGATGCATATAAACATAATAGAATAAGCCCTTTTATTAAATCAATAATAAATGTGACATGCATAAATGAAATCAATTGATTGTTCCTGATCCCTAAACAATCATCTCTATGATTAGCTCTAGGGCATAATCCTAACAAGGGCTCGCAGCATTGAGGTCTTGAAAATCCACGCACATCCTCACTTTCCCATTTTTTTTAGGTACAGGTACTATATTCGATAATCACTCGGGGTACTCCATAAATTGGAGAAACCCAGCATCTAGTTACTTAGTTACCCCTTCTTCTATTTTTAGAGCCCATTTTGGTTTTAATCTTCTTAACTTCTGCTTTACCAGCTTCTTTAAGGGATTAGTGGGGATATAGTATCGCACAATATCAGGGTCAATGCTAGGCATGTCTTTATAAGACCATGCAAAGGCCATAATGTTGGCTTTTAAAAGAGAGATCATCTTTTCTTTTTTAATGGAGGAGAGGGTTTTCCCAATTTTAACTATTCTTGGCAATTTATTTGTCCCTAAGTTGATTGATTCCAATTCATCCATATTAGTTTCAGTAACGCCCCTTTTCCTTTACTTAACGAGCTCCGGGGGGACATCATGCCATAGATATCCATAGAAGAGAGAAAGGAGACACTGCATATATAGAAAGAAACATAATTTATTAACTAGAGATAGTAGGAATGACACAAAAATACAAAACAAATCTATATCAATACTACAACTCCACAATGTGAGTTAACTTTAAGAAAAAAGGTACTTTATTTTATAAGGAAACTTTTAGAAATCACCATGTGTTCATATTATAAAAAGGGATAAGAGAGAGATTAGGGAAAGAAAATTAGGGCACTTTCATACCTTACTTACCTTGTGCAATTATCTCCAAGTAAAAGCAAAATTGAGCAAAGCAACTTTATTTGCAATAAGGCAATTACCACACCTATTTGCACCCTTACACGTGCTCAAAACCATGATTAAACAATGATATTCAAATTTGGACAGAATTATATTAAAACCTAAATTCATCCACTAGTCATGTAAACAACACAAATAATGAATAAACATAAACCCTAACGCAACACTAATTCCATGACTCAACTGGCATGCATAAAAAACTTAGTAATCCACTAATATGAATGCAATACTTATCATGATTATTCTATATGTAGGACATATATAACAACCATGAAAAGAAACAACTTAAAAAACCTAACCTAGCATGCTATATGCAACTTACATAAAATAAGGACAATAAAAACCCTAGAATCACAACTATGCATTAAATCGTATAGAATAACTCTAAAGCATGTTAAACATTAAATCATGTATATTAACTAACTAAAGCATCAATACATGATAAAAATCCTAACTTTAGTATGCAATAGAACTATCCTACAAGAAACCCTAATTTCAGTATTAATAGAGAAAAGAATACCTTAGGTTAAGCTTTCTTTATTGCTGCCGAAACTCTCTCTTCCTCTTGTGAATAACTTGAAACAACTTCCTTCAAGTATCCAGCAAACTCCAGCTCTCCTTTAGAACTCTCTCTCTCTCTTAGAACTCAGGTTTAATGCATAAAAGTGGCTCTCTAATGCTGAAACATAGTAGGGTATTTATAGAGTTTAATTGCGATAAATCAATGGCTAGGATTAAAACACTAAAAATTAATTAAGGGTTATTAGAGATTCCCTTGAGGCTCAATGAACTCAAAAGTTACCAAAAATTAAAAGGAAACTCATCCAAAAGAATGCAAATCCATTAAAATAGGTAAAGAGTCCTGCTTCAGCAAAAATAGGAAGATGGTCTCGGGTGACCCCTTAGGGCTGGGGGGTCACCCAAGCTCGTCTTCAGTTTTTCCCTTTTTTTGAACATCTTCCCTTCTAAAAGTGTTTTAAAGGTCAAATTAATTTCGATTTTGATGAAATAAAAGCCAAAAGAACCGTGTTTTGATGAGAAATACATTTTTAAACATTTTACGACAAAAACCACTAACCATGGGTGCATGGTTAGGTTTTACAAAGGCAGTTAACCGCTATGCACTACCATTACAAAGCATAGGTATGCACATAAGATTGAACCAAATACTTTCCAAACTAAAATTAAACATTCCAAAACACTTTTAGGGATAAAATAATGACTAATTAAAGTCAAATTGAAGAGAATTGATCGGTAATTATGAGCCAAATGGAGCCAACCCGAAGTAGGTCTTTTAACCAACTTGAACCATTATGAGCCATTTTAACCCTAAGCTATTAATTCACCAAATTGAACCTATAAATACCTCATATGTACCAAAATGAACTCCAATTGGCAATTTGGAGATCATTTCAAGGTCAAACGAAAAGTTTGTAACCTAAAAGACAATTATGCCCTTCAAGTCACAAACGCTCTTATTAACTCTCAAGATGAACTCCAAATTGAACCAAAATTCATACCTATTATTTTTAGGACTCTAAAAAACTAATGTAAGTGACTAAACTAAAAAACAAAGCAAAAACCTATATGGAATGACAAACCCTAGTAAGGAAGTGCAAAAATGGGGTGTGACAGTAGGTTTTTGTTTTGTTTTGTTTCATGGCCAGGGGTTTGCAGTGGCGACTTTTCTGCAAATCTAGTTATGACTAGATTTGCAATGGTGTGCGACTTTTCTGCATTTTCTTAATGGAATTTTATTACCTTGTATTTCTGGAAATATAATCGTTAAAAATATAACCGTTTAAAAAAAATAACAATTTTTATAATTCAAATTTCAAAAGTCGAAAGTTGATTGTATAATGAAAAAATAGCTAGCATGGTTGGAGTGCAAACTAGGCTATTTTGCAGAATGTCTTTTTGCATGCTAATTTAGCTAAAATATAGCTAGCATGATTAGAGATGCTCTTAGAATACTCACTTAAATAAGGAATTCTCTATTTTAACTAACCTGTTGGAAAACCCTCTCTTAACTCCCTTAATTAAATAAAAAAAGCTCTATTCAAACTCTCCAAAATAGGAAGAAAAAAAAAATAGCTAACCCTGTTGAAAATGCTCCAATAATAATAACTAAATTTGACCTATTTTAGTTAGGAAAAAGAAACTCAGCAAAATAACTAAGTAGCTAGTCCGGTTTTCACTCCAGTTCGACTCTATTTTTTCTCTACTCCAACCAACTTCCAACTCTTAAAATTTGAATTTTAAATTTGTCATTTTTGGTAACAATCATATTTTCATAGGGGTCATATTTGTAAGTTGCAACAGTCATATTTTCCACACAAAGAAATAAATAAATAAATAAAAAGGGTGAAAATTAAAATAAATAAACAATCAGCCTTTCCACGAACATGTGAAAAGCACACTGAGATACAGTACGGAAAAAAAATTTCCCCACCATCCAAACAGACCACACCGTCGAAGAAACCACTCCCTACCCACTTTCTTCTAATTCTTTAACTACGCCAAAAAGATCACTTCAAAGGTTTCAAAATCACTCCCCATTTTCTTAGTCTTTGTTAAAGACTTTCAAACAAAGAATTTTATAATAAAAAAATTATTTTAAATAAAAAAAAAAAAAAAAAAAAAAGGAAGTCTGAAGCAAGAGTGATTTGTGATAAATGTGAAAGCCTCACAACTATAAAATTCAGGGTTCTTGTGAGAACATACCCTAGAATCACATAAACCAAATGCAGAGATGGGTTAAATTCCATAACCCCATTTATTTTTCTTCAAACAGGAAAGGGAAAATAAAACCCCAACACATGTACACAACTGCGGGTGAGAAAACCAGAGAAAAAGGAAGAGAACTGGGTACCCCAGGTGAGAGGCGCACCTTGGGTTGAAGCTTGGAGGAGAACAGCCGTAGAAAGGCCAAAGGGTTTTTCATACATTTTCTCGTCTTAGGTGATCCTTGTGCTAAGCCTTTGCCCAAAGCCACTCCCCGTTTGACTTTTGCATAGTTTCATTGCTCTGTTTCCCATTGAGGTATCACTTCCTTCATCTGCTTCCCCTGCCACCTCAATGTGATTATGGGTCTGCGCCACAATGTCTTCAGATTATAATTTAAATCATCTGTTTGATGAAAAACCTCAATGAGTAAATTGTAAACTTGGTTCTTGCCTATGCTGTGATCTAGTAATGGAATGAATTCATTTTTCCCTTCTTCTTTTTCCCGGTTTTTTTCTACCATCACTCGAAATGAATATTCGTTGTTATTTATCCTCCTTACTCTGTTGTTTATCACTCGATTTTTTCTGTGCAAGTTTCACTACTTTGCCAAAAGTGATTATGGGTCGACCATTGTGATTGCTCGTCAAGGATTTGTATGCATAGTTCTGGATGAACCAAGGGGGAGTGCCAAGTAGGATGCAGTTTGAGCTTCCGTTGGTTAGCACCTTTCATTTAGTTGGCAGCATCCATGTAAAGAGATCATGGTGTACCTTATTTTGAGTCAATTGGAACAATTGCTAAAGTGTGGCTGATGCAAGCATACAGTTCTTCACAAATCTGTTTCTAGTGCTTCTCTTACCTGCATGGTGTGTTTATTTGATTCAAGTTAATTTCAAATCCTATTCAAATTGATCATTGGGGTGTCTTTTTCTTTTCACCTCCTTCATATCAATCAAAAAAAAAAGAAAAAAAGGGAAAAAAGAAAGAAAGAAAAGAAAATGGCAAAAATTTTGTATGGGTTATTGTGTATCCTCTATTCTTCCAGGATTCCAACTAGAAAACAATACTTGGCTCCTTACATTACATTGGAAAAATCTGCTTATTTTCTTCTTGATCTACGATTTGCTTATCAAAAAAAAAAAAATTTTTAAATGCACAAAATCTTGTTTTTTTCCCATATGCAGGGAGAGGCTGCATGTGACTGTGCCATATTTTTAATTTGGGTTATCACTTTCTGCTTGTGTTCATGCGCATACTTTTCATTAGGCCTGCTTCTTCTTCTTTCTTTCTTTCTTTCATTTTTCTTTCTTTCTTTCTTTCATTTTTTTTTTTCCCTTAATTATGCCTGTTTAAAACATATATGCAAGCTTCTCTCTTCTTGGTAGGTAAAGAAATAGGGATGCTGAGGAGGCTATTCATATTTGAAATGAGTGCTCACACAAGTATATGTTTTGGTATGTGACCACGACCTCTTAGCACCTTCTATGCCATTGAATCAGAAACAACGGTTTTGATGCCTAGTCACTAATAATAAAAAATAAAGATTACTAGCAAATTACAAGATATAAGATTCTTCTCTCTCGGGCTTTAAACTAACGTCTAAAAAGAGCTACTAATTAAAGAATAACATGAATGCTGAAACATAATGAAATGAAGTAAAATCATTAATTCTCATTGAATGAAGTCATACTTCTAAACAATCGAGCAAATTCAATTATCCAAATTTGCTGGCAGGCTCCAATAATTACATGAATACGAGCAAATACAAATGGTTGAAGGATGGAAAAGGGTAGTAACGATAGAAAGCTGGCTAAGAAGCTAATAACAATTACAATTATGGAAATGGTTAGTTGAGAAGCTAAATAAACTAAGTTGCTCTTATAGATTGTTCCTAAGAAGGATTGAGTGGTGAGAACCCTTTGCAAGTGTTATTTCTACTATTTATAGAGTTCTTCGTTGTAGAAAATAACTACCTACACATGCTGCCAAATTAATGGGAAAGTGGGTGATTCCATGTTCTTTATGATTGGTTGTGTGTTGCCATATTTGATGTTGTTGTAGTGGATAGTTACCATAAGAAATGTGTAGTAGACAGTTTCATGTTTGCTCCATTTGCCTTTTTAGTGTCATGTGTCAGGTTAGTAATTCAATTTTGCTCTCTTGAACTCCATATTCCCAACTCAGATTAAGTCAACAGTTTTTTTGTTTTTGTTTTTTGTTTTTTTTTTTTTTCCTAATATCAAGAGGTTCTAGATGCTTTGCACCCAAGTAATTTTATAGGCGCATGTAATTTTCTCGTCTCACATGCACATGCACCAAGCAATTACAAGACAAAGCTGATAGAGGTTGCCTTGAGAGGGAGTGGTAAGAGTTAAACCCAAGACCTTTTATTTGACAAGTAGTCTCCGGACCACTCAATCCACCCCTCAAGGTTTTTTTTTCATTTTTTCTTTTGCCAAACAACGAGGTGTCCGAACTGTCAGAGCCCGACTAATCTCCGCTCCCCACGCTGAGGCCACCGTCCCATAAAGTCATTTAACATCCAGGCTAATAGCCTTGACTGGTGACTGACCAAAAGAGATTAGCTAATTTCAAACCTGGGATGTTTGAATTTACAACTCACCCTTTTACCAGGCCAACTCTCGTTGGTTAGCCCTCAAGGTTGGTCAACACATTTTCCCTCATAAAACTTGTGCTTCTTATAATCAAACATTATTGGCTAGCCCATGGTGACATTGCGGCTCATTTGGCAAAAATGCCCACGTGACCATAATTAATAAATTACTGTCTTACCCTTGGAAATTTTAATTTTAGGCGGAAGCAGTGAGAATATTATTTGAAGGAAAAAAGAAAAAGAAAAAGGAGAATATTGTTGTGGCAAGGAATTAACTTGTGGAAGAATTTGGCATCAAGTGCATGTTTCGATAGATGGCAGTTTCACGTACATTCACTGTTTCGATAATCATATCACATCTAACCCTCAGGAGAGTTTATAAGATCGATCTGTTGCATTTGGCAGTGCTAGCACCATGTGGGATCTTGTTCCAAATAATGCGCCACCCCGCCACCCCCTTTTTTCCCTTATTTTTTTTTTTTTTAAATTTTTTTTATTTTGCTTAGATAATTTATTGGGCATGTCAATTAAAAGGATGGTGCAATACATTCTGCCAGCCCTTTCAAGGGGCGACAAGAAAATGAGCATTTTTAATTTCCAAATGAAATCCCATCATTGGATTCTGATTCCCTTAGAGGAAAAACTAATAATGTAAAATACGAAGTTCCTAGCCCCATCAACCAACTTTATTTATTGGCCTGCTCATGTCCGTGGCAAATAATTAAACTCATAATTTACAAAAAGATGTAGATACCTACCATATTATTGATAAATTGCATGTCTTGGCCTCCAGGGGTAGTTGTCTAGTGATAAAAGTCTAGGAGGTCACTAGACCAGCTAATCAAGAATTTAAGTCTTGTAAGCGGCGATGTAATATGCATTTTGTTCCTTAATGATCATACTCGTGTGCTTGAGTCACTAATCTTCAATGGCGCTAAGATCCTATAGTCTCCCATTAGTGGACTTGTTTAGACAACTTTGTCATTAATTAATTTTTGAACAAGTAAGGAAACTACTATGATCATATCAAAATAAAGTCGTCACAACTAGAGCACTATTCCCCTTCTACTTTTTTCCCTAATAAAAAAAAAAAAAAAGAAAGTAAAAACATGTAAAATAAAACACTGAAAGGGAAATCCCAAAGCAAAACTAGTCGTTGGCTGAAAAAGGAAAAACTAAATAAAATGAAAGGAAAAAGCTGGTGGCTTTTAATTTTTAGCTTAACTAGCCGTTAACACAACTTTCCTTACTAAAGTGCACGCGTCCCCTTTCTCTTTCTTTTTTTTACTTTTATTTTTTGGTCGGATTTGGCGTCGGCTTCTAACGGTCATATTTTCACCCTATATATGATCAAACTTCATTTACGACCACTACCCCACAAGAGTCAGGCCTTCGGCCCCTCTTTTCTTCCCATTCCGTTGCTAACTCCTTTCTTTCAGAAAGTCCTAGAAAACCCAATCTCTATTGAAAGAAAGGCTCTTTGTTTGATCAAGTGGGGTTTTTTCGATCAACACTGTAGTAATCTATGAAGCTAGCTGATATGAAGTATACGATGGCGCGCCCTTCCCCAGCCAAGTATGGAGGAGGGGCTTTTGTCTGCTTTTTTGGTGGCGAAATCTCGGTTAGTGGATGACATTTTGTTCATTATATTTATATACTTCAATCATTTATGGTTCTTGAATTCTTTAGGATTTGGACTAATCTGTGTTCGTTATCATATTATTAGTAACTGAAATTACTAAATTTTCCATAAGTCTTAGTATTAATACTATGCCTAAAGGAGGTTTTTTCTCCTCTTTTTTTTTTTTTTTTTTTTTTTTGCCTTAAAAAAAAAAAAAAATGGTTGCTTTCATATAGTAGTGTAGAAGACATATTACTGAGAACTTTTGAATTTAAAATCATAAACTCGCCCATTCATAAAAGTTTAGAAAAGCTTGCTAACTCAGGCAAGCTTTCATCACAAAAATTTTAACCTATTTTTTTCCCCATGAATTTGGAGGGAGAAATCATGATGGGCATGCCTAGTTATGACATCATCATTTCCCTCATTTTTATGGTATAAGAAGTGGCCGGATTGTGAAGGCTGTATGTGATACCGGTTGCATTGGCTGTGTCCTTATGGTGTTAAAGCAATGTTATTTGACCCCAAAAAAATTGACCCATATAATAATCTATACACTAATATATATGTGATATACAATTATTAGTGCATGGGTCATCATATGGGTCAATATTTTAGGTCATTGAATAATTCTCATGTTATTAACATGACTCTAAAAATTAAATATTTTGGGTCACTGAATAGGTTTTTCAAATCCCTACTTTAATTGTTGATTATTTTTTACTAAATAAAGTTAAATACCTTAGTTGTTTTGGACTCTTGTATTACGGTGGATATGTTTACCAAAAAAAAAAAAATGTAACAGTGGACATGACATGCAAATTTTTAGAAATTAGTTTTATTCGGGAGAAGTAATCTCTCTCTCTCTCTCTCTCTCTCTCTCTCTTTTAATTTTTTTTTTTTTTTTTTGGTTCTGTTGGAAAAATAATGCTTTAACACCTCTTTGGTAATTCAGTATGACCTGGTGGGAGTTACTTACAAAATTTTATATTTAGATAACCTTATGGTGAAGATGATGGATGGGCTAAAGTGAAAGATGTGAGATTGGTCATCTATATTAGAATATCACTTGAAATATTTATTTTTTAATAAAGTTGACCAATCTTGTCTCTTTCAATTTGATCCACAATTATTTCCACCGAACTTATATAATAATTTTAAAGGTGGGAGATCTACATGCAACCCCCACAAATTGGGATGTTGTTGTGTAGAAGAAAAAGTTTAGATTTACATCAGTGAAATAGTATTTGAATTGGTAAGTGCTCTCATTAGAAGAACCCTCAAGGGACACAAAAATATTTTTAATTTGTATTTAAATTAGGATATGTGACATAGAAATTTAAATATGTTATATTTTTTAGATTTTTGTGCCACATGTCCTGATTTGATTACATGACACAATAAATATCACTAAAAACTATCTGAGGGGAGAAATTTTTAGAGGGTTCTGGTTGTGACACAATAAGTGATGTTAATTTTTAGGACCAAGAAATAGTATAGGAAGTTGTATTTTCTGGTTGTACCATTTTAGTTGAATCTCACCTATCACTGCATCCATGTTCTATCAACAAACCAATATTCACGTGTAAAATTAAATTAATGTAGTATTTCGTTATACTTTTTGGAGCATGCAAAAATTATTGCTGTATCCTTTTTCTGCCTCCTTAGGACTTCAAAATACTTCACATAAAAAAGTTTTTTTTTATATTTTTTTTAAATTAATTATTAGGTAAAATTGAACTCACGTCATCCGCTTTCTAGTGACCACAAATTACCACTTAGTTTAAAACAACCATGGTGTAATGTAATATATGTTTTTGTATCGTTACATTGTAGATATGTAGACGATATAAAAACATAATATAAGATATACAGAATTGTGTTAATGGATTTATATTAAATAGGGATATCTTTATTATTATCCTAAAATGTGGTGGCTCTTTTTATAAATCTTGCCAGTAGGAAGATAGTATCTTAAACTATTTTTCTCAAAATAGTATCTCAAAATAGTATCTCTTACTAATTAATTAGCTTTCGTATACTGTTGTTCAAGACGTTATTTCCAAAAACAAGGATCCTCTCCATTGCAATAAATGGTTCATTGAAATTTAAACCATTCATATCATATGGATCTCACATATTTTTGTGGATTCCACATGATATGAATGGTCCAAATTTTAATGGACCGTCTATTAAATGGAGAGAATCTCTTCCCCATTTCCAAAATATAAAATACATTAATTCAACTACAATATCTTAACCTAGTGATAACTTGTGGTTACTATGGAGTGAATGACGTGGGTTTAATTCTACCTAATAAGAAAATATACGTACATACATATAAAACCACAAGTAAATGGTAAACCAATCACTTTATGCTTAACAATTGATACACATACATACATATATATAGCATGAGTTTTTTAAGTGCTAACTCATCTCAGCCATAGGATGAGGTGTGAAGGGACTTGACGCTCGGAGTAGCGCATACAAATGTAATATAAGATTTATATCAGCACATATTAATAGGATTATTCCTATATATATATTATTGATTTTTCATAAACAAATCCCCTAAGGTTTCTCGTACGCTCACATAGGATGGGTCCCAAACTTACATTGGACCCCCATCCCTTACAAGTGTACGAGAAATCTAGATATTTATGGAAGAGCTAGAGAAATAGAAATTGATTTGTTGTTGCTAGAGAGTCGTTCATACTTGAGGTTGTGTGCTCAAATTTCAATGAAAGTATATGACCTGAAAACAAAATCTCTTGAAGTCGATCTCCCTATAATCTCATACTTTTATGGCACGAATTCACATCAGCATATACAGGGTCTCTTGACATTCCATCTAGTACAAAATCATTTTAAAATACATTAAAGTTTGATTACACTTTTCAATCAAAGTTCATAGATCAACATTGGTCACCACAATCAAAAGACATATATTGTACATCTCTGACTGACATGTGCATACCACTCCATAAAAGTTGACAAAAAATTTTATATAGTAAGACTCTTGTGTGGGTGCATGCATGCATTGTAATTTGGGACATAATGTACAAATATAGGGAGAGCTCATGAAAGCTCATAGTGAGGAAAGCTCATAATATCCTTTAATCCCTTTGTTTCGTCCTTTATAAAAATTTTAAAGTTCGAAGGGATAATAATTAGATATGGCATATAAACCCAAACACACAAAATATCTGTTCACCGAGCAGATTCACTTCATTTACAAACACAGTCCTTAGTTCGATCTTGGAGTAAAAGCAATATCCTTTAATCCCTTTCTTCCTTCCTTTTTTTTTTTTTTTTTTTTTTTTTTTTTTTTTTTTCATGCATAAGGTTTCCTTCAATTGGGTCATTCACTTCAATTGAGCCATTCGTCCTTGATCAAATTGATCAATTCAATATCTTTGGTAATGGGTATTATGGACTTTTTTTGTTACAAGTTTTCATGAGCTCTCCTTATATTTTGTACAATACAGTGCAAATTACAATCCACATGTCAAGCCGCCGCCACTAGAAAGCTTAACTCATGAGAATATCACATATGGAGTACATGCCAGTTAAAGTTTACATTATTATTCTTTTTAAAATTATTCTTCTTGAACTTTGATTGGAGCGTGTGATCAAACTTTCTTACTTTTTAGCTTGGTTACTTGCCTGTTGGATTGTCCAGAGGATTCCACCATTATAAAAGGAACTCTTACAACTTCCTATAAAAAAACCTCACCCTCCCACATAGGGGTGGGGCCTACACACACATGGAAGTTTTGAGGAAAATATTCTTCATTAAAAAAATATTTTTTAAAATGCAAATAATAAACAGTTTTCTGATGTTGAATTTCTTTTCTCCCTCGTTGATGATGAATTTTCTCCTGAAGTTGTTCTTGCTAATTTAGATATTCCAATGAGAGTGAACCTGACTCTCCTCCAGTCAATCCCCCCATGACTTTCGTATTGTTGATAAATAGACCTTTTAAAGTCTTCATCATCTAGAAACTTTACCTAGCTATTATTACACCCAGCCAACTTCGGTTTCTCATGTTGATGTTATATATATATATGGAAGAATTAAGTTCGGCCAGTGGAGCTAAACTTAATATCAAATATAAATTAAACAACGTTCATATATGTAATGAGGGGACTTGTGTTGAATCAACATTTATCCTTGTTAAAAATCTGAGTAGAGAAGTAATATTGGGTACTCCTTTTATTACTTGTATTCAGCCTTTTAGCGTTGATACAACAGGAATAACCTCTTACATTAAAGGCAAAGAAACCAAGTTTGAATTCCTTAATCCACCATCGGTTAGGGATGTCAACATATTAAAAGATCAATTTGTTTACCAAGAGGAACAAATTAATCTAATTACAAAAAAGACAAAACATTTGAATTTCTTGTTTGCAGATTGAGCAACAATTAAAAGACGGAAAACTGCAATCTGCAATAAAACAATTTGAAGAAAAATTAAAAAAGACAATTTGTTCTGATAATCCTCATACTTTTTGGCATAGGAATAAGTATATTGTTCATTTGCCATATGAGAAAAATTTTCAGGAAAGTCAAATCCCAACAAAAGCAAGACCGATTCAAATGAATCAGGAGTTGCTTGAAATTTGCAAAAAAGAAATTCAAGATCTGCTCTCTAAAAACTTAATAAGAGAAAACCGCTCGCCATGGAGTTGTGCAGCCTTTTATGTTTTCAAAGCAGCAGAAATTGAACGTGGTGTTCCACGATTGGTAATTAATTATAAGCCTTTAAATGATGCCTTACAATGGATAAGGTATCCTTTACCTAATAAGAAAGATTTATTAGGAAGGCTTAGCAAAGCAACAATATTTTCAAAATTCGATATGAAATCGGGTTTCTGGCAAATCCAAATTGCTGAAGAGGATAGGTATAAGACTGCGTTTACAGTCCCTTTTGGTCATTACGAATGGAATGTAATGCCATTTGGCCTAAAAAATGCCCCTTCAGAATTTCAAAATATTATGAATGCAATATTTACGCAATATACTGAATTTACCATTGTATACATTGATGATGTATTGGTATTTTCAAAGTCTATTGAGCAACATTGGAAGCACCTTAATACGTTCTTCCATTTAATCAAGCAAAATGGTTTAGCCTTAAGTCCTACAAAGATTAATCTTTTTCAAACAAAGATTAGATTTTTAGGGCATCATATCTATCAGGGAACCATCATCCCTATAGAAAGGTCAATCCAATTTGCCGACAAATTTCTTGATGAAATTAAAGACAAAAAGTAATTGCAAAGGTTTTTAGGGTGTCTCAATTATATTGTAGATTTTTACCCAAACCTTAGCCAAGAGTGTGCCATTCTTAGGAGAAGACTTAGGAAAAATCCTCCTGCATGGTCACAAGAATATACAGACACAGTCAAAAGGTTAAAAAAGAAGGTTAGGACTCTTCCCTGTCTTAGCCTAGCTGACCCATTAGCATTTAAGATAGTCCAGACCGATGCATTAGACATAGGGTATGGTGGCATTCTTATGCAAAGGGTAGATAATATAGACAAAATAGTCAGGTTCACATCTGGCACATGGAACACTGCACAGGCAAAGTATTCGACAATCAAAAAAGAAATATTATCTATAGTTTTGAGTATTTCAAAATTTCAAGATGATATTTTAAACCAAAAATTTCTACTAAGAGTAGATTGCCAAGCTGCAAAACCAGTTTTGAAAAAAGATGTTAAAAACATTGCATCAAAACATATTTTTGCTAGATGGCAGGCAATACTTTCAGTTTTTGACTTTGATATAGAATATATTAAAGGAGAAAACAATTGTGTCCCTGATTTCCTCTCTCGTGAGTTCTTACAGGGTCATCTACCCAAAGACCAGGGCAATTCTTCAGAATGCCCAAACAAAACAAAGCCAGAGCAAAAGCCCCTCAAGGGCAAACATCCCAGCAAAATCAGCCAAAAAGCCAAACAACAGGGTCATCTACCCAGCAAAAGGCAATAGTAAAGAAAAAATGGTTTGAAGATGTCCAAGAAGAAGAGGAGATGCTTGAGCAATATAAGCAACAGCAATTATCAAAACAGTAAAAGCAACAACTCAGCTTTCAGCGAGTATCCCCAATCAATAAGTCATAGACTTATTCATTGGCAGCTTCCAGCGTTAGGAGTACTGGCAAAAATCTTGCAACTTCTTCTAAATCTGAGGAGCCATTAGGAGCTTTTGCTCCAACTTCGCAATTTCTTTTAAAAGACAAAAAACAGGGCAATTTTCGCAAAAACCATAGCCCATATTTTGAAAAACCCTCTACCTTAGACATTATGGTCTTGGAGAGTGAATTTTCGCAATCAGATATCCCTGATATCCTGGAATCCTATTTTCCACCTGGGTTCCATTTTAAGACAAATGATTTTCGCAAAGACCAGGCATGGTACCAATATGTTTTAGAAAAAGGAACAAAATCAGCCATTTTCAAACATAATCATCCTGAAAATGATAAAACTGATGTTTCTTATTCTACCTGTCAAATTTTGAGGGTTCTTAGTCCTTCCGACTGGAGTCAACCTCTTTACCAGCCCAGACAACTCCCCGGCAACATTCTGCCTAATCTATATAATTACTTTGATTATGAGAAGGCATGGCAAAATTCTTTCTTTATTCAAAATAAGATCAACCGCCATTCATGGATGATCTATTTTGATCAGAAGTTTGATATTGAGTCAATACCCTTATGGTTTCTCTCATGGTGGTCATTCTTCGGCCCCATCCAGGAAATCCTTCCAGAGCAGCCAGTCAACATTAGTAAGTCATATACTTACTATGAGCAACATATCTAGCCAAAAATTCATTTGCAAGCTTTCCCAAAACTTTTCCTGTTTTATGCCCAATTTGGTCTGGCATGGATAATGTTTTGGCGTTATGAGTTTACAGGTACGCAGTAATGGCCCTGCATAGGGAGATCCTTCCATGTCAAATGGTGGGATAATGCAAAGACGGACCATATCACTCCCGAAGCAATTCAGAAATGGTTCCAGAAGCATCCGGCAATATCGTCGACAGTAGGAGACTCATCTAAAGCTCTCCTGTCAAAGAATCAGCTGATGACAAAGTTAGCAGCTGCTCCTCCCAACAGCAAAGAGCTGAAAGCATATCTCCAAGAAGCTCTTTCATCCCTCAATGAAGAAGATGAACAGGGATCCTGTGCTTCAGTCAATTTAGGAGATGACAACGAAGATGACTGTTTTGGGATTCTTCCTCCCATACCTCATCATGCAGCCAACAGACCAGTCAAAAAATCCACAGCAATTTGATTAGCAAAAGCAGACAACTCTGGTTCTTTCGGTGCAAAAGACAGACAATCACATGGCAACAGTATTCCCCACTCAACAAAAGCAAATAGTGGGATACCTTTCACAAGGAAACAGTATCAGCAACAAGACAACATCGACAGCAACAGTACTTCACTCGGTACAAAAGACAGACAAGACTGTTGCTGTCGGTGTTGTCTTGTTGCTGATACTGTTTCCTTGTGAAAGGTATCCCACTATTTGCTTTTGTTGAGTGGGGAATACTGTTGCCATGTGATTGTCTGTCTTTTGCACCGAAAGAACCAGAGTTGTCTGCTTTTGCTAATCAAATTGCTGTGGATTTTTGACTGGTCTGTTGGCTGCATGATGAGGTATGGGAGGAAGAATCCCAAAACAGTCATCTTCGTTGTCATCTCCTAAATTGACTGAAGCACAGGATCCCTGTTCATCTTCTTCATTGAGGGATGAAAGAGCTTCTTGGAGATATGCTTTCAGCTCTTTGCTGTTGGGAGGAGCAACTGCTAACTTTGTCATGAGCTGATTCTTTGACAGGAGAGCTTTAGATGAGTCTCCTACTGTCGACGATATTGCCGGATGCTTCTGGAACCATTTCTGAATTGCTTCGGGAGTGATATGGTCCGTCTTTGCATTATCCCACCATTTGACATGGAAGGATCTCCCTATGCAGGACCATTGCTGCGTACCTGTAAACTCATAACGCCAAAACATTATCCATGCCAGACTAAATTGGGCATAAAACAGGAAAAGTTTTGGGAAAGCTTGCAGATGAATTTTTGGCTGGATATGTTGCTCATAGTAAGTATATGACTTACTAATGTTGACTGGCTGCTCTGGAAGGATTTCCTGGATGGGGCCGAAGAATGACCACCATGAGAGAAACCATAAGGGTATTGACTCAATATCAAACTTCTGATCAAAATAGATCATCCATGAATAACGGTTGATCTTATTTTGAATAAAGAAAGAATTTTGCCATGCCTTCTCATAATCAAAGTAATTATATAGATTAGGCAGAATGTTGCCGGGGAGTTGTCTGGGCTGGTAAAGAGGTTGACTCCAGTCGGAAGGACTAAGAACCCTCAAAATTTGACAGGTAGAATAAGAAACATCAGTTTTATCATTTTCAGGATGATTATGTTTGAAAATGGCTGATTTTGTTCCTTTTTCTAAAACATATTGGTACCATGCCTGGTCTTTACGAAAATCATTTGTCTTAAAATGGAACCCAGGTGGAAAATAGGATTCCAGGATATCAGGGATATCTGATTGCGAAAATTCACTCTCCAAGACCATAATGTCTAAGGTAGAGGGTTTTTCAAAATATGGGCTATGGTTTTTGTGAAAATTGCCCTGTTTTTTGTCTTTTAAAAGAAATTGCGAAGTTGGAGCAAAAGCTCCTAATGGCTCCTCAGATTTAGAAGAAGTTGCAAGATTTTTGCCACTACTCCTAACGCTGGAAGCTGCCAATGAATAAGTCTGTGACTTATTGATTGGGGATACTCGCTGAAAGCTAAGTTGTTGCTTTTACTGTTTTGATAATTGCTGTTGCTTATATTGCTCAAGCATCTCCTCTTCTTCTTGGACATCTTCAAACCATTTTTTCTTTACTATTGCCTTTTGCTGGGTAGATGACCCTGTTGTTTGGCTTTTTGGCTGATTTTGCTGGGATGTTTGCCCTTGAGGGGCTTTTGCTCTGGCTTTGTTTTGTTTGGGCATTCTGAAGAATTGCCCTGGTCTTTGGGTAGATGACCCTGTAAGAACTCACGAGAGAGGAAATCAGGGACACAATTGTTTTCTCCTTTAATATATTCTATATCAAAGTCAAAAACTGAAGTATTGCCTGCCATCTAGCAAAAATATGTTTTGATGCAATGTTTTTAACATCTTTTTTCAAAACTGGTTTTGCAGCTTGGCAATCTACTCTTAGTAGAAATTTTTGGTTTAAAATATCATCTTGAAATTTTGAAATACTCAAAACTATAGATAATATTTCTTTTTTGATTGTCGAATACTTTGCCTGTGCAATGTTCCATGTGCCAGATGTGAACCTGACTATTTTGTCTATATTATCTACCCTTTGCATACCCTATGTCTGATGCATCGGTCTGGACTATCTTAAATGCTAATGGGTCAGTTAGGCTAAGACAGGGAAGAGTCCTAACCTTCTGTTTTAACCTTTTGACTGTGTCTGTATATTCTTGTGACCATGCAGGAGAATTTTTCCTAAGTCTTCTCCTAAGAATGGCACACTCTTGGCTAAGGTTTGGGTAAAAATCTACAATATAATTGAGACACCCTAAAAACCTTTGCAATTGCTTTTTGTCTTTAATTTCATCAGGAAATTTGTCGGCAAATTGGATTGACCTTTCTATAGGGACGATGGTTCCCTAATTGATTAAATGGAAGAACGTATTAAGGTGCTTCCAATGTTGCTCAATAGACTTTGAAAATACCAATACATCATCAATGTATACAATGGTAAATTCAGTATATTGCGTAAATATTGCATTCATAATATTTTGAAATTCTGAAGGGGCATTTTTTAGGCCAAATGGCATTACATTCCATTCGTAATGACCAAAAGGGACTGTAAACGCAGTCTTATACCTATCCTCTTCAGCAATTTGGATTTGCCAGAAACCCGATTTCATATCGAATTTTGAAAATATTGTTGCTTTGCTAAGCCTTCCTAATAAATCTTTCTTATTAGGTAAAGGATACCTTATCCATTGTAACTATAAATTAGACAACATATATGAACGTTGTCTAATTAATATATATATATATATATATATATATATATATATATATATATATATATATATATATATATATATATATATATATATTTTTTTTTTTTTTTTTTTTTTTTTTTCATTTCTGGCATCCTCACTCAATTGTTTTGGGCAGCTAATGATAAAACTTTTGATCAAGATTTTCCTTACTTGGCAATCAAGCATAATAGGAGTTATGTATGAGCCCGCTTTTGTTCTCCAGGCTTGCATGTGAAAGGATGATGTTAGGAAGTGTTGGGGGAGACATGGGTTCCAAAATCCAACACAATAAGCCCAATATACAAGTCAAGAGCTCATACACTCAAATGGCACCCAATAGTGGTGATCCCATTCATTTTCTTTCTTCTATTCTTCTGATGTGGGAATAACTAAAATCCTAACCAATCAAGCTTGGATAACACTTGTTGGCATGGCCACAAACACAAAAAAGTCTAGTGTGTGAACAAGTCTTCTATTAGGAACAATGTTTTGAAAACCAGTTAGGACACTCACCCAGTCCAGTGGTTGGATTGATTCAACTTGGTTCAACTAGTCGGGTTAATTGAGCCAACCGGTTATAATGTATAAGATTATAAAACTATAAATAATTAGATAGAAACAAAATTCATAATTAATGTGGAAAAACAGGCCATTATACAAATAAATGCCCAATAAAATAAAATTAATTCTTTAGAAATTTTAGATGATCTCAAATTAGCATTATACAATCTTTTAAAAGAACATTCAGACACAAAATCCGATACCCAATCTATTGAAGAAATAAATGAAGATCAAAATCAAGAAAATGATATTCAAGAAACATCCTCATCTTCAAATTATAGTTCAAAGTCAGATGACATAGAAATACAAAATTGCACAGCCACAACTTTTTGTAACAAAGATAAATCATTAATGCCATTGACAAAAAGAACAAAGACAGCTATTAGACTTCACCAACACAATTAAAAATCCAGAACTTAAACACACATATTTAAATAATCTCTTAGACCAATGAACCCCATACTTATCCCAATTCTAGTCTTACTAAAATTATCAACAGATTTGATAATAACAAAACTCGACTAGCAACAATTGAGGATTTTACAATATGAAATTAACATAGGGAAAACATAAATCAGAAAACTCAAATCCAAAGACACAAATTACAAAAAGAAAAAAGCTTTTTAGGCCAACAAGTTATGCAACTTAGACACGCAAGATTTGCCCCAGAAACTCAAGAAAACATAATAGAAGAAGAAACAATCCAAGAATAAAAATATAGCTACCATAATAGATTATCAAAAATGGCATGTACAAAGAATTTCACAGACACTTTTGCATTAGTTGATTCAGGAGTAGACATGAATTGTATCCAAGAAGGTTTAGTTCCAACTCATTATGCAGAAAAAAACCACAGAACAATTAAGTACATCTGATGGCTCAAAAATGAAAATTAATTTCAAACTTTCTAAGGTCGAGGTATGCAATAAGGGAATCTATGTTAGAACCCCATTTATTTTGTTAAAAGATTTAACTAGGCCAGTAATTTTAGGAACTCCATTTTTACGCTTAATCACTTAATTTCTATAAAGATCTACATAAAATATGTAAACCTTTGTATGATAAACTCGAAAAAGATCCTCTAGCTAGGTCAAGCCAATATACAAAAATTGTTAAATTAATCAAGTCTAGAATCAAACATTTACCATTACTACATATAGCATATCCTCAAGCTTTTAAAAATTTAGAAACAATGCTTTAGATTTAGTACGTTTTACATCTAGAGTTTGGAACTCTTCCCAGAAGAATTATATAGTACTATTAAAAAAGAGATTTTAAGTATTTTTTTATGTATTTTTAAACCAAAAGTTCTTACTTAGATTGCAAGAGTGCAAAAACAGTTTTAGAAAAAAATGTTAAAAACATTGTTTCCAAACAGATTTTTGCTCGATGGCAAGCCATTTCAAGTATTTTCGATTTTTAAAGGAGAGTCTAATAGCCTTCCTGATTTCCTCTCACGAGAATTCTTGGAAGGTTCTCATGGGTGATAAACCCAAACCCTAAACCCACCAATAAAGCAGACCATGCAATGACAAAGGAGGCATCTCCTTCTTCCAATATATCTCTATCTTTTGCACAAACATAGCATGACATTTGGCCCTTAGGTCCTAGGCCTCCATTATCCCCTTCACAGATCAAACCTTCTTTTCCAGCACCATTTCCAATCTTAGCTGTAGAACCAGAATATCAGGCCGCAACAGCCTTCCAAATTACCTAACATGTTTTCCTTTCAGAAAGACATTGGACTTCGTCTTTAAGAGACAAATCCCAACAATATTATGAATTCATTCTTGTAGACACAGACTCCGCATTAATTACCCATGATCCAACAAGAGAAATAGCCACACATTCAAAATGTCAAATCCTTAGGGTTTTATTATATTTAGATTGGGATCAAGCCCTTCATACTCCCAAAAAATTCTCCCATGAACATTATCCTCCAACATATACATATTTTTATTACATTGATGCTTAGTACAAACATTCTATTTCCAAAATTCATACAGAAATCAATCATGGTTCTTTTATTTTTGCCATAGTACAGTTATCAATTTTCCCTCTTCATTCAACCAATGGTTCCATTGGTTTGGACTAGACAATCATTTTCTTCCTCCTCTAGTATTCAATCACTCTTCTTTTCCTGGTCAGGATCATAGTCCTCGCCTTCTTATTTTTCTAGCTTAGTTCCAACTTTCATGTATATACAAATAGGACTACATCATTTCTCCTATTGGTTCTCATCCTTTAACTCCCCATCTTTATCGAAGGTTTTCCTTCAAATAGTGGGATTTTACTTATGCTTAAAAAGCATTTGTTCCTAATATCATTCAATTTTTCTTAACCATACTCAGCAATGCAAGAAACCATCTCCAGATGACACATCTAGTGAATTCTTAGTAGTTAAATCCAAACAACAATCAAAGATTGTAGCAGCAAAATCTAAGGCAGAATATAAGCATCACTTTTTAGAGTGCCTTATCACAGATAGACTGGATGAGGAATCAAACGAGGCATCGTCTTCTGATCCAAGACGTACACAACAAAATGAAGATGATTGTTATCACAGATAGACTCTAATAAGGAATCAAACGAGGCATCATCTTCCAATCCAAGACTGTACACAACAAAATGAAGATGATTGTTATGGTCTTGATTTCTTCTCCTAGATGTAGCTATATCTATCAAGTTTAATTTGTTTAATTTGCACAGAACAAGTTTTCCAAGCCTAGTCAGGCCTTTTTAGCACAGTTCAGCTCCAATTTTAGCTTAGCTAGGCCATTCTAAACAAATCCATCAGATTCCAGTTCTTTCCAGCATTATTTTCAAATTTCAGCACATTACGCTTTGGACAACTTTCGGCACAACCAAACAAGCATAGGACATTTTCTAGATAAAAAGAATAATTAAAAAAAAAAATCAAAAGTGATACAGTAAATTGCTGTTCACATCATTATTACTATTCACATCATTCCAGTTTTACTATTGTCGACCATATTTCAACTTTTTTAGGTCAACTTCATAAGCTGTAGGACATTCCACAGCCTTCCAGATCCAGCATGAAGCCAAGCACAGTGAGATTCTCAAATTTGAAAGCTTTTGAAATCCAAACTCTCTTGGCTTATAAATAAATAGAACACAAAGTTTTATATTTTCAGCAGAAGTTGTAATATTACTAAGCTCTCTCTTTCTAATTAAAAAAAGCTCTCTGAACCCTTCTCTTCTTACAGCCTTCTGCTCTTTTCCTCTCTCTCTCTTATTGTATTTTGTAAATATTACTTTCTTTATCTTGCAATTTGTACTTTATGCTTTAAAGATTTATTTAGACCCAGGAGGTAATAGTCTTATATGCAGAGATATACTATAAAGCCCTAAAATTAAAGATAAAGCAAGTAATACTTACAAAATATAGTAGAGAGAGAGGAAAAGAATAGAAGGTTTATAGTAAGAAGAGAAAGGTTTAGAGAGGTTTTTTTAGAGAGAGAGAGCTTAGTAATCTTAAAACTTCTGCTGAAAATATAAAACTTTGTTCTATTTATAAGCTAAGGGAGTTCGGATTTCAAAAGTTTTTAATCCAAGAATTTCATTGTGTCCTACAGCTATTTGCTTGTGATATCAGAGCTGGAAAAGTTGTAATGTGGCCGACAAAAGTAAACTAGAATGATGTGCTAGAAAAGCTTAAATTTGGCCGAAAAAAGTAAAACTGGAATAATTTGAACAGTAATTTATTATAGCACTTTTTGACTTTTTTTTAGTTTAAAAAAAAAATCTAGAAAATGTCCTATACTTGTCTGGTTGTGCCAAAAGTTGTCCAAAGCGTAATTATGTTGTCTGGAATAGACCCATGCTGAAAGTTGAAAATAATGCTAGAATGAACTGGAATCCGATGGATTTGTCTGGAATGGCTTAGCTAAGCCAAAATTGGAGCCTAGTTAGGCTTGGAAAACTGGTTCTGTGCAAATTAAACGAATTAAACCTGATAGATGTGGATGTCTTGGATGATGGGAAGATGATGCCTCATTTGATTCCTCCTCGGAGTCTATCTTTGATAAGGCACTTTAACAATTGATGCTTGTATTCTACCTTGGATTTTGCTGCTACAATCTTTGATTGTTGTTTGGATTTAACTACTAAGAATTCACTGGCTATGTCATTCAGAAATTGTTTCTTGCATTACTGAGGATGGGTTAAGAAAAACTGAATGATATTATTAGGAACAAATGCTTTTTGTGCATGAGTAAAATCCCCACCATTTAATGGAAAACCCTTGACAAAGATAGGGAGTTGAAGGATGAGAACCCACCCACTTGCATATTGTAGACACCCAAATTATGTCGAGCTGCTGTCAGACAAAAACCATAATCCCATCGACACCAGGATTAGGTTGGACACACCCGGCATCCAAGCTTTGTTTGCAAGACCTACTCAAATCAAAGGGATACAAAATTAGGGGACCAACTCAAACTCCGGAACCTTTTCAAATTGCAATCATTTGTTTAGCGTAACCAATCATATGCCACTACATCTCAAATCCAAACCTCTAGACTTGGTTTAGAGACCTCAATTATCAAATCCAATGATTCGATCATCCACCATAGATCCCAAATCCCTAATTTGGCCACCGGAACTACTCTAGGTGACTCAACCCGATCACTTGAATCATCTCAAGACATCAATAGACCTCCTAAAACAATTAACAGTCCGATCGTAGACCGGGACTTCAAAACCCCCCTAATCTAAGCCCCTTAGTGTGGTTTAATTCCTCAAAATTCCTCATCCAACAGACAATCCAACTGTTAGGACCATTTTGATCAAAAGGTACAAACTTTGCAATCTTCAAACCCCTAATCTAACCCCCTTAGGGGTGGTTTAATTCCTCAAAATTCCTCATCCAACGGATAATCCAACCATTGGATCTTCAATTAAAGTTCCCATGATCAATTTGGGATCATTTGATTTTCGATCAAAAGGTACAAACTTTGTGATCCTCAAAACCCCAAATCCAACCGTTGGATCTCAAATTTAAGCTCCCAAGATCAATTTGGGACCACTTGATTGAAGATCATAAGGCATAAATAAACCTTACGATCTTTAAAACCTTATGATCTAACCCTCCTAAAGCAACTTTAGTAGAAGAACATTTGCGAAGAGAAACAAAAGTTAGTGCTGTTAGAGCTAAAAGTGATTTTTTGTCTATTTGGGAAGAACATTTGCCATAGTTGTTATAACCCTAAATTGACTGAACTGTCCCTTATAATAAATGTTTTTATTTTTATTTTTATTTTTTTTTAGGCTCTATTTGGTATTAGTAGTGATTTTTTTTTTTAAATATTAATGATTGGGGGTACCCTATGCCGTACTCTAATCGAAATTTGAACTCAGCCTATGTGAAACATCCTATAACCACACAACTAACAACAGCGGCAAGGCATCAAAACGATAACCTTTGGAAAACACACACAAGACTTAACCCCTCGACCAACCCTACAAAGGTGTATTACTAGGGATTTTGCTTACGTTTTTATTTTATTTTATTTTATTTTTTCTTTGCTTAAAAAAAATAAAAAAAAAAGAGAGAGAGAGAGAGAGCATGAATTGATTTTCTTTAAAAAAAAATTTATTACAAATCCAAATTTTATGGAATCAATTCTTTAAAAAATTCCAACAAATATAAACCAATGAATGTATGAAGGGAGAAAAAAAAAATTGAAGTTTAAATTAGGATCCTGTAAGTCCACTTTGGTGGGGCAGAGGCGATGGTTCGCCCTATTTCACGATCATCTAATCATCCGGTTTCGATTAATCTTCAATCCGATCGAACTTGGCCATTGATCTTGAATGCGAATTAAAACTTGGATTTCTCAAACTTGTTTTGGGACCAAGTGTAGAGAGTGGGACTTTCAGAAACTCAATCAAATGGTCTATGCGTGTATAGTGCTCGCAAGGCTACTAATTAAGGTTTCTTTGAGCATGAAGTTAGTGACATTTGATTAGAGATCGCTTCGATCAAATGGTCTCAAATTGGTCTTGAGGGATTGGATTTGAGATCCAATAGTTGGATTATCCATTGGATGAAAGATTTTGAGGAATCAAACCACCCTAGACCCTATTTAGTTAAGCTTTTAGATGGTCCAAAATCACTCTTTAAAGCTTAAAATCACTTTTAGTCATGTTTGGTAGTCTAAATCATAATCACTTGTAAGCTAAAAAAGTGATTCTATAATATGCAGAGTACCCTCAAGCTGGTGTCAGCTTTTGCAAAGGATTTTAATAAATTTTCATATTTCCAAAACTACCCTTAATGCTTGAGTATGGAAACAATTTTTTTCACCTATATCTTTTAATAAAACGATAATAGACCCAAGTCCTCTCCTCCTCTCTCCTACTGGCATCAATGTCTTGGTAACTTAAACCAACTTGGACCTGTAGGATCCTAATTTAAACTTCAATTTTTTTTTCTCCCTTCATACATTCATTGATTTATATTTTATTGGAATTTTTTAAAGAATTGATTCCATAAAATTTGGATTTGTAATAAATAGCAGCCATGGGAATTTCTAATAATAGCAGCCTATTTTTGTTGACTTTTACCTCAACACATTCCCCTATAGCCACAAGCGTGCCGCAGTGGAGAAATTCAGTCACGATTGTAGGCATGGATAACCCTGCCCAGGCAGATTGCCCTTTTGGCCATTTTCAGACCATTTTTCCCTCATCAAATGGGGAATTTCCTTATCAAATCTTTTCCCAAATACCCTCCAAATTACCTTTTTACCCCTAAAAATCTAAATTTCCCTATAAATACCCCCATTTTCAATTCACTACATACACTCTTGATACATTCACAAACCCTACTCTCTCTCCCCTCAATCCTCCCAACATTCATCCTAAATCTCTACACCAAGGCTACCATTTTCTCCCCTCAAATCCCTACTCATATCATACCCCAATCGCATTAGATTTAATGCACACATGCATTAAATCTCCATTAAACCTTCCATCTTCCATCCATTCCATCTCTTAAGCACCACTTGAAGCATCAGAGGAGCACATCAATGAGGGATTTGGAGTCTAACTAAAGCACCATCAACCAACATTAATCAAAGCAAAGGTGGAAAATTAATCACAGTAGGTGAGCTTTTCTTTTATTCATTACAGTTTTTTTTCAAGTCCTAGCATAACAATATTAATCTTTGCAGCCTTCAAGATGTGATTATTGTTTTGATGTTGTTGACTTCCCAACACGTGTCGTGAAGGGATTAAGGACTAATGCAGTAGGTTTGAGGCGAGGAGACCCGAAACCACCCTTTTGCATGCAAACCATTCTCAATAGGATGCTAACACCCATTTTCTTTTCTTTTCACTGCATGTGAGTTTGATTATGTGATGTGTGAAATGGAAGATCAAATATATCAAAAAAAATCAAGTTGATACTTAAGCAAAATCAAAGGTTAGGATCATGCATGCATGCATATTGTTCACTAACCATTTCTTGTTTCCTTGTTGGTAAAATTATCAACTTAAACATAAATAATCCCTTTGCAATGGAGTTCATGGACTTAATTCAACATCCCTATGCTTGGAGGAGTGCAGGAGTGCAAGGACAATAATCAATCCATTCAAAATGGCTACTAACTACTAACTTTCTAACTACTAATTTGCTAACCACAACTATGGCTCCTATACGCTCTTGATATGAGGCGTAATAGGCATTTTTTTTTTCTTTTTAGCTACGGCTCCCCACACTGATGATACGAGGTGCATTGGGTATACGGTAATTTGACCTTTCTTTTTGTATTTGTGATTATCAAGGCAATAAACATCGCATTCATGAATTCCAAACCTTACCAAGGTTGAATTCCAAACCTATGTATCTCTTGATTATTTCGATGTGTTTGTTCCAAAGTTTCACATGAAATGATGTTAATGAATTAATGTGCATGCATGCTAATTAGCCAAAGTAAACAATTTTTTAGTAGGCCCCTATGGAATGGGTTTGATTATTCCAAGCTTACCCATCGCATAGCAGCATACTACCATCAAATGGACCTAATAAATTAACCCACCAAAGCTCAATGAAAAATCCCACCAAGAATCCAGGGAACTCCCATATGTCCCTATCTCATGCGGTAAAAATTTCAAGCTTTATACAATTCATTTGGTCCTTTTTTTTTAATCAATTATTCCAAGTGCGTTTAAATCGGGACAGATTCACTTAACCCCACTTTTTATGCTTCAAAAGCTCAACAAATAATTTTCCAAAAATCCTAAAAACTTTGAGAGTGTTCCTCTATGTGTCCTAAGTTGACCCACCGAAGGAAATTTTGAGAAAAATTCTAAAGCTCGAGATATAGCCCAAAAACACACACTATCACCAAAATGGCAGCATGTGTGTAATGTCTTCAAATGGACCCTTTCTACAATCTAGAAAAAAACCCAAAAAATAAAAAATGTCCCTCTATGTGTCGAGAAAATCCCCATGAAAGGACATAATTTTTAAAAATCATTTGGACCTCCATTGGACCAATTCTCCTTCACTAGTTTTGAGCAAATGCTGCTGTTTTTGTCAAAGAAGGATCCTAATAATTCACCCAACTTCATGGTTTCAAAAATCATTTTTCCCAACTTGAAAAATTCCCCAAAAATCACTAAGTGATTTCCAATAAGTTCTTAACATTCTCACAAGAGGATGGGAAATCTAAAAATCCTTTGTAGCCTTAATGGGCCATTTCATTGCGATTGGTTTTCAAACCTTCTAAACCATTTTCTTATAAAGAACTTTTCATAAAAGTTTAATATAAAAAACTTTTCATAAAAGTTTAAACTCACTTCTTGCCTAAATCCATTTTCATGAAAATCCAAACCTTGGGTTTGTTTTCATTAAACATTGATTACAAAATCAAACTTCATTTTTACAATCTGCTTGACCCAAGGTTTAACAAAATAATCTTCAAATTCAAGTTTTGTTAAAAACCAAGTTTAGGCAATTTTCATTAACCCTTTTTCAAGGAATGAATCTCAATCATATGAGTGGCCAAGTTAAGCTCAAAGGAAATTTTCAATAAATGTTTTCCATACCCATAGGTGATTATCCAAGGCTTTAATTGACGAGTTCATTCCAAATGAATGATTCAAATAAGCCTTTTAATTAAAAAGACACACACCCTTTTTCAAAAATCATTTTAATATGTGAGGCTAACTTTCCAAATCCATCATTCATAAAAAGGACAATCCTTTGGGATAGAATTAGGCATTATAAAGTCCACTCCCATTTTCCAAAAAATAAATTTTCATCGCACTTCAAAAGTGCAACCATTTCGAAAACCTTTAACAAGGGAACATCCCTTTTACATTCAAATACTTTCAAGAAGTATCCATTTCAATCCATTCCTAAAGACTTCAGAAAGTCTCGAATTTCCTAAAGTCCAAAATTGACACGCACTTGATAATAATTCATTGAAAAGGGAATCGTATCATTCCCATTTCCATCCCTTCAAAAGGCTTGACTTTTACCACTATAAGATAGGGACATTCCTTTCGATGAGAGTCAATCAATTTGATTTAAAATATCAATGAGACGGAAGGCGAATTTGTGGTCTTTTCAAAAGATTCTCATTTAGACAAAAAATTCTCATTTATAGAACCTTAAGGCATATTTCTTTTCAAAAACATCATTCAAAACCTCACTCAACGCCTTCAAAGATCCTTTTTAAAAATCATATCTTTTAAAACCACCATTTAAAGTTCACCATCTTTCAAAAGGGTTGTTTCATGTTGAATTGCTCATGTAGGAAATCAATAATATCAAAAGGGGATTCAAATAGAAATGTTGTCAAAATCAGGAACCATTAGATTCCAACAGGGGATGTGGGGTGCCTAACACCTTCCCCACTAGTAACCAAACCCCCTTACCCTCAATCTCTAGTCTCAAAGACTTTTAGGAGTCAATCAAATTTCCAAATGATCCTCAAATGGACCAATTTCTAATAAGCCTCAAATGAACTTATTTTGGGAACCCAAGTGAATCCATTTTCAAATAGATCTTAGGATGACCAATCACATCCTCAAACCCATGGTTGGTGGCGACTTCATGGCCTTGATTATTCTAGATATGTTTGCATGTTTAGACCTTAACAACCCTCATTCCACTCCAATGCGAATCGAGGTCATCCCATTAAAATCCCTTAAACGCCTCTCCATAAGAGATCCCTTTTTAGGGTAGCGACACATATCCATGGAAGTTGGAACTGAGCTAGAAAAATAAGAAGAGGAGGACTATGATCCTGACCAAGAAAAGAAGAGTGATTGAAAAAATATTCAAAGCCATCTAATACTGGAGGAAGAAGAAAACGATTTTCTGGACCAAACCAGTGGAACCATTGGTTAAACTAGGAGGGAAAATTGATAACTGTACTATGGAAAAAGTAAAAGAACCATAAATGATTTTTGGATGACTTTTGGAAATAGAATGTTTTGTACCAAGCATCAATGTAATCAAAATATGTATATATTGGAGGATAATGTTCATGAGAGAAGTTTTTTTGGAGTATGAAGGCCCTAATCCCAATCTGAATATGACAAAACCTTAAGGATTCGACATTTTGAATGTGTGGCTGTTTCCCTTGTTGGATCATGGGTAATTAATGCAGAGTCTGTGTCTACAAGAATGAATATATAATGTTGTTGGGATTTGTCTCTCAAAGAAGAAGGCCAATGTCTTTCTAGAAGGAAAACATGTTAGGTAATTTGGAAAGCTGTTGCGGCTTGATATTTTGGTTCTACAGCTAATTAAGATTGGAAAGAGATTGTTGTTGTAAATATATTGTGATTTGGAGGTAACATTACCTGGAATTGGTGATTGGTCTTGGAATCAGGTTCGATTTTTAACTATTTTAGAGGATTAAGAAGATGATGAACTAGCCATGACTTTAGTAAAAGTCTGTGTTCAGAAGAACTAGAAGAAATTAGGAGATCTAGAAATTACAATGGAGAAAATCTATTTGGAGAGGTTGGAAAAGTTGGAAATGGTGTTAGAAAAGAAGGTTTAATCTCTGAAGCGGATAATGGAGGACTAAGACTTGAGGGACGAATGTCGTGCTATGTTTGTGCAAAAGATGGAGATGTATTAGAGGAAGGAGATGCCTTCTTTTTCATTGCATAGTCTGCCTCACTGGTGGGTTTGGGTTTATCACCCATGAGAACCCTGCAAGAATTCCCATGAGAGGAAATCAAGAGGCTGTTGGACTCCCTTTTTATAAATTCAATTTCAAAATAAAAAAATACTTAAAATAGTTTGCCACTAGGCAAAAATCTATTTGGAAGCAATGTTTTTAACATCTTTTTCTAAAACTGTTTTTGTACTCTTGCAATCTACTATAAATAAGAACTTTTGGTTTAAAAGATCATATTGAAATTTGGAAATACATAAAACAACACTTAAAATCTCTTTTTTAATAGTACTATAATTCTTTTGGGAAGAGTTCCAAACTCTGGATATAAAACATACTAAATGTTCTTTATCAGTTTTCTGTTTCAAGATATCTCCATACCTGAAATCTGAAGCATCTGTTTCTACAATTTTAAAAGTTTGAGGATCCGTTATATGTAGTAATGGTAAATGTTTTATTCTAGACTTGATTAGTTTAACTATTTATGTATGTTGGCTAGACCGAGTTGGAGGATCTTTTGAGTCTATCATACAAAAGTTTACACATTTTATGTAGATCTTTATAGAAATTTCCTACATAATTGAGACTACCAAAAAATCTTTGTAACTGGGTTTTGTCTTTAATTTCATCTGGACATTTACTGGAGAATTCTAAACTACGTTCTATTGGAATTATTGTTCCTTGGTGAATATAATGTCCTAAAAATGGCACTTTTGGTTGGAATAGCTTAATCTTTGATTCAGAAAGGACTAAACCATGATGTTTAATTACCTTAAAGAAAGTATGTAAATGTTTCCAATGTTTTTCTAGATTTGGAGAATATATAAGAATATCGTCGATGTAAACTATCGACCATTCTGTATAAGGATTAAAAATTTCATTCATAATGTTTTGAAATTCTGATGGAGCATTTTTCAAGCTAAATGGCATAACATTCCATTCTTATTGTCGAAAAGGAACATTAAATGCTGTTTTATACCTATCTTCTTCTTTTAACTGTATTTGCCAAAATCCTGATTTTATGTCAAATTTTGAAAATATTCTAGTATTATATAGTCTATTAAGTAAATCTTGTTTGTTTAGAATTGGATATCTAATCCATTGAAGAAATTTGTTTCAATGCTTTATAATAATGACTAACCTTGGGTGCTCCTCGCTCTATTTCTGCCTAGTTTATTAACATAAAATGCTAAACAACTCCATAGGGATTTACTTTTCCTAATTAAATGTTTTTCTAATAATCCTTGTATTTCTTTTTGGCAATATTATAACAATATTTGATTCATTTGAATTGGTCTAGCTTTTGCAGGAATCTGGGACTCTTTAAAGTCAGGTTCATATGGGAGACTAACAACATGTTTCTTTCTATTTCAAAAAACAATGGGTAAATCAGAATATACAGCCTGTTTAAGTTGAATATGAAATTGTTCTATTTTCCTTTTCACTTATGTCAGTTTCTAATTCTTGTTTTAATTTGATTGTCTGGACTTCACTTTGGAGATACTTGTAATGCTGTGTTTTTCTGGTAATTAAATTGATGGTTTTTGTAATCAAATGGGATCTGATATTGTTAATTTTGTTAATTTCTCTAGTCTGGACACTAAAAGGAGTGATTAAGCGTAAAAACGGAGTTCCTAAAATTACTAGCCTTGGTTAAATGTTTTAACAAAATAAATGGGGTTCTAACATAGATTCTTTGATTGCATACCTGGACCTTAGAAAGTTTGAAATTAATTTTCATTTTTGAGCCATCATCTCTACTTAATTGTTCTATGGTTTCTTCTGCAAAATGAGTTGGAACTAAACCTTCTTGGATACAATTCATGTTTACTCTTGAATCAACTAATGCAAATGTGTCTATGCGAAATTCTTTGTTTATTAATAGAGTAATATGTACATGCCATTTTTGATAATCTATTATGGTAGCTATATTTAAAGCATCTAATTCTTGGATTGTTTCTTCTTCTATTATGTTTTCTTCCTCAGGCAAATCATGCGTGTCTAAGTTGCATAACTTGTTGGCCTAAAAAGGTTTGTTCTTGTTGTAATTCGTGTATTTAAGATTTGAGTTTTCTAATTTTTGTTTTCCCTATGTTAATTTCATATTGTAAATCCTCAATTGTTGCTGATCGGGTTTTGTTATTATCAAATCTGTCGATAATTTTAGTAAGACTATAACTGGGATAAGTATGGGGTTCATTGATCTATGTTATGGTATGAGAGATTATTTGAATATGTGCGTTTAAGTTCTGGATCTGTAATTAGTGTCGGACAAAGTCTAATAGCTGTCTTTCTTCTTTTGTCAATCGCATTAATGATTTATCTTTATTACAACAAGTTGTGGTTGTGCAATTTTGTATTTCTTTTATGTCATCTACTTTGAACTATAATTTGAAGATGAGGATGTTTTTGGAATATCATTTTCTTGGTCTTGATCTAATTCATTTATTTCTTCAATAGATTGGGTATCGAATTCTGTGTCTGAATGTTCTTTTAAAAGAATGTATAATGCTAATTTAAGATCATCTAAAATTTATAAAGAATTAATTCTATCTTTTAATGGGCATTTATTCTTATAATGGCCTGTTTTTCCACATTTCCAACAAGCTAGGTGTTTTACATGTTTCTTTGGGTTTGAATGAATTAGTAGATTGTTTTCTATGATGTCTTCTTTTCTGGTATTTAACTGGATACTTCCACCAACTATACTTTCTATTTCTGAATCTATATTTGGAATTTCTAGATTCCTAGGGAGATTTTCTATGACTTTTGTTGTTTATTTTTAGAAGACTGGGGCCTCTATTTTATTACAACCAAATTGTTCACAAAACTTTCATAATTCTGCTTTACCTAATTTTTATTGTCTTTTCATTTGAGCCTTGATTCTTAGATTTGTGCATAGGGCTAAACCTTCTAAATTAATAAGAGAAATTATATCACCATAAGATAAAACTTGATAATTAATGACTCCATTATGAATTGTTCTTAATTTTTGTTTAATCTTTTCACTGAATAATTTGTGTAACCGTGAAATAAATCGTTCTTTCCAATAATCATGGTAACAATTTGGTCTAAGGAAGACTTTGCTAAAAAACACATCTTTATACCATCTAAAATCTTCTAATTTAAGACATCTAAGATTATATAAGATTTCACTAACTCTATTTGTAATAGTTAAAGGATCACCTACAAAATGTTTACTTATTATATAGATAAGGGTATTAACACTGTCCTAAGCTGGCTGTCCATTGGAATCTAAAACTAGGTTTCCATTATCTTCTAATTTCTTGGCGTTTAAAATGTATTGTCTATCATGTTCTAATAAATAATTATCCCACCATCCTTTCAATTGACCGGTAAAGCCTGTAATTAATAAATGTATAGATGAACTTTCTGAAGCATTTTGTTTCTTTTTGTATGCAATAACTACCATAAGCATTTCATGCATTGTATTTAAAATCTGGTATTCATGTAATTCAACACACAAATTTAAAATAAAAAAAAAAAAAAAAAAAGTTTTCAATGTTCAAGTTTAGATTTGAACATCATAAATCATAAGTCATGATCAAAATTTTAAAAATAAAAAAATAATAATAATAAATCATGTCAAAAATAGATACTCAGCAAAAATGAAACTAATTCCTTAAGAATCTGTTAATAAAAAGGAAACTAAATTCTATTAAATGCAATTTTGTCTTTTAAATAGAATTGATTAATGGTAGAATCTAGATGTTACCACATTTGTTTTGCTCAAACCTTTTAAAGTCCAAAAAATAAAAACACTGTTCCAATTGACGACTGGTTCAATTGGTTGAACCAGCCGATTTTTCCGATTTTATCTATGTTTGGGTTGTTTGATTGAACCAAATAGGTGAGGCTACCAGGTCAGTTCAAACGGCCAGACTAGACAAAGTTTCAAAACACTGATTAGGAAGGTCGCAATCTCCAAGATAAGCAACAAAACAAAACAAGTATTGTCTATGAGAAAATTTGTCAAACACTAGGAGCAATAATGCAAACTACACGACAAAGAACAACACTAAGATTTATATGGTTCAGTGAGAGCTAGCATCCGCGGTGATCAATCAATTATAATCGATAAATAATACAATGGTTCCTATCTCAAGTTATTCCCCAAAATAAGAGATTAACACAAGAAAGCGGACAAATACAAAGGTTACCTCCAAAGCTTTACACACTCAAACCCTCACTACAAAGTCACCTCTAAATTATCAAATTGAAGAAAATCAAAACCCCTTGTAGACTCTTACTCTAATGGATTTGAAAGAAAAGTTGGAAGAAATAGATTCAAGACCAGACCCTTGGCGCAACTCTACAAATGACAGATGCCTAAAATAAGTTTTTTATTCTCTTTAGTTGTTGTTGTTGTTTTGTTTTTTTTTTTTTTTTTTTTTTTTTTGGGTGCAATTCTCTTTAGTTGCTACTGTTGAATGAGAAGCAATAGAGAGAAAGAGAAAAAGGCAAAAAGGGGAAAAACAAGGGTTGGGTCTTGAAGTCTACTTCTTTCAAATGGGTTTGATTTTCTAAAACTTGATAGTTTAGAGGTGGCTTTGTAGTGAGTGTTTGGGTTTGTAAGGTAACCCTTGTACTTTTTCCACTTTCTTGTGTTAAATCTCTTATTTTTGGCACAAACTTGAGATAGAAATCATTGTACTCTTTATTGATTATAGCTGATTGATCTGAGCTAGACTTGTGGTTTGGTGTTCTTTGGTTGTGTGATTTTCATCATTGTTTTCTAGGTTCTTGACAAATTTCTCATTAAGTTTCTAACCTAAAAGTCTAAGCTATTAAGTAGAGGCTGAGCTCAAACAAGTTTATGAAGTGATGTAAAATTTTATAATTAACCAATGCAGGCCTAACAAGACAAAAACGGAACAATCCTATCACGTAAACAACAAAGATGGACTCACGAATGAAATTGACCTAAGAACGACATGTTTTGATGTTAAATTTCTAATCTAAAAGCTTAAGTTATTAAGTCGCCTAGCAATGTCAAATTTTATAATTAATCAATGTGAGATGTGAGATGTGATACTTGCCAACATTTCCTCACTTCCTCATAAAACAATACTTGTTTTGTTGTTGATTGCTTGGCTTGGAGATTGTGATTAGCATCTTCCTAATATATAGAGTTATTTTGTTAAATTCACACACTAGACGTTGTGGAAAGTCCTAAACCCTATATGACGCAAATATTCTGTCACGAAATGGAGTACTCAGCACGTGCCCTCTGTGTTCACAGTCAAGAAAAATGAAATACAATCTCCTTTGATGATCTCAAAGCATGGCTTCTTGTTCATGAACAGTACGTACAATGAATGAACATATATAGCCCAATCAAGTCCAAGATGATTGTAAAATGTTTTGCTGATTCGCATTTACTTGCTGATGCCTTTTCTTCTTCAATTGTTGATGTCTTTGAACCCATTGGCTTACTGATTCAAGAACAATAGGTCATATGACTTCCAACCCATATATAATTCAGTATCCAGCTCTATTCACACTAGCAATTATCGTCTATTAATTGCTACATGCAACATGAAATTCCTAATATGCAAACAAGATTTCCTCTTAACCATAGAAATTCAAAAGAGCACAAAATTCACTAGAAAGAAATTCCATGTAAACCAACTCAAAATAGTATCAATCCCTCGAGTTTTTAATTTGATGTAGAAAGCTTCTATTGAAACTTATGCAGAAGCGTTTGATACCTATTTGTTGATTGTTGACATTGTGGGATTAGGAGTATATATGGAAAAATTCTATCGATTGTAAAAAAAAATAATAAAAAAATCTCATGACCATCTGTACAATGAAATTGTGTAATCCAAGAAGATGAGAATGCTGTTGCCAAAGGAAATACTTCTTTGGAAGAAAATCAAACTTTCAATCTTTAGGTTCCCTGCCTTCCTTTTTTGGCTAAACTAAACTTTTCATACTGAATGTATATAATGCCACTTTGTGCATATTTAAACGGCTAAACATCGATCCAAAAAGCCTTATTTACATTTTTTTTGCAATTGTTCCATTAGTATGATTTTTTTTTTCTCCTTTTTGACAACATAAGGTATCTTGGGCTTACTCCCGCCAGGGTTTAGGCCCAACCTAGATCACTCACAAGCTTTGTTCATCTAATAATCAAGGTATCAAGATTCGTTTAAACAGGTTTTGTTTCTTTTTTTTTTTTTTTTTTTTTGGCTTTTTTATTTTGAATGCCTTTTGGTACCCGAAGACTTGCTTTTCATCTCCTACTTATTTTACACTTTAAAATTTTATGAAAAATATATAAGGTTTTCATAAAAATTGATCGTGCTGTCTATCAGAAAACATTATTTTGAACAACTTTTTGGAGGAAAGTTTTTCCAAAATCTGTTAGTTTAAGTGGATTTTTTAGTCATTTATGAAACAAATACTATAAATGGCAAAAAAATCTACTTAAACAATAGATTTTGAAAAAAATTTATTCTAAAAAGTTGTTCAAAATTATGTTTTCTAATAGAATACATAATCAGTTTTTATGAAAACCTTCTATACTTTTCATAAAATCTTAAAGTGTAAAATAAGTAGGGGGATGAAAAGCAACTCTTGGGTTGCCAATAGAGCCCCCCTTTTATTTCCCCCTTACTTGTCAATGTTATTAAGACAATCAAGTAGCATCTCTTCAAGCAACTATAAAATTATTCGCAGGCACATTTTTGTTTTCATACTCAATTCTTTGTTTGGAAAAGACATTTTGTTTTGTCAGAACCATTTTTTTTTTTTTTTTTTTCTAAATAACAAAATTTCATGTCTTAGATAGCAGATTGATCGACTGCCGAAGTAGATGTTTGCCATTTCATAGTGTTACGCAAGTCTAATTCTCTAAACTATTTTCCTAGAATGAGTATGTAGATGCTGAAAGGTTCAATTTAATTATGAGTTTTTTTAGGAGTTGATGAATGCTGAGATTGAAATCTAGTGATTGATGGCTAGCTAGGCAGTGTTTGGGTGTGCTCTATTTTTTGTATATGTCTCTGATTTAGTGAGCTCTAATTCGATATCATTGACAAGTGACAATGAAATTACCATCTTTAATCTAGGCAGCGTTTTATATCCCTCCATTTCAGTTCTTTTCTCTTCTCATTAAACTCCCAAATAGAGAGAGGATCCCCCTCCCTTTATTTATTTATTTATTTTTTTGAAATTTTCTCTTATGTCCTCTTCCCTCCCATTTAGACAGTATTCCGTGAAAAAATGTTTGTGCCATAATAAGAGAAAGTAATTTTATTTTCCGCCAAACCAAGGAGAAAGTAATTGAGTTCCATGGGGACACATTTGGGAGATGGGTTCCACCCATTTAACAAACTAGCTAGATATATAAATATAAAATGGGGGTCATTATAGCCACTACAAAAATTTCTTTTCATCCCCTAGTTGATTTATATTTTTAAAAATTTTATAAAAAATATTAAAGGGTTTGATAAAACTAGTCATAGTTTTGAACAATTTTCTAAAAGAAAGTTTTTTTAAAATTTATTGTCTAAGACTCTATTTGGTTTGTAGATTTTATCAAGGAAAAAAAAATAATATATAAATAATTGTACTTTTTTTTATTTGGTTGCAATGGAAAATTATAATAAAAAAAAGAATTGGAATAATTTTGGCTTGATATGATTTAATTTTTTCCTCTTATTTTCTTTCCTCCTCATATTTTTTTCCTTCCATGTTTTTTTTCCCAGGTAGAATCTATGAACCAAATAGAGGGTAAGTAGAATTTTTGATGATTTTTCAAAAACATTATGTAAAAATGAAACAAAAATTGTAAATAATAAAAAAATTCACTTAACTTTTTCCTACAAAGTTGATGATGTTTTTAATGGATTGTGCAATTAATTTTTATAAAACCTCATATTATTTATTTATTTTCATAAAATTTTAAAAAATATAAACTAAATAAGAAAGCAAATGAATTTTTGTGGTAACAATGGTCTTTTTTGGAATTCCTCAAAAATTTCGGAATTTTGAAAAAGATCACCTTGTACCGAGCAAAAACTGCCCTGGCCAAAATCATTTCCCAAGTTACGAAACAGCTCGTGAGGATTACGGCTGAGGCTTTTGAGTTTTGTCCACTTCTCCAAAATCCCAGGCAATGGCTTCTCTGATCAGTCCATTGACGCCTCTCCGCAATTCCAAATCAGAGCTCAGTTCCGAGAATTCGGCCCTGAATCCGAAGCAGTCTCCTTGTGTGGGCTCCCCCACGGTTCTGAGGTTCAACAAGCGTGGGAAGAAGGTCTCTTATCCTGTTGTGTGCAAAGCTGTGTCTGTCAAACCCAAAACTGAGATTGAAGGGCTCAACATCGCTGAAGATGTCACTCAGGTGAGAAGCATAATGCTCTCTGTTTGGTTGGCCGAGAAATCATAGAAAAAGGAAAGAAAAAGATTGGAATATTGTACTAACAGGTTCCGAGTTTTCTTTTTCCTTGTATTTTGATTTCTTCATGGGTTTTATGTTGTGGGTGGTCTTTCTTAGTTGGAAATTTGAGTGTGAATTAGGAGGATTTTGGAAATTATGCAGTGTTTTGAAGAAGAAAATTTGTGGGATATTGATAATTTTGTGAATTGTTGGGTTTTATGATGTGGGCGGCTTTGCTTGGTTGGAAATTTGAGAGTGAATCGGAAGGATTTAGGAAAATTTGTAGTGTTCTGAAGAAGAAAATTTGTGGGATTTTGATGATTTTGTGAACTGTGTTGAGTAATTCGTATAATTGTTGAGATGGTTAACTCTTACTCTGATTATAGTATCTACATTTCTGGTGATGTTATTCTGATGAGAAAATTGTTGGTCCGTATGGTATCCTAGCAACATAAGAGGAAAGAAAGCAAAGCTTGGAGTTTTATGGAATTCCAATTTTCCTTTACTTTTTCAAAAGTTTCTTTGCAACCAATGGGACCGGATGGGTTTTCATTCAGCATAATTTTTGGGAATTATGAAGTGGGTAGTTAAGCTTACCTAGGAATTTGAGTTTGAATAGAAAAAAAAAAAAAGAAAGAAAGAAAGAAAGAAAATTGTAGTGATTTGAATTGCAAAATTTATGGAATTTCAATGATTTTTTGAATTTATGAAATCTTGATATGGTCAACTATTCCTCGTATCACTCAGAAAAGAAAAGAAAAAAAAAAAAAAAAAGGGAAGGAAAAAAAAAAACTACTCCTCGCATTAAAGCATATATATATTTATATTTATTTTGTTTTGCTGCCCTATATTAATTGTTGAACTTTTTAGTGTCTGTGCTGTTTCATCTCAATATTTACGCCCTCTATTTTCAATCAAGTGATGAAGTTAAGTGTTTCTTTACAATAATTCATGGCATTTTGAAGAGGGTCGTTTTAAATAGTTGTAATTTAATTGTGTTTTCTTATACTGCTTAAAAGAAGAAATTTGTAGGATTTTAGTGGTCTTATGATACTTTGGTTAATTGTTGACAAATCAACCTATGTGTGCTCATGAGAAATTTTTCAGTTCTTTCCGTAATTATTGATAAGTATGTTTTCAGTTGTGTACTTTTTGTGCTATTTCTTTGTAGCTATGATTGAGTCAATTTTTACTCAGGCAAGGAAGTTAACTGGTTTCTAAAGTAATTCATGGGAATTTCAGATTGGATCATCTTTTTTATTACGAATTTTGATTGTGAGTTGATACATTTTAAAGATATATATTGCTTAATGAAAAAGTTTACAGGGTTTCAATGATTTTACAATTCTTTGAGGTGCTTTGTATAACATGTGAGTAAGGTCAGCTCTTACTGTGATATTTTACTTTCACATTATTTTTGTTCTAAAGAGAAGGATTTTAAAAATATTCACTGCTCAGTTTTTTGTTTGTATAACTAACACAGAAAGATTGTAGAATTTTATGTTATTATATCTTAATTGTTGTCTTGTCTATTGCTTCACAAGTGACCAAATTAAGTGGTTTTTTAAAGAATATTTTATGGAATCCACAAGGTGCATGGTTTTTATTTATTTGCAAATACGATGAATTGAAGAATTTTGAAATTTGTACTTCTTATAAGAAACTATTTGAAATTTATTTACCTAGATACCATGTGGCGAAGACAACTGCTGTCTGTCAGGGCTCAAAAGATGCACTTGTTCTTGTTATATAAATCTATGTGCTTTTTAAAAGTTTTTAATGGACATTATGTATTTAATTTTAGCTAATAGCATTGAAGCCTCCTGTTTATTTATTTGTTTTATTGATTGCTTTATGGTACAGCTTATTGGGAAAACACCAATGGTATACCTGAATAATATTGTAAAGGGGTCTGTTGCAAACATTGCTGCCAAACTTGAGATCATGGAACCATGTTGCAGTGTCAAGGACAGGTGAGGACAAAACTGCCACTCTAGTACTCAAACTTCTATAAGCATCTTTATAATGTGAAACAATTAGGAAGTTCCACTCAAGAATTTATTATTATTATTATTATTTATTTATTTACTTTGGTTGTGGGGGGGGAGGTGCTCAAATGATGTTGGACCCTGTGATCTGGACTCTTATAATTTAGACAGTGGGAATTGTTTTGAGTATTGGAAAATTCTTTTTATCAGATTTTCCCTACTCATCTGATCATGTTTTGTTTTTGCAAAATGCAATCTTTTTTCTTTTCTTTCTTTTTTTTTCTTTTTATTTTTAATAAACTACAAGAAGTATACTAATAAAAATGATGAAGACAAAGGAGAACAAGTTGTCTACCTAGGGACCCAAAAAAAAAAAAAAAAAAAAAAAAAAAGGAAAAACAAGAAGACTAAAAATGCTCAACACAAACTAATGACAAACAGCCACCCAATCAGCCTTAATAATGAACAAAGGGACCCAGCAAACTCTTTGGAGGAGGAAGCCCAAAAAGAAGCTAGGAAAAAAATCCAATCCCAAATCTCCGACACTGAAGAAACCTTCTCATCAACGATCCTTCCATTCCTCTCCAACCAAACAGGGTCCATCTAGCTGTCAGCCCTGCACATTATCTTAGAAGCAAGCTGTACCAGTGAGGAATATAATTACATATCCACATGTAATATCATCATACATAAACTCATATTTTGATTGCTGACTGTCAAACAGTTCAGTTAAGAATTTGACAAAGGTGTTTAATATATCCTTAATCTTTCTGGTATTGGGTTTCAGGATAGGTCATAGTATGATAGCTGATGCTGAGCAGAGAGGAGTTATAACGCCTGGAAAGGTAACAGATGGTACATGCAACTCATAGCATGTGTGGGGATCATTTACTATTCACTTAATATATATGCAGCATTGCCTCTGTGTGGACACTTTGTGGCAAATTGGGCATACATGTCCAAAATAAGGTAGAATCTTCTTGATTGGCCATGTCAACAAAAATTTGACTCATTGGTGCATCCTAATTATTGTAGGCTCTTTTTTTCCTTTTTTCTAAGCATGAGTGCTAGATCAATGTGATGTTACTATAACATTGTTTTCTTATGCAGACTAATGCCCAAACCGATTGTAGTGATGCATCGTCATGCCTTAATTTGTGGTGTGGGGATCAATAAAAGGTAGGCTACCCTGCTACAGAAGGGTGGCCCCAAATACTTGACTCTTGTCTACATCACTGACAATGCATGAGTCACTTGCAATTTACTCCACTAGTTGGATATTTCGTAAATCTTACCAATTGTCTTTTCACACCAACTGTTTTGGATAATGCCTGGGTCACACTTATATTTCCTTACTCCAGCAGATAGTCTAGGCTGATATTAGGTAGATTTGTACCATAATGGAGTTTAAGTCTCACACTTGCCTACCGTTTTGCCTGAAGTCTGCTCAAGTTTCTATATTAACTGGCAAACTGAACCATCTGGCTGACACTTTGGAGTCTATCTGACAATATGTAAACTAAGTTTCTTTGCATTTTGATTTTTATTTATTCTTCTGTTTGAAATTTGTATCGGCAAATCATGAAATGATTCGAAAATTGCTATTTAGATTGTTCTGTGGTTTACCACAGCAACTGCAATGTCATTCAGCTGCTTCTGCACCATTTTTCTGTCAGATTGACAAAGCTTCTTTTTCTTCTGTTCTTTCTAGAGTATTCTTGTGGAACCTACAAGTGGAAACACGGGCATTGGTCTCGCATTTATAGCTGCTTCAAAAGGATATAGACTCATCTTGACAATGCCAGCTTCAATGAGTATGGAAAGAAGGGTTCTTTTAAAAGCATTTGGAGCTGAGCTTGTTTTAACTGATTCAGCTAAGGGCATGAAGGGAGCAGTTCAAAAAGCTGAAGAGATTTTGAATAGCACACCCAATGCCTACATGCTTCAACAATTTGACAATCCTGCAAATCCTAAGGTTTGTTACAATTCCCTCTCAATGCCTTGTTGCCGCTGGGATTCACTGTATGGTCAAGTTAGCATTATAGCAACCTTGTGGGGCATGGATTCAGTTGGCAGTTGGCAGTTGGCACCTACCTAAATATTAAAATGAAAAAAAAAAAAAGAAGGTGGGACGAAAGAACTCATCATGGAGGGCGGATATCACATGTGTCCACAGTGATTGTGGAAATGCAGCTTATATAATGTGCAATGAAATTTCCTCTTAAACATTAACGACTTGTTAATCTAGAATAAATTCAAAGGGTCCAAATTGTCCGATATCTACGCAGATATAATAAGGTGGAAGCTATTTGGTCACAATCATCTAATAGCTGTTCAGATGTATGATATATTAGGTTCTTATGCAAGTCTGAATATTCCAATTCATAATTTTACTGAAGAAAATATCCTGGTTTTATGTTTATAAATCAGATGGCTAGAAGCACCTCATTAGGATAACTTTTTGGCTTAGTGGCTATTGAGTGCACAAATTTGGATTAAAGTTTGCATTCTTCATGCAGATACACTATGAGACAACTGGTCCAGAAATCTGGGAAGATACGAGAGGCAAGGTGGATATTTTTGTTGCAGGGATTGGGACCGGTGGAACCATTTCTGGGGTTGGTCAGTTCCTTAAGAAGCAAAATCCCAACATAAAGGTATTTATATTCCCTTTAACAATGGCCAAACCAGATATGACATTTGTTCCATATTGACCCCCGTGTAAGCATGCTGAGCGTCCAAATTTTGCAAGGGTTATCCTAGAATATGTGACCTAAAGGGGAAACTGAAAATTTTAGCATATGCTAGGATATGAGTGTCCCAGCTGGTGAGGAAAATGTTCTAAAAATAAGGGGCTTGTCATCTTTTGTTTGTTTGTTTATTTCTCTGTTGTTGATTTTTTTTTTTTTTCCCCATTTTTGTGTCCTGATTGATAATGTAATGTATTAGGTTATTGGTGTGGAACCTTTAGAAAGCAACATACTTTCAGGTGGAAAGCCTGGTAAGTGACAAATAGACTTCGTGAGTTATTCAGTTCTAGACAAACATTTTGGTAAGTATTTTTAATTTTAATAATTTGTACACTCTGTTTCGTTTTTACCAATGAAAATGCAGGTCCTCACAAAATTCAAGGGATTGGTGCTGGTTTTGTACCTAGAAATTTGGATCAAGAAGTGCTTGATGAAGTCATAGAGGTCTACACGTTATTTCCCCCATATGTATTATCTCCTTTGGTTTGAATTTGTTTGTTTCATTTTCTATTTCATATTTGGAATCTTTTTAGATTGTGAAAGACAACTAGCCAAGTCATTGAGACATTAGTGCTACTAGGCTTCTATTGACTTGAGCGATGTGAAACTTGTTTTGTTCCACTTAATTCCGTCAACATGGAATTTCACTAGTCATTTATCCAAAACTATGTAAGTAAATTAATTTAACGTAGAATTATAAATATGTAATGAAACACTTTCCACTCATATAATATTCATCACATGTCATTAATTTATATATATATATATATATAAGAGAGAGGGATGTTCAAGTGCGGGATATCCCATACTATCCCGCATGATTATGGTCGTTCGTGGATGACACGCTTGCATTCACGCACACACGTGTCTTCCATGAACAGCTATAATTGTACAAGATATCTGGGATATCACACACATGATCAAAATTGTATATATAAATAGGGTACTTCTATTTACCCCACAAAATGTGCTTTTTACATTCTATTAAAATCCACCAACAAATTTTGAAAGTTCAACTTATTCTATTCACACTCCACTTAATACCAAACATACCCCCAACCCCACACCTTGATACAAAGTTTCTTATTTACACCCATTCCACCCCACACAACATCTACCTCACCCTCATGGCTTCACCCTACCAAGCTTTGCTTCTCATGGTTCCCTTATTCTCTCACGGTTTTCTCAATTGGTGGCTGTGCTTACCTCAAATTCATGGGTAATGAATTTGTTGTGCATATACGTAAGTTATAGTTAGAATACTGGACAACATCTATGGAAGCTCATGATAGTAGCATAGGCAGCATAGGGTGGGTGAAGCCATGAGAGTCAACCAAACAAATATATATATATATATATATATATATATATATATATAGTTTTGTGGTTTCCAACAATTTATATATATGTAGACACACTGCAAACATTTAGAAAAAGAGAAGCACCTTATGGGTGAAGCCTTGAGAGTGAGAAAGATGTTGTGTGAGGGTGGGGTGGGTGTAAATAAAAAATGGTGTGTGAGGGAGTGGGGTAGGGGTATGTTTGGTATTAACTGTAGTGTGAGTTGAATGAAGTAAGTTTCTAAAATTTGTTGGTAGGTGTTGATAGAAGTAGAATGTAAAAAGCACATTTTGTGGTGTAAATAGGAGCACTCATATATATATATATATATATATATATAGTCCGCTTCTTATGAGGTTAACCTCACACAACTTTGCGTAATGCCAACTTTAAAACTCTACCTGTCCTCATATTTTGTGAAACCAACCATTGCATTGATTAGATAGCCTTCTCATGTATTCACGCATGCCAAAAATCAAGTTGATTTGAAGGAGTGAAGAAGTAAATCGTGTGACCTCGGGGATCCATGCCAAAAGTTATGCTAGAGCATTGCTAACCCTCTTCGTTCCTTCAAGATTTGTCTTCAAAACTTATAGCATTTAGATTTAAGGAACAAAGTGAAGAAAACAGAGGAAAATACTGAAAGTAAATTGAAAAATAAAAATAAAAGCATTGCTAGAGCACTTTTTTATTAGCTGCTTTTCATAATGGGCCGCAATGGCGGTTAGTGTGCCATAAGCCCATAATAGAAAAATAATGGCCATTACAGCTGTGATTTTTACAAACACAGCTGTGATGGCCCATGCTGTATTATTTTTATTATTATTTTTTTTTTATCAACAACAAAGAGAAAATTTTATTAGAACAAACAGAAAATTACAAGAGGAAGAGGACAAGATGTCCTCCTACAGATAAAAGAAAAAAACTAAAAAAATGAAAAAACTAAAATCTACTCCATATTACAAACCAGTGTCCAATCTTGCTTAATAAGAAACAAAGGAATTCCCTCAAAGGCTTTAGAAGCCGAAGCCCAAAACAATGCTAGAAAACATGCATGCTGTATTCGCCCCCCATAAAGCTTGACTTAACGTCCAATTTTTAAAACACTAGCTTATGTGTGTTTATTTATCAAATTGAAGTTCTAATTCCATTTTACTATAGCAGGTTAAATGTTTACCATATCTCAGTTCTCACAGGTTGTGAATTTGGCAGATATCCAGTGATGAAGCTGTTGAAACTGCAAAACAATTAGCACTACAGGAAGGCTTGTTGGTTAGTACTTTTTATTTATCATCTCAACTGTCTTAAAATTTAGGAAGAAGGCAAAATTGAATTAGAGTTTCTTTATTTTTCTTTTTTTGATGACGTGGAACCCCCAATCCCACCCTGTTAACTGTTCGTGGCATCAGGGTAAACAATGGATGCCTACAACCTCCCGCAAGCCATAGGTATTGGTTTAGACCGGGACTCGAAACCAAGAAAGCTGAAGGAATAATAAATTAATTAATAAATAAAAGTTTACCAAAAGGAAAAAAAAAAAAAGAAAAAAGAAGGAATAATAAATTAATTAAATTTATAAATATTTTCTAGACCCCTTATGTTTAATAAAAAATTAGATATGTATTTTTCTTTCAGCAAAATAGTCAGATGTTATTTTTTAGTAAATTATGGATTCCTTATTAGCCAACTGTCGCATCTGTTCAGTGATTCCAGTTTCTTAATCAAGAAACCACTATCGCTTTGTAATTTAATTGAGTGTAACATTTGATTCCAAATTTCCAACCAATAGATCTTATGGTTGTTTTTCTTTTCTTTTGGTTCATATCAACTCAAGTCATAGCTTGGCAGCTGGATTGTTCAGATAACAGCATCTGCACGAATTCTTATGATCAGGGGACACAATTTTTTTACTCAAATTTCAATAACTTTTTGTGTGACTTGTATCTTGCAAACCCACTATTGGATTAGATACCTTTCAATGTAGGCCTTGGATGCCAAATATCATTAATCAGATACTAGTATCCATTTGATCTATAAATTCACATTTAGGGATGAAGCAGCTCTTACTCCAATCAATTTGATATTTGACATGCATGAAAATTGTGCCCCGATCCTAATCCATTGCTCAACTTTTTGGGAGGACCATTTAAACCAACGGTTAGTGTCACAAAATATAAGTCACACAGTTATTGAAAACTATGTATGAAATTTGTGCCCTCGAATCCTCGATCCATTACCATTGCTTAACTTTTAGTTTTGCTAAGCTAATGCTCACCTTCTTACATGGTTTCCTTGAATTTTAATTTATTGTCAGGTGGGCATTTCTTCTGGAGCAGCTGCTGCTGCTGCAATGAAGGTCGGAAAGCGACCTGAAAATGCCGGGAAGCTCATTGCGGTATTTCCTTAGTTATTGGAACTATTTCAGAGTAATATTAATGAAAAAAAAAAAAGAGTTTTTGACCAAAAAAGCCTTTTCTAATGAAATATATTCCAGAGTAATATTACTCAAAAATTTACTACCGAACTATAATAAGACAGAATAGTAATAGAGAGTTAGAGGGAAAATGAACCTTGATATTATTAATAGTTGGAAGGCTTACATAGTTACATGTTATAGCCTTATGCATGAGAGATCCTTGTTCAATTGCTGTTTCAAAAAAAAAAAGATCCTTTTTCAATTATTCTAGTTACTTTAATTAATTACTTCACTCTAACATTCTCTACAACACTCGATGCCTTACCAGTCCCTCCTTTTATAGGCAAGGATCCAGACTTGAAACAAAGTAAAATAAAAGATAAAGGAGTACAATAATATTGTATTCCTTTATATAAGCAGCAGGTTCTCGTTTGAAGTACTCCATTTCATACTCCATTGTATGAAGTTTATATATATACACTAGTTAAGCGCACATGAATATGTGAATTTTTTGTGTAGAAAAAAATTCCTTAGAAAAATCAACATAAAAATAATTTATTTAGAAAAAATCATTAGCATAAAATCTTGTTATATTTTGGTTGTTGAATCATTAGCATCAATGCATGAAGAGTCAATAAAAATACATAAAAATGTATCATGATCACCCATCAAAACCAATGGTAAAGAGTGTATATATATATATATATATATATATATATATATATACACATGTCAGTATGGTGCATAAAGAAAAAACTTCGTAGAATGGTTCCAACTTCCATGTACTTTGCAAAGACCTCATAGAAGAAGGCAAATAAGTTGTACAAGGACCAAGGGAGGGTTTTTATTCAATGTTATATACTTGGTGCTTTCTTACATGACTAGGAATCATGGTAGGGTAGGAATTGATACTTCAAACCTTTTTTAGTTAATTATCTATTATTATTTATTATTTATTTATGTTAGGAGTCTGGTGTGTTTTTATTTGTTTTAGGATTTTATTGTTTGGTTAAGGATAAGGATTATTATTAACAAGTGTAGACCATCTTTATCTCAAACTCACGTGTAGACCATTTGTCTTACCTCAAAACAACGGGCAAAGAGGTATATATAATGTAAAATAAAGATATAATTGTCAAACAAAAGTTGTTCTTCTTAAGAGACTTTTATAAGTAGTATATAGATCGATATAGATTATTAATAAGTAACTCACATCAATTATGCTAAAGAAGGAAAGGGGAAAATAAATAAATAAATAATCAAATAGTTTACACCTTCATGCTTAGCAACTATCAAAAAGTGAGTAAAACAAAATCAATATGCACTTGCAATTGATCAATTTAGAAAATAAAAGTCTCTACACAACTGGTATTATCAAATTATAATCAACAATACGAAGGATTGACATAAAAAATAGTGAAAGCTATACCCAAAAAAAGAAAACTATAACCACAAAATGATTGAACCATAGTGTATTTAACAAATCAACTGGTATTTGATAACATTGTGTGTGCGTGGGCTGCGTGCACAAAGCAAACTTGAAAACAATTAAACAGAATTAAGTACTCACGTAATTTAAGTACACCAATGGTTGAGAAACTTGAGATTATTATTATTATTATTTTTCTCTTTGGTGTCCCATGGTCAAAGGCAAAGTGGGGTGCATGAGAAGAAATAAGTAGCCAGAACTCTGGAAGTGGTGCTTAAGGAAAAGAAAAAACAAAGAGAAAAAAATATATGAAAACCATATTTCAATTTTATAAATGATTGGGAGACAAATTACAAACTTTGAGAAATCCTAATTCGAGAAGGATTAGAAATTAGTTTTTTTTTTTTTTTTTTCCCCAAAAGAAGGGGGAAAAAAAATTAAGGCAGTATTGAAGGAGAAGGAATCTTTAGAGGAAGAAGGGAGAGAGACATTGTCGTGGGTTCTCTATTGAACGAAGAGAATTGACATCCTCCAAGTGCTGGTAATCCGTCGTTCACTGGTACATGCAAACCTCTTATACCTCCATTATTATTATTTCTCACATGTTCAAATGAAGAAGAGGACAAGCCTGATCATCCTAGCCAAAATATATAAATAAATAAAAGATGAAGGAGAGGACAATGGACGTTGCATTATTAATGTGTTCAACACTACCAGAAATAAGGTTCATAGAGTAAAACTGTAAACTTTTAGGAAACGCATGGAAGATGGTATTGCTTTTATGGGTGACTACTAACATGCTAAGCAATTAAGCATGTAGATGACACTCCTATATGGATGGATGAAGTTCCATCCTTTGCTCCGGATCAAAGAAGAGAGAATGAACAAGTACGTTGTAGCCTGTAGGTGTCTCTGAGGGTTACACTGCAAGTTTCATTATTCTGAAGTGTAATCTTATCATCTAGGTTATTAACTTATTAAGGATAACATTGTCATTATTATTTTTTATAAGGATATTTATGTCAATCAAAAGTTTTTTTCCTTAAGCCACTTTTAATAGTAGTATAGATAAACTTCGAACTGTTTCCCAGTTTGAAGTTTTGATCTATTGAACCCACTATGTGGAGACTTGAGAACTTGATAAATTTTTGAAATACGAAGTATGGACGCATGCTTTATACAGAAATGTATGCACAAATTAAGTCTTGGAAGAGTTTACGCATTATTACTTGATAATCATTTTGGATCAAACAATAGGTCTTCATGATCTGTTATTAATGTAGTATGGGAGGCTAAGAATTTAGCTATCATGACCAAAGCAATGAAACAAAAAAATTTTGTAACTGTAGAAAGGGCCAATATCTACCAGATTTTAAGCTTTTGATCAGAAGAATAGACCATATTTCTCAATTGGGAAAGGTGGAATCCCTCACATCCTTAAACGGCTTTAGATTAAGCACTAGGTGGAATCCATTATGCTTAATCTAAAGCCATATAATTGAACAGATGCACTGATCCTTGACAATGCTTACAATCCATGTTTCACGGGAGTACACGTGAAATGCAGATTATTTAGAAATGAAGTTTCTATGCAGCTTGTCAACATGATCACAACTAAATTATTGATGTGTCCAATCTTTGTTAATCATTGTCTTAGGTTAAAATGAAGTTTCTATGCAGCTTCTCTTGTTGCACTTTAAAAATACCCATATAGAATGAGGGACAAATTATGGTGAGAGATGGAGCTTCTATTGAACTAGGAATGCCTTTCTAAATTACTTTATCTGACACTCGTTGGATACATGTCTGAGAGTAGACTTGTGACTTGTGAGACGCATATCCCATACACGTGAGACGTGTCTTGTATGCATTTGATGAGTATTGTGCCCATTTGTAGTGTTTGTGTACCGCAACTTTAAATAACCCTACAATGATTAGGACCTTTGGATTTCGCTTAAGGTGCATGACTCAGTCTAACTAATTGAGGGCACTCTAATTGATTTACACATTGAATGCTTCAAATAACAAAAGGCCGGATTCATCAATGACTCAACATAATAACTAAACAACTTTATTATGAAGAAAATAAAAATATAAAAAACTCTATGAACCCATACTGTTGTATACAATCAGACAATTATACTCTGTCAAACCTTGAGTTGGATAATTTTTTTGGAGTTCTGTGATTTGATTCAATCAAACAGGAGAGGGTGGTTCTTGATGGTTTTGAGTGATTCAAGTCAGATCAGTTGGTTAGACCTCTTTTTTAGGAAGTTGGTCAAAGCAATGAATAACTTATGGGCGGCTAATAGTTTGGCCTGTAATTAACCATCAGCTTGGTGGTGGGCACACTGAGGTCATGGACCACTTCATGACAATATGGATTGTGGAATATGCTATTTAGAATAAACCTTTCAACATCTTTGTTCTCATTGACTCAATTGAGAAACCTTGAACGCTTGCAGGTTGTGTTTCCAAGTTTCGGTGAACGATATCTCTCTTCTGTTCTTTTCCAGTCAATCCGGGAAGAATGTGAGAAAATGCAACCAGAGCCATAAAATTCCTTCTTTTCTAGAGTTAGTTATTTCAAAGAAATTAAATATTATTTGTTCTAATTGTTTTCCTTCTTTATCTATTTTGCTTGCTTTATTATTTGCTGGATGCCTGGATGTATACTAGTTAGAGTGTTGGCCCAACATCCTCACACTCTGGACTAGTTTTTCCTCTTTGAAAAGTTAAATCCCCTTATAATTGAAATTATGCCATTGATGGATGTATATTCTTTGCTTTTCTTCTTTGGTATGAGTATTGTTTGTTAATCGTAATTACAATTACGGCCGTTATTCCGCGAATGGACCTTAGTAATCTAACTATGATCATCCACAAAATGAAGCCTTTCATGTTTGCACCTGGTGTTCCTCGACATTTTATATCGGCTGAAATTGAAAATCTTGATGAATTTTAACCTTTTATAAATTTTCCAAGATTTGAACATTTTAAAATTGGGATTGTGATTGCTTCCTATTAGGTTTAGAATTGATCTTGAAATCAACATTTGAAAATCATATGTAAGACATGCATGTCAAAAATCAAATTAATCCGAAAATAAAAACTGATTATCCATAAATGTCTATAAATGAATGCTTATTATTAATTAAAAAAATATAAGTTTTGAATTGAATAGCAATTAGTTTTGGTTACAAAAAATACGAGTCGTGAATTAAAATTTTGGAGTGAACTCAACGCAATTTTGCATAAAGTACACTAAGTATTAAAAGGACACTATATATATATATATATATATATATATATATATATATATGATTGTGATTTGGTTTGGGTAGTCTCTATACCCTAAACCATCACAGCCATCCACACGCCCACAAGTGAGCATGATGTGTGGACATTTGTCATGCACAGACGGTCATCATGGTTTGAACAATGCAGGACATCCCAGAGTTGATATATATATATATATAATATTTGTTTATTTTGAATTGTGCTATGCTGATTGGGGGACTGAATACTCAAAACTATTATCCGTATGTCATGTCAAAGGGAAGGAAGGATTCAATTCTTACGGTCGACCAAATGATTATTATATATAGTTTGTGTTCAGTGGTTTGAAAAAGTAATAACAGAATTGGCATTTTTTGAAAGAATGAAACCATCCTGACAAACCCACAATCTGTGCACGAATCTCCGATAAGCAGTCGAATCACAGCCATTCACTGCACTCCCGTCGTACGTACTCTCTGATAGAGACGAGACCCCCATCCCATTTGCTTTTACTTCCAAAATCAAAAATCACATGTGATGCAAACAGGTAAGACAGTACCCCAGTCCCCCCAAATCCCTAAATTCAAAACGACGACCCTTTAAGAACATTTTTAAGAGAAAAATTATCGTTTTGGAGCCGAAGCCACCACCAAAACGACGTCATTTTCATTCACCAACGTGGCCCCCACATGAACCCAGTGCTATTTTGTTCACAAAATGGCCACGTTTTAATGAACAGTAGATTGCTCGAACATAAGATGAACAATAAAAGGTCTTACTCCCTTTTAATTAGGATATATCTAGAAGAAAAACAATGTCTATTTGATCTTTGATAAGTCATCCTTCTAGAATAAGTCATCCTTCTAGAATGCACATTTGTATTGCTTTACATAATTCCAAAGAAATAACATTCATCCATCAAGGGCCATCAATAATTCGATATAATCTTTCCCTTCTCTTTTTTCATTTTCCTTTCCTCCTTTTTTTTTTTGGGGGGGAGGAAATGGATGAGAACATCATCCCAACAATTTTTTAATTTTTTTTATTTTAATATTATTTTAGTTTTTTGAGTTAACGGGATATATTGTACCTTTTCCCTATTATAATGGGTGGGAAAGAAATATCACCTAAGTTATAAAACAACGACCATAATTGTCCTAATAATATGGTTGTTATAATATTGTCTAAAGGGAATACCACCAACAAAGTAAAGAAAAAAGTGCATTGCTATTAGATTCCATGAAACCACAAGAACCCTCAACTCATCCCAATTCCATGGTTATATAATCATTAGAATATTTGACGGCGGCCGCCGTTGGAGGCCGGGCATTTGATGATTATAGTCACAATGTCTGGAAGTCATGTGTTCAAATAAAATTGATCGATATTAAAGCAAAAGAGAAGGTAGAGGTCCCCTACCCTAACCTTAGCTAGACTCATAGAGAATGGAGGGGAACAAAGAACAAAAAGAGTTCAAATTTTTAAATACTAGTTAAATGATATATTAACTTGGGTGGTTTGTTAGTTAATGTCTGCTTATGTTGGAATCTAATCCGTCTTAGCTTTTTAAGCATGCCAAAACCACTTTACTCTGTGGAATCCAAGTGTGCAAAGCATAAACAGTAATTATTCTACATAATTAGCTCCATTTTACTCTTTTTTTCATTTTTTGGGAAATAAGCGAAAAATCTATTTACAAGGAAATATTAAGGAATCTAAATCTTAATGTTTCATGCAAAAGTTAGACTTAGCTTTTTATTTAATACATTTTTTGCCCTCTCAACTATTATGGTAAAGCCGTCTCGATTGTTATAAGAAATATTTAAGGTATTAATGCTTATATTATGTTCAGATATTTTTTTTAATTTTACTCAATCAATGACAAAATTTCTGTTTTCAATGTCCATCAACAATTTTTCCTCCTAATTGATATGGTCATATGGTAAATATTCAAGATATTAATGTTTATATTTCGTTATGATTATTTTTTTTTTTTGAATTTTCCCCTACGAATCCACAATTCACTCAATCAATATAGAATTTTCTCGTCCAACAAACAGTTACTTAACACATTATGTGAGTAAACAAAATTTGCTTAATTAAATTTTTTTTAATAAATTAGTTACATGTATAGAGTATTTGTATTTGTTTCATTTACAAATACAAAATAAAGTAACAAAACATAATTTTGAAACCGTTAGTTTAAAATTTTCGAATTACACATTGAATAATCCTACTCCTAATTATAGAAATTATACATAAAATTGATATAACTATTTGGTTCGATGTAACACAATTCGAAAATACATGAAGAAAGATGTTACCTACGCTTAATTGAGTTAATTGATGCGACGATTATAAGAGAAAAATCTAGAACAAAATTTGGGCACGATCCTCTCCACCAATCATGCAACTAAAGTGGGATGTAACATTTAGGATTTCTTTAAATTATATGTGAGAGGCATATTTGTCCTTGAATAATTATGTTGACTTATGACTTTAATTATTTTTTATTTTGACTTAAGCATCCATAAATTAGCAAATTAGAACTTCTCCCCAAATGCCCCTTTTTTTTATTATAGGTTCGGTGAGGACTTTTGAGTTTAGGCATTTAGGTGGATGAGAAGTTATAAACACACCCAAAAAGGCTTAGGTTTGCATTGAATAAAGATATACAAGTTGTAACGTACGGAAAGAGAAATTATTCTTGGCTAGTCAAATAGCGTGTCAAATCTTCCAAATCTTCATCAAATTTATCAAATCTTTTAACTTTCCAATTTTAGATGGGATTTCCTCCCCATTTTTGTTTCTCTAATGACCTTCTCCAAGCCCATAATTGACTATTCTTGATTTACAAAACCATTTCTATTCAATGCCGCCCAGTATTTGACTTTTCCACTCACATGCCACGATAATAATCAAATAAATGAGTATTGTTAGGTGTAGTAGATGATTTTACATTTTACAAATTGATCAATCAATTCACATAGATTTCGCAATGTTTTGTAAGGGTTAACAAAGTAAAAAAGAGCTCGATTTTTTTTTTCATTAATTTATAATTTCCCATTTCCACTCTAAAACGGTCTCCTATCTCCTAATAGGGGCGGTGTCCTATTGACTAGTTAAGGTACACCCATACTAGGAGGTAAGAAACCGGCCTATATGGGTCATTCAATTATTTTCTTTCACGTTTTCATATAAAAAAGAGAAGTGTGTACACTTTTCTAGCCATCCATAGAATTAAAGTGACATTTTTCTAACCAAAATGCCTGAAATTGTGATGCAACAGGACAAATAAATTCCGTAACGTACATTACGTTATGTATCAATAGTTAGTTGCGATATCACATGAAAGCAAAATGCCACAACCCAAAAAAATAGAAAAAGAGAGGCCAACGACAAATTGGATGAATTTAGCCATATGGGCCTACCTTTCTCTCGAAAGGTGTGGGACCCAAATCAATGCCATGTGGCTAAAGGCATGTGTGACCCTTGTGACCTACTCCTCCTGCTGTTGTGTTCACAGCGCCACAGTCCACAGTGGTGTTCTTAATGAGAATTGACCTACAATTTCCTTTTATTTAATGTGACCGTCACACTTCGCCTAAAATTGTTTATCTCTGTGTCTCTCTCCCTCTCTGTCTGTCTCTCTCTCTCTCTCTATATATATTGGTTGTCATACCTCGTCTCTGTCTCCAAGTTGTAACATTTCCTCACAATGGAGTCAAAAGAACCAGAGCCCTCTTTTTCTTCTCTTTCCCTCTCCTCAACCAGGTAATCTCTCTCTCTGTCTCTCTATCTCTATCTCTATCTCTATCTCTATCGCTCTATATGTCATATGGTTTTGCATGGATCATGCAGATGGTGGTCCGAGGACACCGTCGCCATTGTCACCGGTGCAAACAAGGGGATTGGGTTTGCGATGGTTAAACGGCTAGCGGAATTGGGATTGACTGTGATTTTAACTGCCAGAGACACCACAAGGGGACACAAGGCTGTTGAGTCACTTGAAGGTCTGGGACTTCATGTGCACTTCTTTTGCCTCGATGTGTCGGACCCTGCTTCCATCAAAACCTTTGCAGCATGGTTCGGTCAGAAATTTGGAGCGTTGGATATTCTTGTAAGTCCCTCACATCCCCATGGATCCTTTGTAATGCAGTACGTGCTCAATCATTTGTAATTAGCTTCTTCTTTGATGTTAATTTTGTCTTTTAATTAATCTGGTTTCTGTGATGCTTGATGCTTCCTTTTCTTAATAAATTAAAAAGATTTTGAAAATAAGAAGATATTGGAGAGAGAGAGAGAGAGAGAGAGAGAGAGAGAGGGAGAGAGAAATAATTTGAGTTAATCTACAAAAAAATCTTAATTAAGTAAGAAATCAAATTGCAAAAGGAAATCCTTAATTGCAATTTGATTATAATTGAGAATTATTGATTATAATTGATTTATTAAATCTTTGACAGGATCTTGATTAAGGAACCAAATTGTAAATATATGTTCTTGATTATATTAATAGATGATATCAGAAACGTACCAAATTTCTAAAGAATTCTCAATGAAATCTACTCCTTATTTCAAACCTCTGTATAAATGTGTTTAAATTTTTAATATTTCGATATCAATTATTATTTCAACTTGGAATATATATCTTAATGCCAGACTATATGGCCTCCCAAGGACAAGTTTTAAAATATCTGTGATGTCAATGCTGATCACAATGTACCATATTCTAACCCAGTCAAACTAATTAGAACATATTTATTTGGCTTGCACGACATTGGTTGAAGGGCACCTCGGGTCACTGTTGCTTGCAGACTAAAACTTGCCTAAGACAGATATAGTGCGAACTATACATTAAGAAGTCAAAAAAATCTATTTGCATAGCCATCTTGAAGCAATCTCAAATGTTTTTTGTCCAAAAAACCTGAATGAAATCAAATAATTAAAAGCATCCCTACATTTTAATTTTTCTTATATGGACTAATCAAATGTGCGAGACCGACCCTCTAGCTATAGGTTGGCAAGCCAAGTTGGACATGCTAGCTTGGTCAAACCTTTCGTAGTGTTCATGTATTTTATCCTTATCCTTTAGAAAGCATTTATTACAAATATATTTCTAGAGGGGGGCTATTTCAGGCATTTTGGTCCCCCATTAGTTTATACCTTTTAAGATTTTATGAAAATATAAAAGGTTTTTACAAAAACTAGTCACACTATTCACTAAAAAACATAATTTTGAACAACTTTGTAGAAGAAAGTTTTTCCAAAATCTGTCATTTAAGCAGACTTTTTGGCCATTTACAATCTTTATTTCATTTTCCATGAAAAATGGCCAAAAAGTGTACTTAAATGACAAATTTTGGAAACAAATTCTTCTACAAAGTTGTCTGGAATGATGTTTTCTAGTAGACTACGTAATTAGTTTTCGTAAATTTTTTTTATATTTTTCATAAAACTTAAAAAATATAAATTAAGTGAAGGGCTTAAAGTATTTTAAGTAGTGACAATAACCTGTCCCATATTTCCAGTCTCTTTTATTTTTTTTTATTTTGTGTTGCATGTGGACTTCTGAAACCATGCTTTACCATAAACGCTGGAAATTTTCTTTATGAGAGAGAGTTTTGGTTTTTGGGAAACACAGGTAATAAATATTGGGTTTTGACATAGATATATACAGCCTCTAGAGAGAGAGAGTTTTGGATGTTGGGAAACACATGTAATAAAGATAGGGTATTTGACAGGCACTCAGAGAGCCTCTCAACTCCCTAGTAACTAGTAAGAGGAAAGAGAGAGAGTATTTTGGCCCATACATTTTGACCCTTAATAAATCACATATGATGTGGCGCGATGTCATACTCCGCAAGAAACTAGGTTTCTAAAATCAAATGTGTTTTTAATTAGGCCGGGTCATATGCGATTTTATTTTGAATTACTAATAATAATAATAATAATAGGGTATTTGAGAGGTAAAGAGTCGAGCCTCCCCATAGTAATATAAAGCCAACTCATGCAGGACATCAATTTCTACTACAATTTTTCTTTTCAGACTTAGAACTTCATTTTGTTTTCTTTTTTGTTTTTTCTTGATAAGTAGAACTTCATTTTATATACAGATGCCTAAACGTGTGATTGAAGAAGTAAGTACCAAAAGGAAAAAGAAAAGGAAATTCAAAGGATAAATATTAATGAAAGACTAGCTACCTGAACGAAATTTGTCCGTGTCTTCTTGGCATTGTTTGGCACTTCATATAGTCAATAAGGTGCCAACATTATTACAGTTGGGTAGTTCTCACCTTACCAAATATTCCTTTTTTGTTATTTTAAATGTCTTATTAGGACCATTCTTAAAAATGATTAACCTTCTCTTTGTTGACCATTCTCTCTTTTAAATATCTGATTAGGACCATTCTTTAAGAACTTTCTCTTTGTTAACAAATTTGCTCCAAATTAAATATTCTTCAGGTTAACAATGCAGCCGTCTCGTTCAATGACATCAATGAGAATTCGGTGGAGCATGCAGAGGCGGTGATCAAGACCAATTTCTATGGAGCCAAGTTGCTCATTGAGGCCCTCTTGCCCATGTTTCGCCGCTCAGCTTCTGTAAGCCGGATACTTAATATCAGCTCAAGACTCGGGTCAATTAATGTAAGTAAAAAACCTTTGTACGTAATTTGAAGACATTGCTTCATTAGTTCATTAGTAGATAATTTAACTCCAAACAAAACATGATCGAGTTAGGTTGACTCAAACCAAAACCCATTTAGACAAAGTGGTATTGCATTTTTTTTTTTTCCCTCTTTGGGGGGGGGGGGGGGGGGGGGGGGGGGGGGGTTTAAATAGTGGTTCTGCATTAAGTCAACAAAAGTAGTCCTTGAAATTTTTTCTAGGAAATGTATAAGATTTATATTACCCCTAAGTTTTTTATTTTTGGCCATCAAAACCCGTTTAGACATAGTGGTGTTCAGTAAACTCAACCATGTATTAAGTCAAGAAAAGGTGTCCTCGAAATTATTTAAACTAGGGATGTTGACAGACGCTATATTTGCGCGGTTTTTGTTAACTCATCCCAAGTAAAAGTATAAATCTTATATTACCCCTAAGGGCCCTAAGCTTTTTATTTTTGGCCATCAAACATGACATTGCTCAGCTTCCTCTGCTAGCTCTAAATGACTATTTATATCCATCAACCCATTGTTTCATGCATGCAGAAGGTGAGAAACCCTAAGATAAAACAAATACTGCAAAATGATAAACTGTCGGAGGAGCATATCGATGGCGTGGTCAGTATGTTTCTTGAAAATGTGAAGAGTGGGACGTGGATGAACCAAGGATGGCCCGAAATATGGACAGACTATGCAGTCTCAAAGGTTGCGCTAAACGCATATTCGAGGCTTCTGGCAAAGCGCTATGAGGGATGTGGTTTAAGTGTGAATTGCTTTTGTCCTGGCTTCACTCAGACCTCTATGACTCGTGGTAAGGGCACTCATACTGCAGATGACGCCGCAGGTGTTGGGGCCATGCTGGCCTTGATTTCCCCTGAGGAGCTACCCTCTGGAAAATTCTTTGTGGGGTTTAACCCTATCATAAATTCTAAATTATAGAATTGTTTCAATTTGGAGTGAGAAATTTTTTTTTAATTTTTTTTTAAAGCATTGTTGCTGTCTTTTGGAGAGACTAGCTAGCCAATCATTCACATGTGAGGGATTAATGTTTAGCCTAAATTTATATGTTAATTGAAGTGTGTGCGCAATGTTCGAGCAATTGAAAACAATAAAGCACAAATTTTGAAGTGTATTAATTAATTAATAGCCTTATTTCGACAAAGCACGCATTACTGCATTAGACATGCTGCTAGTAGTAGACTTTTTTTTTTTTTTTTTTTTTTTTAATAGGGTGCATTTGAAGTCTCGTGAAAACGAAATCATTACTAGATGTTTAACATGGCAAGTGAAATTAAAAAATTCCATCCTCTATAATGGAGCCTGTCATAGAAAAGAAATATATGGAGTAATATTATTAGAAATATTCAAATGGCAAAGAAGAAATTAATCATAAATTCTTGCTTTTCATATAATTTCTATCACCCAAAAGAAAAATATGGCTGAAGAATTTGAAACAAAGTCACTTGAAGAAATGATGTACTCGAGCAGTACAAATGATATGATCATGAGCGTGCTCTCTTCGATTTAAAATTTTTTTTATTTATATCTTATAAAAGAGCATAATGTTATGGACATTAGCAATGCAAGGGATTCGAAGAATGTGAGGAGAAACTTCAGCTTTGATTCTTCAATATATCAACGACAGTCATATAGGGTAATAAAGTTAGGAATGCTCTTGCTAACATGCATTCCACAAGAACTTCGATAATTTAATATGTATTTGTGCAACTATTAGCTAATTTATAGGTACAGGCCGTCGCCAACCCCACACCCTCGATGGACCCATTAACTTTTCGCCAAAAGGTGTTGAAAGGAAGAAGGAAGCTAGAAAGAAAGAAAGAGAGGAAATAAATTAAGAAGAGCATTTGAATGTCCTACAAAAGCCAAACATCATTGCTTTTGTTTAATAATTTTTTTTTTTTAAGGGGGCAAATATGCCTTTGTTATAGCAGTTTCAAACCATACGTTTAATTGTTTATTGATAGGGCTGGACCAGCTGGTTTAGTTCCTTCCACACCTCCCTAAGCATATATAGCTTAGCCCCTACATATGTCATGGCTTCTCTGTGCTTTCAGAAATCTTTATTTTAAGCGTGGCTATTAAAAAAGAAAAAATGATGATGAATTGACTACCTAAGGGACTAGTTTTGTATTCAAAATTGATGGAGATGCCCTCTAGTGGGGCTGGTTACATTATTTTAAATGGGTGAAGAATTAGAGCTAGTAGCATCCCCCTTATGGCCTAATCACTCACTTCATTGACCCACTAATCACTCTAGCAATCAAAGCAATTAATCAATTCCCTTAATCACTCGAGCAATTGGTCCGACACAAACGAGATAATTATTGACCTTTGATGACCCTAATGTAACATTATAATCAAGATAACATTCCCTTAATCACTCAAACGATCAAAAGGAGAATCTCTTATAGTAAAATAGATTTTCATTACCTAACATTCCGTCTACCTGAAGTAATTTGCTGGAAGCCTATCCCATTAATTGAATTAGTAGCAGCTTGATTGTGGTGCTTAAAGATGCTACGATCCGACGCTTTCGCCCCTTCCCACTCAATTTTAATTTTAATTTCAGCATTATTGCCTTCTTTAGAGACTACGTACACATTCATTCACATGTGAGGATTAATGTATAGCCTATTTTATATGTTAGCCCGATTTCAACCAAATGATTTCAACAATTTATACTTTAAAGGTGCGTTTGAAAATAATTAGTCCGTACAATTGAGAGCTATTTTCTACATTAATAGTAATAATCAGGGGCGGAGCTATTATGTGGGCTAACCTGGGCTATAGCCCAGGTAGCCTACCCAAAAGTATTTTTTTAACTTATGTAATTCTCATTGGTTGGAGTCTTAGCCCAGGTGAGAGTTGTAACCCAAAATATAAGTAGCCCAGGTATGATTAACAGTACAAAAGTGTAAATAGCCCAAAGCCCAAAATCAAAATAGATATAAAAATAAAAAATAACAAAAAGAAAGGAAGTGGGGAACAGCTATACAGCCCGCTGGTTTTGAGGGCCATTTGGGTCTTCACCTTTTTATCTTCACGGGTTCCATTTGGGTCTTCACCTGAATCATCTTTTCATCTTCACCTTTTTACATTATTTCTAGATGCAAACAAAAGCCTCTTCACCTTTTTAGGGTTCTTGATCCAATCTTCACCTTTTTGCGGTTCTTGATCCAAACAAAAACCTCTTCACTTTTTTACGGTTCTTACTTCTTAACATTATTTCAAATCCATACAAAAACTTTTTACAGTTCTTGATTTTTTTCTTGGATCCAAACAAAAAAAATCAACTCATTAGTCAAAAGGGAAAAAAAATGGGGGAAACACTTGTTTAGACATCAGTAAAAAAATGGTGGTAAGATTTTCAAACTACTTTTTATTTGTTTGTTTGTTGTTGTTTATATTTTATTTATCAATTTTTTTTGTTGGGTTTTCTCACCCCCTTCACTCTACAAGAGTACAGGCTTATCATTATTTAGGGAATTATGGTTTTGAAATTTTCAATGCTCTGAGGCTCTCGCCTACTCACTCTTCCACTCATTGTAAGTTAGTTTATATTCATTATTTAGTGTTTTTTTAATTTTAATTTTAGTCTAATTAGTTTATTAAATTAGTCAATTGATATATTTGTAGTAATGATAGGAGGTTCAGGATGAGCCAATTGAAAATCCTCTTTATGATTGTATTGATTGTTGTTGTTAATAAAAAAAAATAATCAAAAAATTGTATTGATTGTTATAGTATGGTTCTAGGAGGTTAGGGGTAAGCCAATTGAAAACCCTCATTATAATTAATTGTTGTAATATGGTTGTGAACCAATTGAAAACGCTTTTTGTTTGATATATTTTGTTTCGGTCGAATATTTACATAGTTATGTATGCGTAAGTTAGAAATTAATTATAAACTCGTTTAGTTTTTATATATATATATATTTGTGTTTCTTAGGCTAGTTTAGGTCAATTTAAAATCCTCGCTCCGCCCTTGGTAATAATAATAGATAAAATAAGGTGAACCCGATCCTAAATCGAAGAACAAGCTCTCACGGTCCAACTAGTGACTACCCCAACAACGAACACCAAGTTTCGACTTGGGCCGATCCCAACGCAAACGAACCCAACCCAATCAAGCGGACCCAATAACCTCAATTCCACAATTGACGTGGCTCCTCTTCAGATGTCCACGTTTCTCGAGTTGGGGATACAAAACGCAGAGGTAAAGCTCAGTCACAGGGGTTAGGGTTTTGGATTCTTTGTTGCGGTAATTCCTCGATCACACATCGTCAGGTGCATTTCAAATCATTGTTCGTTTAATGCTTTTTTTTTTTTCTTCTTTATGGTCCGTTTGTTTCCTGAGAAAATGAAGGAAAGGGAAGTAATTCAAAGATCTTGAATTTTAGATCTTCCGTCATGTATCGATCTTGAATCTTCGTTCTCTGGTTTCTCGGGTGCAAAATAGTTTTAAAAAAAATTAATTCAAAATTAGAATTTTTTTTTTCCCTAAAATTTCCCACGCTTTTCTCGGAAACCAAAAACTACAGCGAAATTTCGTCATCGTTCGTCTAACTATGTTGTTTTTACCAAATTATGTTCTGAGAAGGGTTTGATTTTGATTCTCTCTGTGTGGAATGGCTTTCTGCTTCAAAAGAAAGGACATCTTTCCATCTGGCCTAACCCTAGCTTTTGGGTTTTACCACGGCACTCGGCATTTGTGTTTCTGATGAGGGGGACTCATTCAAATGTATTTGCTTGGTTGATTTTGCAGGTTTTGAAAGGCATAACCACAGCAAACTGTGCATATTTACCCACCAAGATGGCTGGACTTTTGCGATTCAGTAGCCTTGCACCGAAGACCAAGAACGTGGTAGTTGCAGGGGGATTGACGGTGTTTGTGTTTGGCGTGTATTTTTACACCATGAGGGCTGTTGGAGGAACAGATGAGCTTCAGGTAGCTATTGATAAGTTTGAAGACCTGAAAAGCAAGCAAGAGGCCGATACAGGCATGGGTTCAAAGGCCTGATACTCTTCTACATTCTACATGTGGTAAAGTAATCAGAAATGTGATGGGTGTCAGATTTTGTGGTAAACAAACATTTCTGCCCTTTTTTTTTCAATTGTTTTTGTTTTTGACATTGCTTTCTTGAAGATATATTGTAGTGTATTTGATTAGGAGGAGAAAATGAAATAGAAAGTTTAAATAAATTTTCCCTTTGGGTTTGTGTTTATCTAATGATTTAGAGGGGGGAAAAAATGTGTTGGGATTGTGTATGAAAATTACATTTCGTGACACTTATGAGATCTGTGACTATAATAAAGCACTTCACATGCAAGGGATGTTTGGATTCTATTTAATTAATGGTAGTATCTGTCAATTTCTTTGTTATAACAAGTTACCCAAGTTTGTTTGAAATAGATCTTCCACAAGAGATTATTAGGGCACCATCTTTCTCTCCCTAGGGTTCAAGCTTTGAGATTACTAGGGCACCATTTTCTGATTTTCTCCCCCCTGGGGTTCAAGCTTTGATAATGCCATACGTTTTTAATACCATTTTAATTTAGATACTGATTTCTGAATCATATGACCATTCTATTTAGTGGCAACATATGCTTTATTATCTTCTAAGGGCCTGTTTGGTCGTCCAACTGAGAACTAAATGGTTAATAGTGGAGTTTACACAGTATTGAAGGCACAAATTTATCATTTTGGTTGGAATCTTTTAAAGAAGGTGGAGTCATCACCATAGGTGATGGTACAAGATTAATTTTAGAAATTCATAATATGCCTTAATTTTGAATCTTCACTCATCATTTGTGATGATTTCTATCATTTTCTTTTTGAGTTTTTCATTCAAGATGATGGATTTGTGCATTTAATATCACGTAAAACACACTAGTCATTTAATTTCCATTTGAATGAGCAAAATTGGACAACGACAAATATTAAATGACTTCCATTCAAGAGAGATACTGTCCAACTGAGCTGGGAACTGAGGCAGCCAGCCTTACTTGAAGTTGAAAACAATCGAGCTTGAAGTCCCACAAGAAGTCACCTATCTCTAAATAAAAGCTTGGTTCAAGTTGGTTGGGGACTGGGGAGTGCTTAAATTCCTTTTTTTGTGCCTAGGTGAATTTTCTTACTAGCCCTATTCTGCAATTGTCCACCATCTTCTTTTAATATTTGACTTTTCTTACTAGCCCTATTCTGCACTTGTTCCACCATCTTCTTTTAATGTATAAGAACATACCCGGCTCTTTTCGGGAATGTAGTGATTATAGAGCGAGATCCAAAAATCCACAACTCTGAACGTACGTGAAAACAATTGTTCCATTTTCAGCATTCCATTCTTCACTGGCTTGACTTGTGTTTACCTAATCACAAGTGCTGCCGTGTTGCTGTAGTTTGCACAAGCTGATCGAGTGCTGTGGCGCTGAAGAGTTTGGCTTTGTTTAGACAGGTGAACTGTTACGATCCTAATGTACACATGGTCAAGCTGATGTGGGACGTTAGGATAGACATTAGGATCGTAACATGAACCACCTCAACTGATATGTGCTGTTCTGTGAGTGCTCTTAACTGGTCAAAAGTAGCTCTCCCTCATAATTGTTCATGTGACTTCATTTCAGGAAGTGTTCAAATCCATATAATCAGATGAGCAAAGAGTGCAAAATTAAATTAATTCTGTTATGCTGTTGCTTCCTTCAAGATATGAATACGGCCATTCTCCTTTCACGGATAGGGGGACAAGGAGTGCTATTTGGTGGAAAAGTTTGGTCTCTTTGTGCAAGAACCCATTCACCTTCAGAGTAAAACAGAACCATTTTAACTGTTTACAGGGAGTGGTAGCAGCACATGAACAGATTCATTGGTCTGAATTAACTATGCACCTCAATCCAGATTGCCAGAACCGGGTGGGCTTTAAGAAAACTAAACAAAATTATAAACCATGTTTTAAGTATCAGCTTCAAATCAAACTTCAGCCTTCTTCAAAAAGACAATACAGCAGTGGCTTCAAACAGCAACAACTATCAAGTAATATGCTTCAAAAGCAATGCTTCTTTTTTGTTACAATGGGAGTTCGTTATTTTTCCAGACAGAACAGTTGATACAGCATGACTTAAACTGATTAACAATGATAATTTTGTAAGAACACAAGCATAATGGAAGCAACGATCACCGTATTTTGTAAGAAGATTTCCTCAAGATTTCCCAAAGATGATGAAACAATTTAGAAAATATTTCATATTAAAACAATTAAACAGGTTATAGTTGCCATCTCTTCTCTTTATCTTTTTCCTTTTATTGGGGTTAATAAGCAATAGTCTCTCTCCTTTTTTTTTTTTTTTTCCCTTATGGTGGGTATCCCCAAGAAAAACTTGTATCTAATGGTAACACCAGGTCATCTGATTCACAAGTAAATAACAATGAAGATAAGTGTGAATGTTAGTTCCGATATATTCATTTTTTATTGATGTCATATCTGACATTCTCATTTATTTTTGTTCTTATTAACTTATGATATAGATGGTGTGACGTCACCGTTATACACAAGTTCTTCTCCATCTATATGTAAAATCAACCTGTTAAAGGTTTGTTTCTCCATCACCCCTCCAAAGGATCAAGGATAAGTACTCTTTTAGAGGTAGTGCTTGGATTCACCTAGCCCACATATGTTTTTCCCCATTAAAAAAAAAAAAAAAAAAAAAAAAAAAACAACAGTCTGCTTTGTTGTTTGAATGGATCCATTTTAATTTACCCGCACCGTTTGGTTGTACTTATTTTAAAATTTTTCTTACTTTTGAAAGCAAAAAACACTGTTTGGTTGGAGGAACTAAAAGGGACTTCTAGAAAGTAAAAAGCAAAATATTGGATTTTAAGCAAAAACAATAAAAATTTACTTTTAAAAGTTATTTTTATCTTTCGGATGAGCTTCACCTTAACTCGAAAAATTTGCCATCAATAAAAGTTGTGCCTATCCTAGGCTTCCACTTAGGCAACGATGATTTGATAGAATTTCCCATGACATCCAAAAGATCACCGGCGAAATCAATTTTACCAAACGCGCTTTTGCTTTCGTTGCTTCTACTTAAAAGCAAAAGCAAGAAAGTATAAAAATAACTTTTTCTACTTTAAAAAGCAAAAAAAAAAAAAAAAACGACTTTTAAAAAGCACAACCAAACAGTGCCATAGTGTTTTCATATAGATCCATCTTCTTAATTCTTAAATGGGACCGCTTTAAAAAGTTAAAATTATCACCACAATTGATGTTATAAGATTTAGAAATTCATAAGATTGCTTTGCTTTTAATTTTTACTCTCGTATGTGATCATCTTAAATAATCTCATCAAAGAAGTTTCCCTTCGAACAGCCAAACAAAAGCCACTTGGTAATCCACTAAAGCATTAAGTTTTGTTAGAACAGGACTAAACAAGTTTTGAGCGCTTAAATACATGAACAGTTGGATTCAACAATGGTTCATTGAGCATATGTGGCTAGACCCTCTTTGCATCCCTTTTTTTCCTCAAAGCGGTGAAGTTCTAACCAGCTCCAAAAACTTATAAGGAAGTACCCTGAAAAACCAGTGTACCCCAATTTCAAGACATATTTCTAGCAAATCTACTTAAATTAGAGCTGAGCCAGCTTGAGAAATGCTTGTATCTAATAAGTTATTAGCATCAAGAGAAATCACGCAAAAGGAAAATGTAGCTGGCCACACGCAAAAGCCAATAGGCAAAACCAGATCTCTGATTTCAAAAATATCCACTGTTGCCAGGGTAAGACATCCTTAGCAGAGCATTCTCATCACAATATCATCAATTGATAACCAAAATTTCTAGTTCATAAATAAATTTAAATTAAAAAAAAAAAAAAAAACTACATTAGTGATTATGGTTCTTTCTATCTCTTCAGGCCTCCCAAGGCATTGCAGAACATAGTTTAATGTCTTTCACCGATGTTGACACTTGAAAAAAGATTATACGAAAAAAGAAGCAAATTTTTTGGTCATAAAACCTTCTAGACTTGGTCATTGATGAAAAGGGAACCCTTCAATCTTCCAACAAGATGTGGTAGTGCCTTGATGCTGTCTTCAATTGATTGGTCAACACATGACTCCAAATTATTCATAGCATCAGTTCTGAGTTGTTGTTGCTTGGCCGTCTCAAACTTGTCCTGGCAGACCATTAGAGACCTATTCAACCTTTCCTGTATCCATCAGAAGAAATGCTTGTAATCCCTATCAGTATGAAAAAATTTGCTAGTGTGACCCGTTACACTTCATAAATTACAAGAAAATTAGTTAGTATGACCAAGTAAGCCCGCTGGAACACGATCATATTCTTTTCTTCATAGTACATAGGTCACTAAAGGAAATGACTTCATGACTTGAAATAAAATTAGTACTACAATCAGTCAATGCTCTATTGCTCTCCTACACTACCCACATAGGCCATAAGTTTTGTACATGGAACAAATTCATGGTCCATGAATTGTTCAATGCAATATTTTAAAAATTTAAATCAAACCTGAGTGAAGTATCCTTATAAGATTTGGAGTGCTGTCATAAGTCGATAATAGCAATGATCAACAAAAATATTGGTATTAGTTAGTGGGGGAACACGAAGAACAAATCTGAGCTGAATTGAAAATAGAGAGAGTGGGGAAAAACAATATACTGGGGAAACAAGATGAACAGACTGCATCGCCAAAATCTCAAGAGATGCATCATGCTAGGTGTCAGATATGGTTTGACATCTTCAGTATTTACATTATTGATTAGTGGATAAATAATTTTATAGGTTTCTGGCTCTCTCTCTCTCTCTCTCTCTCATCTCTCTCTCCCAAGCCTCGAACACATATGCAAAGCCAACAAGCTATAAGGACACTTGGTATTTTATAGGTGGGAATAAGAAAGATGTAAAGGGTAAGAAGATGTCCGAAGAATCAATCCACCGCGTCACATGATGACATGAATAATAATGATTTATCATTTGGACTCTTAAATTGGAACAATCAACAACGGAAAAAAAGAAAAGAAAAAAAAGGGATCCTAGTTAAGTTCTTCTAAAGGGAAACACAATTTGTGTTGGATTTGGCCAGCTTTTCGTCATAGCAAGTTTGTTATTGATTTTAAAGGCTTGGGGTCTAGTAAGAAAAGTGTGAATTATGGAACTGTGCGGTTTTGGCAATTTTTTGGGTTTTTTGGTAGGAAAGAAATGCAAGAATGTTTTAAGACAAGGTTGAAGAGGTTTGGGTCTATGTTACATGGATCCTTTATTTCACCCAGGAGTACCCGTATGGCCGTATCAACATCACATGACATAAGTGTAGGTACTCTTGCTGGACACTTCAAAATAATGGAAAAATCCGGAAATCAGAAAAATTTGACTCCTGGACACATACACGCACTTGACACCCATACCCAAGCCCATGTAACATGGGTTTGGGTATTGTGGAAGAGATTTTGTTTCTCGCTTCTTTTTGGGCTTCGGTTTTCCAAGGCATTTAATGGTGTTCCATTTTTTGTGATTAGATCAAATTGGAGAGTTGTTTGCAGATTTTAGTTCTTTTCTAATTTTCCGTTGCTTCTATTTGTAGGACTTATCATCCTCTTTTGTGCCACCTTCTATTTTAATAAAATTTCTTGTTGCTGATCAAGAAAATAAAAAAGAACTGACATGATGCCCTATCTGAAATAAAAGCAAGAATTTTGCACCCTATGCCTTCACTGTGTTCTATATTTTGTTTCAAACTGTTTCTCTAAATGCTTATCTTATACCTATACTGTCCCTATCTCAAATACCTCTTCCATAATTCCATTCTTCCTCCCTAAATGTTTCACTATTGATGCTCTTCCCTTTCCTAGCTTCCTTCCTTCTCTTACCATATATCACCAAACCTTGCTCTATACTGTGTCAAGGTGCAAACAGAAACTGAAAGAAATCTTATCACCTATTATTCCTTTTTCCCAATCCCTCAAGTCTCCCTGCAAGCTTGAAATCTCTAAGAAAGAAGAACAGAGCAAATAAATTGCTAAATGGCTACAGCTAAGATTCAGTGTTTTACTTCCATTTCATTGTAGAAACCCTAACACCATTGTCTCTTGAAGAAGATAGTTTATCCTTAATTGTTCATCTTTATTTTGTTTTTAACCCTATTCTGCTCAGAAGTTTAAAAAATCGCTCAAATTTATCAAATTTATAACCCCGAATCCATTAATTTCCAAATTATAAACTATTATCCTAAATATTGTGCAAAATTTTCAGTTTGTTTCCAAATCTTTTAAATTATTTCAAATGATTGTAGAAGAACCATGCATTCTTCTTTTATACACATGGACAATTTTATCACTATCAAGCACAGTTTCAGTCAAAAATTGTAATAAAGTTTACCATATTCGGGTTATGGGCTCCCAAAGCGAAAACATCTTGAATCAACGGCAGAAAAGTATTAGCCAATAATGTGAAAACCACAGCTCAGAACCCAAAATAAGTAATAAATTAATAAAAATTTAGTTGTTTAATAAGGAAGGAGGTACAGAAGAATCCTGTGTTCTTCTAACTTGATGAAATTTTACACTTCTTCGAGTCCCTCCAAAACCAAACCTTAATCCATGCTTTCTTGTTTTTCTCCACGTACCTAGAATTCTTTATTCCAATCTCCTTTTAATCCTAAAACCCCATAATAAGATCACAAAAACTCTTTATTCTTCGTTTACTACTTTGCCATATGTAATCTGAGAATTTTTCAATGGTATGCTCATGCCTAGTTCAAGAAAAAGGGTTGAAATCTTTCTTTCTTTCTTTCTTTCTTCTTTTTTTTTTTTTTTTTTTTCTCTCCTGATAACAGGAGAACCATCCCACAACAAGCCCTTTGGATTCACCCATGGAACCTAAAGCCCCAGGGAGACTAGTGCAGCAACCCACCGCCATGGCCTCCACTTAAATCTTGGGTTGTCCTAGCAAGGAATCAAACCCGTGACCATGCGCCTAACCACACAATCACAAGTTCACCCTTACCAACGGGGATACCCAAGGGTGGGTAGGGTTGAAATCTCATTTTCTTAGTACAATTGTTAAAGTTGAGGAGTGATAGCCACAAAATATGTACTGAAATTACTCCCTAACTTATATTTTCTAGTTATTTTATTATATTTAATTTTGTGTGTTTAAAGTCTTTTTAATTTATTGCAGAGGGCTAATGATTCTACACCAAAAATATGTTAATTGGGAACACTTAAGCTATTGAATGCAGCTTGGAGTGGGTTTCTCACTTGCCTAAGCTTAAAAGGAAAGGAACTTGTTGACACAGTGAAGTTACCAGTCAATTTGAGATAAGTTGACTGACAACAGAAGTGAAGTTGACAGGTCGTGTTTAAGCAAAACAGCAGCAGCTGTTTTCTGTCACTTTAGTCACAAAGTGAAACCCAAGTGAGGTTAGGCGGTAAAAAGAAAGGAGAAAGTGAATGGGGCAGCCAAGGAATAAGAAAAAGGAAAGTAAAAGAAGTGGAGTGAGAAATAAAAAAAAAAAATAAAGAAATGGATTAGGAGAATGGGATGTGAAAAGAAAGAACATGAAGGGGACAGCCCAGGTGTACACAGTGGGCTGGCCAAGAATTCAAAGAAGTGGGTGTTAAGAAAGTGGGCAGCCAAGAATTCAAAGAAGGGGGCATTGCACTTGCCTTGTGGGATTAGCTAGATCCTTTTTCCATCCCCTATAAATACAAAGGGAATTCACAGAACAAGAGACACGAAGAGAGGAGGCACAGAGACGGCTAAGGGGAAAAATCAATTCTTGGTTTTCTACATGGCCAACTAATCTTTGTCTTACGGTGTAGATGAAGCCCTAATCAAGTATTGTTTATTTTATTGTATTGTGTTTTGGATTTGATTATTTGTGTATGAGGATTGCATAATTAGGAGGATTGTACTACTGATATAATTGGTTTTAATGTTTTTATCTCAAATTGTGTTTAATTTCTATGATTTTAAATACAATGGTTATGCAATGGTTTTCACTGTACATATATTTAAAGATTAAGATGATTCATGCTTAGATAAGACAAGTTGTGCCCACAAATTAGTTTAAAGTAAAGTAGGTGAGACGGTTCGTGCCATATCTTTGATGAGTCATGCCTAATTTACAAATATATGAATCTTTCTTGATGACGTCATTGGGCTTGTAGCTACAATGAGTCTTGCTTATACCAAATAATAAATCTTTGAAATACGTTACAATAAGAGCATTTTTACAAGATTAGTGGTAGATTCGAGACCGTAAGTATTCCTTTCCTTGAAGAAAACATAAATTTATTTTGTTTACATTTAACAGAGTTTAAAATCACAAAAATCATCTTTTGAATTATTTTAGTATTCAATTTTTAAAATTAAAATAATCCCAGTACAGTCCCTGTGGTACGACACCCGTACTACCATTATGTACAAATTTTGCATCCTATGGGTAATTGATTTTGAGACGATCAAGGAGGACAAAGATAAAAATGGAGGTGATAAAATTTCATCCAAGTTGGGTGTTGTTTTAGAAAAAGGGTAGGTTAATGGTTTTGGTGTTGAATTGAAATATGGGGAACTAGAAATGCTAGTGATGGAAGTGGTTGGGAGGATGGTGGATAGTTACAAGGACTTCAAAAAGAGAAAAACAATGAGAAAAAATTAAGAAAGGTGATATTGGCCATAAATATTGGTAATTTGCGGGCTGGTGACAGATAACAATGGTGTTAGTCAACAATTAGGAATAGAGAGAGGGGGATAACTATAGGTGATATTGGCCATAAATATTGGTAATTTGCGGGCTGGTGACAGATAACAATGGTGTTAGTCAACAATAATTGTCTAGATATCAAGTTCCCCTTCTTTTTCTTTAGTCCCCGACTCCCTGACTAGGGGCCTTCTTCTCAGTTCTCAAATGGATTATCTCACCTCAGTTGTAGTGACCACCTCACATAGAGAAGACCCCCCTTCTCTCTCTTTGATCATGCGGTTATCATAGTAAACCGTTGAGAGAATAACCTGCAATGGAATCCCATTGGAGGTTGCAAGTCCAAGCAAATGATGATAACAATAAAGTCTCACAGAGATACCCATCTTATATAGTAAGGGGTTGGTTTCATGGTAGAGAACGAGTCTAGGTAAGATTTTGGATTGGAGAAGAGTCTGATTATTAACCATTTGGCCCTTGGGAACTGGGGTCATCCCTATGGGGTACATCTTATGTAAGAAAAAAGGCTAAATTAATGAACCATCTCCTAATATATTGCTCTTCTCTCATTTGGTCTCATTTTAGATTTGGAATGCTTTACATCATGCCAAGAGATTTTTGTAGCCTGACAGCTATGAGATTCTCCAAGTCTCAGATTTGGAAATAAAGAAGGAAATTATCCTTGATGAATGTGAAGAGTTCAGTGCAGAGAGTGGGTTCCCAAATTGCTGCTTAAAAAAGGAGGAAGGAAGAGGAGAAATATGTGATTGGGAATATCATTTCATAGATATGGCAAAACAAATAATACAATAGAATTAAAAAAAATCAGCTGATCACACGAACAGTAAGTTCTTCAGTTCCATAAATCCTTTTTCTCTTTTTTATTTTTATTTTATTTTATTTTATTTTTGTTTTTGCTCTAATGTTGGTTACTTGTAAAAAATCATGCATATAACAGAATCCAAACATGCAGTAAGTCTGCCCACACAACATGACAAGCAACCACAGATAAGAAAAATTTTCACCAATATGAGATGTAGATCAAACGGAAAGGAGAATCAAGTCATCAAAATTTCCTATTTTTTTGATCAACAACGAAGAAAGAAGCTTTATTAAATAGAAAAAGGATACAGGTAGAGAAACACCAGAGGACAAGAGGTCCTACCAAAAGAAAGAAAAAATAAAAACTATACATATATAAACAACTAGCTAGCACGAACCGCCATCCAATCACCCTTGATCATAAATAAAGGAATCCCTTGAAAAGGCTTTGATTTTGAGGCCCAGAACGAAGCTAAGAAAAAGACTCTATCCCATAATGTATCCACCCACTCTTCCTTTCCTTCAAAAATCCTAGCATTCCTTTCCAACCATAGAACCCAAAAAAAGAGCCAAGATCGCACATCTCCAAAAAATTTCCTATTGTCACTCAAGTTAAAACATTCATTGAGTCTAAAGCCTGTTTTATGCATAAGAAAATGCATATGGTGCATGTTGATTTGGGAGAAAAAGTGAAAACTATGGTCCAAAAATAAAAATCACTTAACAAAAGGCAAGAAAGCCCTTATCAAGAAAAAAAAAGGGAGGGGGGGAAACAAAAAATATTCAGCTACCTAACGAACCATTAATTAATGGATGGGGTAGGAAAAAACCCACATATCACATACTCTGCACAAAATTGCAGAAAACTTAGCCTATGAACTGTTAAAAGAAGAGAACAATAAATCTAGTAACAACAATCAGATTTCAATTTAAACATTTCAACTAAGATAAGTAAACACAACTACAAAGCAATCTTACAATCCCTCATATATAAATATAACATATATATTGGCATGAAAAAAAGCAAGTAAATTAGGGGAGGCAAATTACCTGAAACTTGGCCATCTCATTCTCAACAAGGGATTGAGCATTTACAACAGGAACGCTGCAATATTCAACACAGTTGGAGATCTCCTCTTGCTTTCTTTTCCTATCAAAGCACTCGTACGCACATTTGAAGTACGCTTGCTGCAAGAAACCATCATTTAGACAATCCGTAAGATGTTAAGGAGAATAATCAAATCAAGAAAAAAGAACTAGTAATTCATCATTATAATGGGAAAAAAACAGCCAATTTGCAGGTTGCATGGGACAGAGAGATTGAAAATGCTCCATTTGGTCTCGGACAAGATGTAGGAAAAGAAAAGAATTTAACGTTAGGTATTGGATTTCTCATTATTTGGGAGTTGGTACCCAAAAATAAAACTATTTGGCTTATTGAGTTCACTATTGTCTTTTTTTTTTTTTCCCCCAATTTTCAGAAATTGAAAAACTTAAAAATAAAAAATAAAAAAAGACCCTCCGTTTGGTTGCTGAGATAAAGAAAGATAATTAAGTCTTGCATAGAATGTTTTCCGTTTTTAGTTCCCCACTCTCCAAAAAAATTAATTAATTTAAAATTTTAAAATAAATAAATAAATAAATAACAACCCTCTGCTGAGCAAAATAGTTGTATTAAGAAAATCTGAGTAAAAGATTTTATTTTCTACGGCCCCAGAATAACAATAATTTTTAGATTCTAAAACTAAATTTCTTCTCTTTCTTTACTTTTTCTCAGCGATCAAACAGAGCCATGAGTCATAGTTTAATTTTTTCTCTTTCGTTTTCCTAAGGTCGGGAAAATAAGGAAAAGTAATAACAAAGGTATACACATACCCACCTGACAGAATAACCCAAAATTTGTATTCATGTATATATCTACAATCTATAATGTACCCAACTGAGAAGAAGAATTAAAGACCCCAAAAAGGTACTTGCGCATACATATGCATTACACACGCACAGATATATATATATATATATAGAGAGAGAGAGAGAGAGAGGGGGGGAAGGAGAGAAGGAGAAGGCACCTGAAGGGTGAAATTGACATGGTCTTGGACGCCAGCGAGATGGGATTGAGCAGCGACGTTCACTTCGTTTAGTTTTCGTCTCAATCTGTCGGAGACAAGTTGCTCTTCAGCTGCTGCTATGTGATTCATCTCTCTCGCTCTCCAGAGGGCTCAGGCCTCAGGGTCTAGGGCTTTGGCTGTTATCTTTCCTGTTGCTTCTCGGAGGGTTTAGGGTTTGGGGTCACATTTTCCTTTTGGCAACTTTTTTTTATTTTTATTTTTATTTTTTTTCAGGCAAAAAGTTATAAGGGTATGTTTGTAAACGAAGGAGGAAATTGAATGGTTATTCCATTTGTTTTTTTATAAGAAAAGGTGAGTATTAAGTAGCATAAAGAAATATAATTGTCATTTCTTTGTAGGGTTAGAGTAGGATTTATCAGATCTGGTAAAAATGTAAAGGTTTATAAATATTGATCGGGGTAATATATGGTTTTCAAACTCATAAGAGCATTTCTAGTGAAGCTAGCTATCAAATCCCGTTGACTATTTTAGCTCGTCAAATCATCTTTTTCTTTCTCTAAGGTGTTAGCTATATGACTAGTTATTTTAGTTATTATTATTTCAACTAGTTACATTTAATTAACGAATGTTCGCTAGTTAAACTATTTTTAGTTAAAAAAAAGTGACACAAGTCTTCTTTATATGCATCATTCTCTTTTTATCTCTCCATCAAATGATCAAAAAAATGAAGATTATTTATAAAAATTGGAAATAGCTCAAAAATAACTAGTACCCTTGGTTACTCACTTGGATAACTAGTCAGTTATTTTTAAAAATTTCATTTTGATAGCCAAAGTAACAAAAAAATAACTAGTACTCTTGGAGATGCTCTAAAAAGGGCAAAGTAAGGATAATATAAAAAATTCTGACGACATCTCCCAAACTCTAACTCAACTAATAATTTAATTACTGAATTGATGCAATTTAAACTTTGAACCCTGAAGTGAAATTTACTCAACCAAAAAAAAAAAAAAAAAAACCATTGAAAGGTAACAAAGTTATACATATCTCAATGTTTTGGGTAAAAAAAAATTCAATAGAAAAAGGGGTGCCTATTACACTACAAAAATTCCTTTGCACCCCCACTTATTTTATATTTTTAAAGGTTTTATGAAAAATATAAGATCTGAAAATCTGACTATGGATAAACAATAATTGGATGGAGCTGTTTTCAAGCCGATTGTTTGACCTACAAACTAGTAAACAACAATGTCAAAGGGTTGTCGGAGTGGGTCCGGCCAAAACCTCTCCGACAGTCTAATCAAGGGTTGAGTTTAGAGAGAGGAGAGGAATTGGAAAATAGGGTTAGGTCATGCCTGAGTGTGGGTTGTACTGCTCTATTTATAAGTCCCTATACGTACTAACCTCAACTTGGTCTGATAACCATTTGAGTTAAGTTAACCCTAACTCAGGTCAAGTTTGTAACAGCCTCGTTGGAGTTAATTGATCATGGTTAAGATCGAACCATGGTTAAGACAACTGTTCTCATTCTTTATGAGGATTGGTTGTGGTTATTTGCTCTGCTTTGTGGAGCTCGATTAGAGATGAGGAGCTCGTGTGTATCGAGTTCGTGCTCTCATGTTTTTCCTTTGTGAATGAACTCTTAGTTCAGACCATGGGCATCTCTGCTATGAACCAACATTGTTACAATTGTTTTGCAACCGTGGGATGCCTCTCAACTCAACCTAAGTCGGGATATTTCCACACAAAGAACATTAATTTGAACAACTTTGTAAAAGAAAATCTTTCCACAATCTATAGTTTAAATAGATTTTTTGATCATTTTTCATAAAACATTCTATAAAAATATAAAATCTATAAACGGCCAAAAAGTCTATTTAAAGTTTTAAACGATAGATTTTGAAAAAACTTACTTCTACAGAGTCGTTAAGAATAATGTTTACTAATAGATAACACAACTAGTTTTAATGAAAACCTTTTTTAGAGTATTTTTTTTCCATAAAACCTTAAAAAACTCAAAATCCATATTGTATTATAAAAACCTGGTTTGCTGACGTGGCATAGTTCTTTGTGCTTCCCCTATATACTCTTCTGAGATTCATTCTGCTCTTTCCCTTAACTCTGGCCCTACTATTAAGCTTACTTGGCATTAGTATCATTGGTAAAAATCATAAAATCATTAACTTGATTTCAAAATTTAAAAATCAAATCACACAAATTAACCTTACCATAACTCTTACAAACTCTTTCCATATCACAATAATTTGATCTTTCTATAGACTCTCCTAAAAACTCTCTACATACTTCTTGCTCATTCCATATCTCCGAATTCCCCTCAAACCCATCCCTTTTCCGGTAGCAGATTTCCATTTCTTCCCAATGACAGTGCAACGAACATCTCTTCCCAATAGCAGTGTGACGGTATGTTCCTATCAGTGGTGCTGATAGTGTTATAGGAACCCTTTTTTCTCAGTTTTTGTCCTCTCTACCCTCTAATCTCTTTTGTTTTTTTTTGGGGGTGGGGGGGGAATTGAAGGGGGTCTAAACCGGGCCTTAAAGATGATTCAAAGACTTCATACTTTCCAAACCGTGCTCTTTGGAACCAAACCCAATGAATACTCAATCAATCCATATATTTCATTTATTGAGAAGGCATAACTTACGAGAAAATACCAATTTCGTAGATTCAAGTTTATTTATTTATTTATTTTTTATTATAAAAAAACATAATGGACTATTAAATCACTATAGTGCTTCACCCATATGAAACGCATAATAAAAAATTGAAGAATATGTCATTGGTTTTAAACTTCAAGTTATTTTCACCTTGAAAGGGACACCCATACGCAGTCAATCTTCATTAAAATCTCTCTTCCTCCCTCCTCTTTTTTTTTTTTTTTTTTTTTTTTTTTTTTTTTTTTTTTTTTTTTTTTTGGGTTTTGTGATTTATTTATTTATTTATTTTTGTGAACAACCAGGATCTCATTGATAAATGAGATGGTAAATACAACCCAAATTTAAAGATACAAAAATAACATAAAAGACCAACACGCTAAAAAAAATAAATCCCAAGCCAACCTATTTTTATAGAGTTTCTGAGTTTCTTCAAACTTTTGCAAGTACTCAAAGTTACAAAGCAAATAAATTAATTGGGGTGGTAATGAATTGTTCTTCACCTTTTTTTTTACACTCAGATCATTTGAGTTTTGGTCCTCAGTTCCTACTAAAATAAGTAATAGTACAAAAAAAATTATTGTGATGACAATAACGTGAAAAAATCACCAAGTAAAATTAAAAAAAAAAAAAAATTCAGGTGTACAATGTCACCAACTGGGCAGCTACTACGTTAAAAAAAATTTCCAAAATTAAAGGTCCAAATTAATCCCCCAAGGCCCCAAGGCCCCAAGCCAGGGAACGGCTATTGCAACCACCATTCTTATAAGCCCACCTCCTATTCTTTAGGTTTTTAAGGTTTTATACAAAATAAAAAAAGTTTTTATCAAAACCAGCCGTAATGTCCACTAAAAAACATCATTTTGAACAACTTTATAGAAGAAAGTTTTTCCTAAATCTATCGTTTAAATATACTTTTTAGCAATTTATAGCATTTATTTTATTTTTTGTCAAAAAATCTACCTAAACGATAGATTTTGGAAAAAATTTCTTCTATAAAGTTGTTCAAAATGATGTTTTCTAGTGGACCAAGTGATCGATTTTTGCAAAAACCTTTTATATTTTTCATGAAATCTTAAAAACAAAAAAAAAAGGGTGGGCTTATAAGAACGGGGGTTGCAATAGCCGTTCCCCCCGAGCCAAGATACTGGTGCTAAGATACTGGTCTATGGTTGAAATTTATGTCCACAAACGTCCAAATTAATCCCCCCAGCCGTCGTCTTTCGTGACTTCGGGAGTTTTGTTAAAGAGGGGGGAAGGAATAACTGGTTCACTGCAGAAAGAGGAAGGGGGCAGTTCTCTGGGGAACAGAGAGAGAGAGAGAGAGAGAGAGAGAGAGAGGGGCAGGCTCCTCTGTAGAGAGAGAGAGAGAGATAGAGAAGAGAGAGAGTAATCTGTTTACACAGAGAGAAAGTGAGAGATGGAAGAGTCAATATGTAGAAACCTCCCTCCTATTCTCTCTTCGTTTGTAGACACATTCGTCGACTTCTCAGTTTGTGGGTTCTTCTTACCTGAACCCCCAAAAAACCCTAATTCTATTTCCAATTCTACCCCTGATTCCTCCCAAAATTGCATTAACCCCCCTCCGTCCTCTCCTCCACCGTTGCAGACCAAGTATCCCTCTCCCGACCGTCTAATCGCCATCGGCGACCTCCACGGCGACCTTCAAAAGTCCAAAGAAGCCCTAAGACTCGCCGGCTTGATCGACGGCTCCGATCGCTGGATTGGCGGGACCGCCACCGTGGTTCAGGTCGGCGACGTGCTCGATCGTGGCGGCGACGAGCTCAAAATCCTCTACTTTCTCGAGAAATTGAAGCGCGAGGCGTCGAGGACCGGCGGAACCGTGATTACGATGCATGGGAATCATGAGATTATGAACGTAGAGGGTGATTTTCGGTTCGTGACTCGGTCTGGTCTCGATGAGTTTGCAATCTGGGCTGATTGGTTTTGCGTTGGTAATAAAATGAAGGGTCTTTGTCAAGGGTTGGCGAAACCCAAAGACCCCTTTAAAGGGTTAACTTCAAAATTTGATTGTGTTGAGGACCAGGAGCTTTTTCCTGGTATTAGGGCAAGGATTGCCGCTTTGCGGCCAGATGGTCCTATTGCGAGTCGATTTTTGTCGCAAAATTTGACTGTTTTGGTTATTGGTGATTCAGTCTTCGTTCATGGAGGTCTTTTAGCAAAGCATGTTGATTACGGGTTGGAGCGGATTAACGAAGAGATAAGGGATTGGATTAATGGGTTGAAGGGAAGGTGGTCACCCTCTTATGCCCGGGGGAGGAATTCAGTGGTTTGGTTGAGGAAATTCTCTAATGAAGTGGAGAAAAATTGCGATTGTTCGGCTCTTGAACATGTTCTTGCCACAATACCCGGTGCAAAGAGGATGATCATGGGTCATACGATTCAATCGTTTGGAATTAATGGCGTTTGTAATAACCGAGCGATTCGGATTGACGTGGGTATGTCAAAGGGTTGTGGTGATGGGTTGCCTGAAGTTTTAGAGATTAATGGGAATTCAGAGTTGCGGGTATTGACTTCAAATCCATTGTTTCAGAATGGATACAAAGCTCCTCGGCAAGCTACTCAGAAGGAAGGGCTTGGGTTGCTGCTCCCACAACATGGACCAAAGCAAGTAGAGGTGAAGGCTTAAGTGTTAGCATTTGAGCTCAAGGACACCTTTTTTATGGAGTCCCTTGAGAACACTTTTTATTTTAGTAAGAATTTATGGGTAGAAAAAAAATCATAGTGGATTCCTTGGTGTTGGGGGTTGGTTTCAGAATTGTAAACCAGTGATTGTAATCAATTAAAGACATAGAAAATTTGATCAATAGAAGATTGCTTTATCATTCTTAGTATTTGTGATGATTTGAATTTGAGCTTCCTTGTTTCTTTATGTTAAAACCTAAGTTGCATGAACTTCAGACCATGATTGTAATAGACTAGTAGACACCATAGGGCCTAACCTCAAAGAGGAATATATGTAATTCAGATTTAATTTTACAGGTTAATCTAAGAGGAATATACGTAATTCAGCCTTATTTTAACAAGTTGGGTCAAATACATGAATCATGTATGCCATTCTGTTTAATCTATGTTCACATAATTGGTTGAATCGTAAGCCACCATGCATATTCTCATGACATCAATCTATTTCCTTATTATCATCATTATTTATCTTTTCCCTTTGTCCTTATTTTTTTGGCAAGAAATAAAGGGAGCTTTAAGCATCATAAAATTACCTAGGATCCCAATTAGGTTGGCACCCTAGGCAACTGACAATCTTGAGCTCAATGCCCCAAATATTATTAATGACCAAAAAGAATTACAATATGTGAAGGAAAGAAAGGATGAGGAAAGCAGTTTGATCTAGGTGGCTTATAGGTGCCACAATCCAGCTCACAAAGAGAATATTAAGAGAAGAATCTATACTGCCTTGTCTTCTCAGCATGTTTCATTTGATTTATATTGCCTTCTATTGGTGCATCCACTGGTCTTTGTTGTCCATGACCGTATCATCTTAGCTAGAAAATAATGCACACACACTTGTATATATATATATATGGGTTAGGATCAACATACACAATTTTTTACACAAATTCTTATATAAGTGTTTAGATAACCCATCTCCAATTCATATTTTACGAAATCCACCGTTGGATTAGATAGTCTTCCCACATAGGTCATGCATGCAAAAAATAAAGTTCATCCGAGAGTAAGAGCTGCTTCATCCATAAATGTGAGATTTTTAGTGATTAAAAAGATGAGTTTTTGGGTCGAATGGCAACAAATCTCGGATCAACTTGATTTTTTGTGTGCATGACGTATGTAGGAAGACTATCTAATCCAATGGTGGGTTTCACAAAATATGAATTGGAGATAGGTTATCTAAAAATTTGTGTAAGAATTTGTATAAAAAAGTGTGTATGTTGATCCTAACCCTCTATCTATATATATATATATATAACACATGGAGAGATTCTCATATAGTTATTCATTCTATTTTTTATTAGATTTTGTACACTGCTTTTCTGAAATCACAGATATTTGGTACAGTGAGGGCAATAGTGTTTGATGGTCTAATTGACTTTTCATGGAAGTGTGGTCAAGTGAACACATAGCAAGATGGATAAAAATGTCCAAAGTGTTAATTTGGAAGCTCAAGAAGGCATTTTCATTGCTGATTCAAGAGTTTTTCCAGTAGAAGTTTTTGAAAGTTGACTGATGTTATGCAACTGAGATATTTAAGCTTCATTAATTGGGCACAGGTTTAGTAGAGGACAAAGAGCTGTAAAAATGAGAAACTTCCTTCCGATGTGTTGTTAAACTAGTGAACAAGAGACCTAGAGATGAATGGAATGGCTAAAATCATCAATCCTTGATGGCAAAAAGTTTTCGGATTGTCTGCTATTGCTATTTACATATAGTAGAATGTGAAGGTCATGTTGGAAACAAGTTTTTTTTTTTTTTTTTGAAATTTAGTTGTCTTCCAAAGTTGACTACCTTTATTCTTTTCCCTCTTTTTTCCCCTTTTATTTGATTAGTATTTATAACATCCTGACATAATATTTGAGTTTGCTTGCAGTATTTATTGATCCCTTGATGACTATACTCTTTCAGAGTTTTTTCAGTTTAACTAGAGTGAAATTTCTTCAAGAGAGAGGTTCTTTGGGAGGTTGGACTTCAAAGCTTCACTTCTTAGTCTTGGAATCTTAAATCTTCATTTATACAAGTACGTATTTCTTGCTAAGTTATTGCAAGTCTGGTATGAAGATGTATATGTCTTACACGCTGAGTCATATTTTCAATTTTTTTAAGCATCCTGTTAAGTGTCCAACCTAAAAGCCTAAGTTGTTAAGTAGATGTCCAAACTAGTATATGAAGACATGTTAAACTCAATATTTAATCGATGTGGGATGTGGGATTTCCCAACACTCCGCCTCATGTGCAGGCCTAACAAGACAAGAATGGGCCTATCACGTGGATAACAAAGACGGGCTATCAAATGAAATGGCCCAAGAATGGCATGCTTTGATACCACATTAAGTTTCCAACCTAACAAGTATATGAAGACATGTTAAACTTGATGCGGGATGTGAGACTTCTCAACACATTTGTATGTTATGGACCTCTGTTAAAAAATGGGCATTCTAGACATAAATCACGAGAAGTGAATGAGATCATAACTTGAAGATTATATTGAAGTGTTCACTTGGTTGGTTTAGGATGTTGAACAATGAAGAAAATTTCACAATTTGACACTAATATGGATCGAACTAAAAGTTGAATTAGATGATCATTGGAAATTTATTATATTCTATTTCAGCAACGCTGTGTATGGAAACTTTGGTTCTAACCTAGAAAATTATTCTTATAGTCAGAACTTACAAGAGTCAATATGTCCAGGTACTGCTTAGCGACCAGGTACTGCTTAGTGATTTACTTGCTTCCGTGGAATAGTAGATCCTTCCAATGTTTAAGTAACTTAATGATAGAGTGCTCACTAAATGACCGTCTACTTGATCCTTAGACACATTCAATGACAGTCTACTTGATCAGGAATTAGGGGATTCTTTATGGTAAAAAACATTGTTCTTGAATACATCTGGACTTAGCTTTTTTTATGTTTTTTTTATTTGAAGTCTATCTCTTGTCACTGTTTGATAAATAATCCACCTTGAACAGCATCTGTGGCCTCAGTTAAAAGAGGTGCTTTGATGGAGTACTGCATGGACACATTTCTTGCTGCATTAAAAGCATATGTAATGCATTGTAGTATGGTATGCGCCTTGTAATTAGTAGACAAAAATATATCCTTAGTTCTTGGAGTTCCTTGAGAACATTCAATGTTTTCACTTTCCAACCATAGCATGCGATGTATATATAGTACAGGACTTCTTTCTCTTTTTTATCAGAGCACAAATTCAATTTAGTTTATAATGTGAGGATATGACTCTCACATTGCTATAATAGCCAATCTACTCTGGCTGGCTTGCTTAGACTAGTTTGGTCTAGAGCCACAACATTTATGGGACTGCATGGTTCCTATTTGACCGAATTAAAACATGGAAATCAAAATGTTCAGGTGATTGCATTGACTCATTGCTTCAATCATCATCAAATGAACAAAAGCGAGCCCTTTGACACAAAACCATGTTAGTACTACCATTTTTAAGTGTTTCCCACTTATGTCCAATGTCCGCTATACTGCATAACCTTTCCTTTGTAAATAGTATGTGCGGTGCATGGGTAGTATGATCTATCCTACTATATCAAGGAAATAGTGTTCTCTGCTTCTATTTGTGTTGACAAAAAAGGATAGATTCTGGATAGCCCAAGGTCATTCAGGTATTTGTTGATGCTAATGCTTTGTGCGAACCACTTATACAGTTTACGCCAATTTTGTGCTAATTTTAAAATGGTAAACAAGGGTGATTACCTTTAAAATATTCAGTCTGTACATCCACAAGGGCATACATGGAGGGGAGTGATTTGCAGAAATGAACAATGTCAAGAGAAATAAGTCCCTGCTTTTAAGTGGCTAAAGGTCATCCCAACCAAGGCGTGGTAGAGACATTTGTTTAATTCATGAGTCAAGGGTGATCATTCCCCAAATAGGTGCTCAGTCATTCAACAAATTTAGTTGGAAAATTGATCTAAACTAATATTTCATTACTTTAAGACAATTATGAAATGGATGGTAAAGGTAAAGTTTTTCCCTGAACAAAGATCCCACAGCACTAGTGTAATTACAAGTTTGCTGAACCATTAGAAAAGAAAAAGAAAAAAAGCAATGAAGTCAGGTCTACACTGTTATATATATGTGTTTTTGCATATCTAGTAGTTGTAACTTGTAAGTATGATTCTTATCTGTTGTTACTATCTATTTTATTGACTCAACAAACCCCAAGTCTGCTGGATATGCTTCATATCTGATGTTGCCTTTGGATTTGAGTTTTGGTCAACATTCAGAATTGTACATGCTTGTGAAATCTAGCACTATATTGAAGAGATACTATATCAAGTTATATGTACACCTACAAATTCGAACATTAGTAGTAGATAAACAAATGTAGATTACTTGTGGCCCTTGGTGTAAGTTATTTGGGTGCTGGTACTGTCAGGAAACTTCACAGTTAGACGCTAAACACTTTTGGTGCATAATTCTTTGAGTTCTCTGTCTAGCCAGTCATTTCATTGTATCATGCTTCATCAATCCAACTTGAGAGCTTTATAGGCTCTTTCTAATCATTTGTTGGAGAGGCTTTAAAGAACAATCAGCCGTTAATAGTTAGTGCCGTGGAGGTCCTGAGTTTGACTCTTGCTAAACCTCTTGCGGCCACCCACACAAGGTTACATGGTTCTCATGGGCCTTGGACTTACCTGATCCATATGGGTTGTGGGGTCTTGTATGGGCCTGGGGTTTGCCCAAAGGGCTTCCTTGTCATAAAAAAATATTCAGTGCTATGGATTGCCTTAATTTTTCCTTGTTGTCTTATGTATTTACAGATAAGACACAATGACATAAAATAAAATACAATATATATAAGACGCTAAAAATAATAGAACCTCTAATGTGTTTGCATGCATGATGCAGAGTGATGGGGACAGCATGCACATGGTTCAACAGAATGGCCCAGCTTGGCCTATTAACTTGAAAACCAAGGGTTTACCATTATTATTTAGTTTTATTTTTAGAATAATAAATTGTTGCCTTTTAAATTCTTAGACTTTAGGGTTAAGTTTACCATATTTGATGTAATTGGACCTCTATATAAAGGCTCCAATAACCCTTTAGTTTGGCATCTTATTATGAATTAAAATTGGGTTTTCCCACGTTTGGTGTCAACTCTAAACAAACCCTAGCTAGGTTTTCTATTTCTTGCTTCTTCCAAGCTTCTTTTCTAGCTTTTTTTTCTCTACTTCTTTTTCTCTTTTCTATCTTTTACATGCTTTGAGGTTGTCCCGCATTAGCTTGGTATCAGAGCAAACTTCGGTCTCGCGCTTCATCACTGATTCCCTTCAGTGTTGTCAAGCTAGGGCCACAACATCCTCACTATCAAACCCACAATACATAGCCACCTTTACCATGGCAGAAACAACCTCCACCGCCGTTATTCTCTGCCAAATTCCACATCCCACACTAACCCAGCTTCTAGCCTCCACGGGTTAGACTTGAATAACCTTGTGAAATACCCTCTGCCCCTTACCCACTTCTCTACAGTTGGACTTAGCCCCAATCGAGTCCAGCTCATCAACTCTATTGACCTCAAACCACTATATACCCCCCAAATCAACCTAGTCAGCTCAACCCCATACCCACTTAAAACCAAAACCCAAACCCAGAAAACAAAAACCTCCATCGAGCAACCAAAAAAAAAAAATAAAAAAAATATAGATCTGTTTCTTTTTCCACTTGCCGCCGATAAAGCATCATCGTTATTCTCCCACCGCCGGCGCATAACCCTCGTCACTGTCGCTGTCGCTGTTGCCGTCGACCCCTTACCATCAGGAGGCCATCACTGATAGACATCCACCATCGGAGTTGAGTCCCTGAGCTGCAACTTTGGAATTGCACCAGTCTTTCTCTTGATTCTCACTGTCGGTCCATAGCCGTCGAGTTTTTGCCGGCACCTCTTGCCGTCGGCCCACCCTTGCCTGTCGAGTCTCGTCGATGAGCTCCGCCTCTGCCGTTCACTTTCTCCCTCACGTGTCGGATGCTTCGTGAAGCATTAGGAAGCTCAGTCAGGTTATAAGGGTCCAAAGGGACATTCGGACCGTTTGGTAACAGGTGCATAGTGTTCTAACTTGGAAATCAAAGTTGGATAGGGACATCCTTGACTTGATTTGGACTATGCTAATCCAGGTTTGAGTTATCCTAACTGCGGATTTATTCATATTCCATTTTGGGCTTTGCTATCTTATCCGTGGATAAAGTTATCCAGACTTCGATTTATTGCTATTCTGCTTTCGATTTGGTTTGAGTTATCTGCAGATTAAGTTATCTAGTTTGCATTTTGGGTTATCCTCAACACAACTGAGACTATTCTAGGCAAATTTTGAGTATCTTGTAATGGAGCCCACTCAATTTGAAAAGGTAGTCAAAGCCCTTCAAAATATGTCTGCTAAACTTGACCGAAGGATGGATCAATATTACGTGATTTGAATGTCGGATTTGATAGGTTAGATAAGGCGCTGCAACAACTTACTTTGCAGCTCAACAAGAAGAAATGCCTAACTCAACACATTTCGCCTTATGTTTTGGGTTGCAATGACTACCGATTTTAATCAAATTATGAAAATGTAGTGCCTTATGCCTTGTGTTGAGCATACTATTTCCCCAATAACAGTGCTCCGACATTCAAGATCAACAAGCAATAATTGATGAGCCTAAACTTATGGAACAAGAGGGTGGTTCATTCCATGAACTTGTGCCAGGTGTAGGAGGCTTGAACTTGAGTATTGAAGTTGTCACCGAAGTTGACAATTTGTGTGTTGAGCCTCTACCTGCAGTTGACTATTCATGTGCTGCAAATGCTATTTCTTTAGAGATTTAGGAGGAATTAAATGAATCTATGGCGCAAGAAATTGTTCCAGTCTCTGAAGAATTTGAGGAGGTAACAAAAGACTTGGGCGTGGATCTTACACCCATTGTTGATAATTTGGGTGTTGAAGAAATTGCTAGTGCAAGAATCTCATCTTGAGAAAGCCAACTTGTCAGAATGTGGTGTTTGTCCGTCCAATTTACTCAAGATCCAGATTATAGATTTTCTTGGTGTTGACAGTTTCGAGCTATACTTTGATTCTTGCTTGACCACGTTCTTTGATAAATTGAGAAGTATCTGTCAAGTTTCACACCTTGAAGCTGCTATTTTTCACCAAGTTTTGAAACGGTTGATTTATTCTAAGTACTTGTTTTGCTGGAAAGGTCACTTTCAATATCTCTACTCAAGATCAAACTCGAGGTTGAGTTTCTCCCTACCATTGGAGAGTTAATGGGGACAGCATGCACATGGTTCAACTAGAACGGCCCAGCTTGGCCAATTAACTTGAAGACCAAGGGTTTACCATTATTATTTAGTTTTATTTTTAGAATAATAAATTGTTGCCTTTTAAATTCTTAGACTTTAGGGTTAAGTTTTACCATATTTGATGTAATTGGACCTCTATATAAAGGCTCCAATAACCCTTTAGTTTGGCATCTTATTATGAATTAAAATTGGGTTTTCCCACGTTTGGTGTCGACTCCAAACAAACCCTAGCTAGGGTTTCTGTTTCTTGCTTCTTCCAAGCTTATTTTCTAGCTTTTTTTTCTCTACTTCTTTCTCTCTTTTCTCTCTTTTACATGCTTTGAGGTTGTCCCGCATCACAGAGTATTCCTTGACCTATGTGCTACTGTTGGTATGGCTGTGATTGGCTTGAGGCATGAAGGATTTTGATCAAGTAAGCTCAAGGGCATGCTATTGTTTAGGCAGGCCATTAGCGAGTGGGCAGTCCCAAATGAGGTTGCTTTGATAAGGATTTGTTATGGCTTGTGAGCCTTGCATACTGTGATTTGCTATTTTAAGCTATTATAGACACAGTTGCATGCATAGTGTGGTTAGAAGTAGTGAGTAAGGACATACATGCTAAGGATTTAATAGAAGATACAACCTTTTATAGAAGCACAAAAGGATTCATGTAGCAGAGCCCATGTAGTGGGGATTAAGGCTTGGTTGAGTTGAGTGAAAGAGAATAGACACAGTTGTGAGGGGCCTCTTCTGAGGTAGAGTACTAAATAATGAATGGCTGGTGGCCATTTAGATGCACATCCTGTGACCTAGTGTGATACTGTCAGGGGCTTTTATGCTTTGTTGCAATATTCCATTGTTATAAAAATATTACAAATGCACTAGCATATCTTTGTAGATAAGTTCCCTTATGTATTGCCTCATACTCTACTTATGGCCCAATTTGTCCATCGCCAGTACTTGTGCTTCTATTCTTTTAAGATAATCTTTGGAACTGCATTTTATAGTTTTTTTTTCTTACCAAGAGCATTTTCTAGTTCATAGACTTGGTGATTTGCATATGTGATGCTTACTAGTGAACCTGTTAGGACTTAGGAATGCTCTTTTCAGTCTATAGTGAGTTTCCTATATCATATTTTGTTTTATGGGTGACGTGTAGTGATGTTTCTTTTCAATCAGATACATGTTCTGATCCAATCATATGCATATGCTATATTTGTACTATAATTTTGTATCTTGATGTGTGCAAGCTAAATAACCTCAACTTAAAATAGCTGTGCAGGAAAGAGCTTCACTACTTACTGCCAAACACTGACAGGTAGCGTATGAAGCTTGCAAACTTCATGCTGTTGGTTGGTGCTGGGAGTCATGGGCTTATGTATGAGGTTGAGGTAGCCAATTAAGAATTATTTGCCATAGAACAAGAGCATTTTGTTTATATCCGTGTCATATGATTTTTAGTTTAGTGACATTTAAATGTGATGGTTTAAAGTTTAAACCAGTTGATGCAGGACGAATTGGGGGAGAAATCAAAGGTTGGAAAGGTGGTAGGCTTCATAGATGCTTTGGGGTCAGATTGGTTAAGGTTAGGGGGTTGGAAACTGCTAGAATGTCAGAAATATGATGCTGGAACAGCAGCTATTGTAGGGTCACAGTTGTTATTTGCGGTTTGTGGGTATCAGGGATGAAGGTCCAAAGTTGGAAAAAAATGGTTGGGGTTAGTAAAAATAGGGTTCAGGATTGAAAAGGGTTTGGAGACAGTGGATTTTGGTGATTTTAAAGAAAATACAGCAGCAGAATACTGGAGAAGAAGAGGATGAAGAAGAAGATAGTGTAGGAATCAATCCTAGAATCCCTTAAGCATCACACCTAACTACCTAAGGTTCCATAGGCATCACACCTAGGGTCAGAGAGAAGGCCTCACACCCTCAAAGCTTGTGAATCACTCACAAAAGGAGAAAATTCTGTAATACTTCATTTATTCATTGATCCAAAATTCTGCTATTACATGGCTTATATAGATCCCTTAAAGCAAACAAACTTCTGACACAAGCCAACATGGAGACCAAGTAAGCTTCAAACACAAGGCAACTTGCTCTTAAGTTTCCAAGACAAGCTAGTTAACTTGGACCAAAGTGGACTTGTACTACACCCAACAAGAAGACCCAACTAGAAAACCCATAAACAAAGCCCATACATGACTCAGCCCAATTACTTTCAAAACATAAAATTATTAAAATACCCTGGACTCCATAAAACTTAACAAAACTTAAATAAAGCTAAACCAATATTTTTGACCCTAAATAGAATATAAAATAAGACTTAAATCTAGCTAAACCCAGTAGTGCAAGAGCCCAAGTGGGCCCCATCTTTAAATTGAAAGGATTTCAAAGCCTCTCCCAGCCTGCATCATTCTCCCCTCGTTGTAGAAAACTCGACCTCGAGTTTTGAAGTGTTGGAGTATTAGAATCTAAGTTTAATTCCTTCTTGAGCCTAAGATAAGAAGCTTGAATTGAATACCATTTCCCTTTCTTTATTGGAAGCAACAATGATGATATTGGAGCATCCATCTTTTCAATGATACCATTGAATTTTTCAGGGGTGGTAAAATCAATGGATGGAATAATTTGCAGAGGAGCCACATCCTTAAGTTGATTTGCATCATGAACTTCAACACCCTGCTCATTTGTCTATTCAAGTTTCTTTAGTTCTGTTTTGCATTGCTCCTCCTCCTTTTTGACATCAATAGTCAAGGATTTCGACTCTTTAAACTCTTCCATCGGCAAAGCATCTTCTATGTTCCATCTATTGTGAATCAAGTCAAGTTGCTCCATAATTCAAAAGAGTATTAGATCCCGCTGATTTTCAGAGAATATGGGTCTATAGGATCTCCTACGTTGTGAAAACATCATGGTGAAACCAAAGCTATGATACCAAACAGATGCAGGATGAATAGGGGGAGAAATTAAAGGCTGGGAGGTGGTAGGCTTCGTATACAGTTTGGGTAGGATTGGTTAAGGTTAGGGGGTTGGGAAAAGTTTCTTTAGTTCTGTTTTGCATTGCTCCTCCTCCTTTTTGACATCAATAGTCAAGGATTTCGACTCTTTAAACTCTTCCATCGGCAAAGCATCTTCTATGTTCCATCTATTGTGAATCAAGTCAAGTTGCTCCATAATTCAAAAGAGTATTAGATCCCGCTGATTTTCAGAGAATATGGGTCTATAGGATCTCCTACGTTGTGAAAACATCATGGTGAAACCAAAGCTATGATACCAAACAGATGCAGGATGAATAGGGGGAGAAATTAAAGGCTGGGAGGTGGTAGGCTTCGTATACAGTTTGGGTAGGATTGGTTAAGGTTAGGGGGTTGGGAACTGCTGGATTGCTGGAATGTTAGAAATATGATGCTGGAAATTCTGGGCAGCAGCTATTGTAGGTTCTAACATTAGTTCTTTGGGGTTTGTGGGTATTAGGATGAAGGTCCAAAGTTGGGAAAATGGTTGGGGTTAATAAAAATAGGGTTCAGGGTTTAAAAGGGTTTGGAGACAGCAGATTTTGGTGAATTTAAAGAAAACACAGCATCAGAATACTAGAGAAGAAGAGGATGAAGAAGAAGATAGTCTGGGAATCACTCCTTGAATCCCTTAAGCATCACACCTAAGGTCCCATAGGCTTCACACCTAGGGTTAGAGAGAAGGTTAAGGTTGTTCTTTTCTTCTTTTTTTTTTTTTTTTTTTTTGCCAAGATGATAGAAGCTTTCATTGACGAAATAAAGAGTACATGAAGTAGAAATCTTAGCCACTGCAATATTGAGGAACAATCTTCCTTTCAAGTTTGGGTGAGCCAACTTGAGGGGACTTCTAACCAAGCTTCTTGATTCTCCACCTTTAAGAGCATGCTTAGAAACAACATCAGCAGCTTGATTACATCCTCTTGGAACATACAAAAAACTCTCCGCCTCTGCTACCGGTGCTAGCCAATGAACATCGTCACATACGATTTTCAGATTTGGAGTTAGGCTTTGTTTCTTATTCAGGCCATCCACAATTATCTGAGAATCTCCCTCTACAAGAACATCCTTTATGCTAGCTTCAATGAAAAATTTAACTCCTGAGAGAAGGTTAAGGTTAGGGGGTTGGGAACTGCTGGAATATCAGAAATATGATGCTGGAAATTCTGGGCAGCAGCTATCGTAGGGTCTAACAGTAGTTATTTGGGGTTTGTGGGTATTAGGATGAAGGTCCAAAGTTGGGAGAATGGTTGGGGGTTAATACGAATAGGGTTTAGGGTTCAAAGGGGTTTGGAGACGGTGGATTGTGGTGAATTTAAATAAAATACGGCAGCAGAATACTAGAGAAGAGGATGAAGAAGAAGATAGTCTAGGAATCAATCCTCAAATCCCTTAAGCATCACACCTAAGGTGAGGCATCACACCTAGGGTTAGAGAGAAGACCTCAAAGCTTTTGAATCACTGATCACTTACAAAATAAGAAAATTTTGTGATACTTCATTCATTCATTGATCCAAAATTCTGCTATTACGTGGCTTATAATCCTTATATAGACCCCTTAAATCAAACAAGCTTCTAACACAAGCCAACTTAAAGACCAAGTAAGTTTCCAACACAAGCCAACTCGGAGAAGATGAAAAAGATGGAAGATATAAAGACAGGATTTATAAGGGTAATTTTGACAAGACAATAATGGCCAAATAAACTCTTACACTGTTATCAATACTTACAAATAATCCTCTCTTGGGCTTATGAATTATTGCAGTACCTCCCAACAGTTTAAAGATTTATCTGATTCGAATGATGAATTTTAAGAGCTTAATCAAGCACCTACTGATTGAATGACTTGTCTGAATTTGTTGATTGTGAACTCAATGCTCAGTAGATTTTTATTTTTGGAGAAAATCATCGAAGGCATGACAGTCAGGGTTCGATCTCCTTGCTTAGGCGTATACTGTAAACCAGTTTTCATGGATTCTGGAGATGTTGGTTCAACAAACGTGTGATTTTGCCTCTACATATTAGGAACTTAGTTCAAGAACCTATATAAAGCTAATGGAAATGCAAGTCATCGTTTGAATAGTTTGGTTTTTGTGGTTTGTTATCACACTTTCTGGTAGTTAGACACAGAAGAAAATTTTTTCACAGTTTTATTGCATATATGCAACTTTGGTTCCTCTCCTCTCATCCCCTCTGTTCTATTGCAGTTGTCTCAATTAGAGTTTGGATGAATTCTTTAAAGATCTCATTTTTCAACTATTGCTGGTTCACTAATTCTGTGTAATTAATTGCTTTCTTCCCTTTTATCTTGTTCATGCAGCACATTACAAGTTCTAAATGGGCTCAGCTAACACTGGATAATTTTGTTATGACAATGACTAATATACCTTGTTCACGAACATAAAATAATAAGGGCTTAAGACAATTCTAGACAGGGACTCCCTTTGAACCATGCATTTGGAAATAGTTTAGTTGTGATGAGCCTGGGGATGACTCAACTCATGGCATGCAGCTAGTGGTGGATCTAGGAATTTATCCTGGGGGGGCGGGGGCGACTTTGTTTAGATGTAAGTGTTTAATTTTTTTCTTTCTAACTCTATAAATTAAATAATCATTTGAAGTAGCCTTCTTTATATAATAAAAATGAACAAGAACAAAGAAAATTGTTTAAACTTAATAATTAACACAAAAACTTTAATATTCATTAATAATATATATATATATTTGATGAAATAATGTATGTATTAAACCAAAAAGGGGCATAGCCTAAGAACAGGAGACATAACTTGAGTAAAACATGGGTAAGAGACTAAGAGCTATTTATATAAAGGGGAAAAAAAGGAAAGAGAGAAGAGTAGGGGGGTCAATTATCAAATCAGAGGGGTCAAAAATATATTTTAGACAGGAAAAAATATATTTTAGAGGGGGCATATTTAAAAATATAAGCAAATATGTATACTAAAAAAAAAAAATTTCAATGAGTGAGGGGAGTCAACTGCCCCCTGGCACCCCCCTCCCTCCGCCCCTGCATGCAGCTCAAACTACCAGTAAAGTAAATGATCCATGAATAGATGGAACCAAAACATCCTTGCTGAATTATGCATTTGCCAAATGGTATAGCATCAAGTACAGAAAGAAGTCATTGGAACCATTTTAATATCATCTGCTATATATCAGCTTATTTTCGTTGATGCTATAATTAAGCTTTCTCAATGCTAATCCATGATGACCCCTGCTGGTAATTATGCCTAAGCGTCCATTACAGAATTATATTATGGCTGTAAGACTTAGCATACCCTTTTTTTTTTTTTTTTAAATTTAGATTGGTTAAGAGCCATATGGCTACAAGCGCTGATCACCCATGCCAACAAGATCAGCTAAAGATCAGGGAGGCAATCCCTGGCAGGGGAGGATCAAAGTTGACAGGTTGGGAGTTCAGCTTGTGGCCCATTTTGGTCAAGAAATTGGCTGTCATTCCCTTCTCAATTGGTGTGGATGAGCCTGCAGTCATTAATGAGGGCTCCATGAGGATGATTTCTCAAACTCCTTCATTACTGATGATAATTTAGAAAAAAGGGCCATTATTTGGTGGATGGTGAGGTCAGGTCTAGCCATCTAGGATGAGGTTGCGAAAAACAATAGCCCAAAGATTTAAGTGTTGCTAATCACCTTCAGTCTAAAGATTTCACTCTCTGTTGGAATATAAACCAATTTTTATCTATTTATTTTAATCCAGAAAGAGAGCTAAAAGCATCAATGAGGAACAAAGAATCCCAATTAGGTTGGCACCCAAAGTACTCATCGTCATTTGCCTTCAGCTTCAAATTTTATTAAAAAAAGAAAACTAAAGTAAATAAGTAAGCATACAAGGAGATAAGGAAACAAAAACCAAACTGTCTGGTCTTGGTGGCTTATAATGCCACAATCCAACTCACATGGGAAGAATAAAAAAGGCATTCGAAGACTCTCCAACAAGAAGAAAACCAGCTTCAAAAAAGAGCTTAAAAAACAAATCTATAAAAAGGAAGCTCCAACATATCTCTAGCAAGCTTAGAAGGAACAACACCAGAATCTGCATGCCACCAAGTAAGATCAGAAAAATTGAGAGCCAAATTTGCTATTTTGGCTGCAACAGAATTACCTTCTTTGTAAATATGAGAAAAAACCACATTCATCTTCTTAATGAGAGAAAGACAGTTTCGCCATTCATTTAACAAGGGCCAAGGAGGCTTAAATGTATAATTTTGCAAGGAGGAAATAACAGCCGAGGAATCACTTTCAATCCATAAACTATGCCAACCTTTCTCCCAAGCAAAAGAAATTGCAAGAATCACACTCTTGAGTTAAGCAAAAATGTAGTCTGAATACCCAAACGAAACCCAAAAAAACCTTTCACAAAACCCCGATAGTTTCTAAAAACTCCACCACTGGCAGCAATGCCGGGATTTCCCTTAGATAATCTATAAACCAATTTTTATTGATTGACGAGATATTAGTTCTGTTGGTTTATTACTAGCAGTTACTATACTTTAGGAAATTCATCCAGCATGATGGTCTGATTATTGCATTTTACGATGATAGAAAAGTTAAGATCATAAAACTCATTAAGAGTGGAGAGGTTATTCACTTTGTATTTCAGGGCCTTGAATTTGTTTGTCATTTTACTTAGATTGTTATGAAAGCATTTTTCTTTGTATAAAGCATTGTAATTTTGAATGTGTAACTCTTATGGAGAACCTCTCTTCTCCTTTGTCGTCTTCTTGATTTTATACCAGTGTGCCACATTGTGACTTGCATTTTTCTTGTAGTTTATTATTGGAACCAATGATTTTGGTTCCTATACTCTTGTATCTAACTGTTGTCAGTAATCTACTCATCTTCGGCCCAGAAAATCAGGACAGAAGATTTCTCATCCTTTACTTTGTATTCCTCTTGAAGCATGTTACAATTTACTCCATTTTTTTTTTTAAAGAAAATTATTTTATTTTATTTTTGAACTTAATGAAATGAATTTGGCATTCCTTGAGTTTGTCATCATCCTTTACTTTGCATGATTTCTTTCTTTCTTTGCCCATAAGGAACATCATTCTGATAAAATGATATCAGGTGAAATTAGCCTAGCAAATTCGGGTGAGTGCTCTCATCTTGCCACGTTAGAGACCAAAAAAGGGTTTCGACCAAAAAAGGATTGGAAACCCACCCTGGAAACCTTCCATGGGTTCCACTGAGTAGATCAACATTATGAAAAAGTTTACTATAAAAGGTTTAGGTGCCTGATTTGAATTCTAACACATAATGCATCATTCAAAGGTTTGATTGAAACTGAACAGCAAAAATCATCCACCGAGATGACTTTTAGAATCTCCATCAACTAAGAGTGACTCAAATGAGCTCCATCACGATTGAAGCCAAGAAAATTCATAGCAGATAACTTTTTTTTTTTTCCTTTCAATTAATACCACTCACCCATATGGAATCCATATTATTCCTTATCTGGGTCCAAAGTCAACCAATTATTTAATCTCCTTGCAATGCACGCATTAGACTTTAGACTACTTTATCCACAAAGTCAATCAATTATCTAGAAGAAATGAAGAAGAAAGTCATTTAATTTCCCATGGAAATTACCATGGAACTTTCATTAGTGCGATCTAATTCTGCCTATCAGTGTCTCTCAGAAAAGCAAACCACTGATATTTACTGATGTGCCCTTGTCTGTACCCAGTGTTCATCCTCTATGGTCAATAGATGCTTTAGAAAAGCAAAAGTGAAACCTTATCTTCAACATGTTATCATTAATTGATGCTCTGTCTTTCCCTCTCCTTATAGTGTTGTAGATAATCATCCTTCGGCAAGAGAATTTTAATACAAAGAGTTCCCTAGCATTTTGGTCCTTACTAGAGTAAGGAAAGCAAAGATGGCGGAAGAAGTCCTTCTTGGTGTTGCTACAGAGGAAATCCTAAAGAAGTTGATTTCCTCCATTGCAAAAGAGAGAAACCTCGCATGGGATTGGAAGGAAGATCTGGAAAAGCTCCATAAAAAGTTAACCATGATCCATGCTGTATTATGTGATGCTGAGGGGCGCCGAGAAGAGTCTGTGAAACTTTGGCTGAAACGCCTCAGGAGTGTAGCTTACAGTGCTGAAGATGTGTTGGATGAGTTCACATATGAAAATCTCCGGCGTGAGCAGGAGATAAAAGGCCACTTAATGAATAAGGTGCGCAACTCCTTTTCCATCTCAAACCCCATTGCTTTCCATTTCAAAATGGCTCATAAAGTGAGAAATGTCAATACAATGTTGGATCAAATTTCTAGAGAAGCAAATATCTTTGGACTTAGGGTGTTGGAATCTACAGATATAACCATTGATACTGGAGAATTCCGGCTAACCCATTTCTTTGTGGATGATTCAAAAGTTGTGGGAAGGGATGATGATGTATCAAAGATTGTGGACATGTTACTCATTAACTCTGACAATGAAGAAAATTTATCCATCTTCACTATAGTGGGAATGGCGGGTCTTGGGAAGACAATGGTTGCACAGTTAGTTTACAAAAATGAGATTGTGATGAGGCATTTTAGTGAAAGAATGTGGGTTTGTGTATCTAACGACTTTGATGTAAAAAGATTTTTAAAAGAGATGGTAGAATCTCTTACGACAGAAAGTTGTGAGATGTCAAATATAGAAGCAATTGTACAAAAGCTTAAAAAAACTCTAGGAGGAAAAAAATATTTGCTCGTACTTGATGATGTGTGGATTAGAGATGCTGATAGATGGGAATGTATGCGAAGTTCTTTGCTAGGAATTGGTGCTTCCAGGGGAGAGCAAGATTATAATAACTATGCGCAGTGATGAAGTTATATCTACCATGCAAACTATTCATATCCATCGTTTGATAAGATTATCAAACGATGATGGTTGGATTTTGTTTAAGCAAAGAGCGTTTGCAACTGGAGGAGCTACAGAGACTCCAAAATTGGTGGATTTAGGAAGAAGGATTTTGAAAAGGTGCGGGGGTTTGCCCCTAGCGATAAAAGTTCTGGGAGCTTTGATGCACTCTAAAATGGAGGAACACGAGTGGTTGTCAATCCAAAATAGTGAAATATGGGAATTACCTGAGGGTGAATGTGGAATCCTACCCACCTTGAGATTAAGTTTTGATCATTTGCCATCATCATCCTTGAAACAATGTTTTGCATATTGTTAAATTTTTCGGAAAGATTTCACAATTGAAAAAGAAAACTTAATTCAGCTTTGGATGGCTCAAGGATTTCTTCAACCATCTCAAGGAATCAATTTGGAGATGGAAGACATAGGTAATAGCCATTTCAAGATTTTATTGTGGAATTCCTTATTCAAAGATGCTAAATGGGGCCAATATTAAGCAGTTGCCAACTTCATTTGGCAAGCTGAAACACTTGAGGTGTCTTGATGTTTCTTGGACAAAAATCCAAGCATTTCCTGAATCTATTGGCAAGCTCTACAATTTTCAAACACTAAGGCTCATGAATTGGTATAGTCTAAATAAAGAGCTTCCCAACAACTTAAAATATTTGATCAACTTGAGACATTTTTATTTTGATCCCCGACTCCAAAGGAAGCAAATGCCAATCGAAATGGGGCAGTTGGCTTGTCTTCAAACGTTAAGATTATTTTTTGTGGGTCAGGAAAAGGGTCGTCAAATTGAAGAGTTGGGATGCTTGAACAAGTTCAGAGGTGAAGTAAATATTTGCAATCTGGAGCATATGCAGGACAAAGAAGAAGCCAAGAGAGCCAATTTATCGGGGAAGACAAACGTACACAAGTTGGGACTTGAATGGAGCAACAGAAGAGAAGGTAACAACAATGATGAGGATGTGCTGGAAGGCTTGCAACCTCCCCCAAATTTGAAAATTCTAACAATTCGAAATTTTAGGGGTGATAAATTCCCAACATGGATGATGACGACGAGCATAAATTCCAAATTGGTAGAGATTAAATTTTTGAACTGCAACAAATGTGAAAAAATTCCAATGCTTGGGCAACTACCCTTTTTGGGAGTTCTTAAAATAGATGGAACGAGCAATGTGAAATGCATAGGTACAGAATTCTATGGTTACCATGCTAATGGTGGAGCAAGTGGCATCAATGGCAGCAAGGCCAGGACTTTGTTTCCAGCACTGAAAATATTTACCTTGCGGGGTATGGGGAACCTAGTTGAACGGATGGAAGCAGTTGTGACACCAGCAGAAGTGGTGTTTCCTTGCCCCGAGAAGCTGTCTCTTCTGGTCTGTCTCAATTCGACAACTTCTCCAACTGCTCCAACTCATTTTTCATCTCTAAGGGAATTGAATATTACAGGTGTGGACATCAGCATGCCACTAGCAAATATAGGCAACAAGCTAACCACTCTCATGTCCCTCCACATAGAGAGTTTGTCGAAGCTTAGGTTTTTTGCCGGAAAGGCTACTGCAAAACAATAAAAATCTCACATCTCTTGAGATATGGAATTGTCCTATGTTAAGCTATATTTCCCCGCATGTATCTGGCTACTGTACTTCTCTTCGATCACTGGATATTTGTTGGTGTGAGAAACTGAATTGTTTACCAGATGGGTTACACACCCTCATCTCTCTTGAAGTGTTGAGTGTAGTCAGTTGCCCTAATCTAGAAGCCATTCCACCAATACATGGTCTCACATCCCTTCGCAAATTGCAGATTAGGAGTTGTGAAGGGTTAGCAAGTCCTCTATGTGGCCTTGAATCCTGCACGTCTCTGGAGGATTTGACCATCTGATGCTGCCCTAATCTTATATCTGTTCCTGAATATTTACCAGAGTTGCGTTCTCTTTCGTCTCTAAGAATAATGAATTGTGGAAAATTGAAAGGTTTGCTGGAGGGCCTACACTGCCTTACCCGCTTGAAGACTTTGGGCATTAGTGGGTTTTGGGAGGAGCTCAATTTTTTCCCCAATTTTGAGGATTTCCATCGACTTCACTTGGCATGCCTTCGAGATTTAAGGTTGTGTGGGTGGTCTAAGCTAACGTCTCTGCCTGACCATCTTCAACATTTCACTGCTTTAACATCTTTGGTGATAGAAGCTTTTGATGGAGTGGTACCAGGCTTTGCCAAAGTGGTTGGAGAACCTTTCATCTCTTCAACAACTGCATATTCACATGTGCAAGAATCTGATGAATCTGCCTACAGTGGACGCTATGCAATGCCTCACCAAATTAGATAAGCTGGTCATTGAAAATTGTCCTCTTCTGAAGGAAAGATGTGCCAAGGAGAGCGGCCCAGAGTGGTTCAAGATTTCCCATATTCCAGAAATCATAAATTCAAAACACGTAAGCATTTAAGGCTCAATAGGACGTTACTAAGAACTTCATCTCTCAAAATTAATGTGCGCATTAGAAGTTACTCTTGGAATCATTGGTCTGTCTCCATTAGAAATCAAAGATAAATGTTGCACCTCAAGATTACCATTCACATCTCTAGAACCCAAAGTCAAGCATTGGGATCCTGATATATATTGCGCAAGGTCCTGAACAAGATCATGCATCTTGCAAACTGTTATATTGCCACAGTCATCCATTTCAAGATAGACTTGGAGTACGTTAAATCACATGGTCTTGAAGTTTAATATTAAAATGAGGGTAAGATTTCTCAAAACCTCTTCTACTGCTCTGATGTGTCTTTTTTTTTGAAAACCATCCCAATTAACTTTTCCTCTGCTCTTCTGATTTGTTGTTTGTCCTGTATGCATGGTTTTTTTTATTTTTTATTTTTTATTTATTACTTATCTCTTTGGAGATAATGCATTAGAGGCTCTCTCTCTCTCTCTCTCTCATATAACTTATCTTTTATACTCTCAGTTTTCCTAATTTATTTATTATGTTGTTTTTCCTTTTGATATTCTCATATAAAAAATCTCGAAATTAATCCTCACAACTGGAATTGGCATGGTTTTTCCCATTTTTGTAATTATTGCAAGTAATAAACTCACATCTTCTTTTTGACATATATTTTATCTGAAAGAACAAACAGTCCAGAAGTAGCTAGGGAGTGCCACGTGTTTGCAAATGTGAGTATAGGAAAAATTTATAAGTCCTAGCTATAAATTGTATTTCTTCTAAATATTAGAAAAAGGAAATTTATTGTTTTTACCCTCACTTTTCCTTAATGGTTTGTTGTTTCACAAGCCCTTGACCATTATATTTTTTTGAATTGATTTGGAAGAAAGGAGACTTACATATCATGATGGATATTTCTTTTTTTAAGTAGAAAGATATTAGTGAGTATTTAAATCAAGGCAGATTGATATATGGATGGAGTGAATTCATGACCAAGCAAATAAGAAGAAAACTGAGTTGGGATATTAACTATAGACCATAGGCAATGCGTGTGCATCTAGTAGTTTTGTGAGAATAGTTTTGGATAAAGATGATGTGTTCATAATATATTAAAGTCCAAAATCATCCCATTTAACCTTATTGGTATGCTCTGTGGGTTTCAGGAGGCTATAGATCAACTGGAATAAGAAGTAAAACGGTGCAGAATTATGTCCAGGTAACCTATCTTCACTCTACTGAGTGTTATTTCTTTGAAGATAATGCACAAGTTTTACCAACAAAAAGGATAGAAAGATGACCTTGTGGTTTTTGGTTTGAATTTTAAGAGTGCTTCCTGCCTTTAGGAGTGAAATTCAGTCACATATACCACTTGAATTGGAATAGATAGCCGGTTAAAGCCTATAATTTTCCAAGTTTTTGATCAGCTATATTTACACAACTCTGGTTTTCATGTTACTGCTTCATGATCATCCTTGTCTAGTTACTCTTGTATATAAAATTAAGCAATTATTTTTCCTGAAAAATGGTTATGATGTATTATTAGAATTCCAGATTGTCATCAGTTTGACTCAACTTTCTATAATAGCATTCAAAACTTTGTTACCTATTGTGAATATTTTGGACTTGTAATAAAAAGAACACTCTCTTTTATGGGCCATAACGTACCAGATGCATGCTGAATGTACAACCTCTTGAATGCATTGATCCCATTCACTGAACTTCCCATTGTATGGGAGTCTAGCTTACTTGGTTATAACCTATACAGTTGGTTTGACTCAGTAGTTTTAAATATCATGAAGAGCTTCTTGAGTGGTATGGTTATATAAACATTGGAACTTTTAAGAGAATCGGTGACATAAAGTCTAAATTTCTAACTATTGCTTATTTACAACCTCAAAATTATTGATCAAACGCATCCTAATGAGTAAAGCATTTTGAGGTTCAAATCAAACCACCGTATGATCTTGGAGCTTTTGATTTCTGAGATGTGTATTGTGATCCTTTTATGTTTTTATTGAATTACTTCATGTTCTCCTCTCTCGCACATACTATATATGTGCCTGTTTTCATGGATTTTGGAGATGTCATCTTCTCATATAGTCATATGTAGGATTTTACTAGTATACATTTGGTCCAAGAACCTATATAAAGCTTATAAGAAGTGCAAGTCTTCGTTTGAATAGTTTGGTTTTATAGTCAAATATATGCGATTTTGGTTCCTCTCCTCTCATCCTCTGCATTCTATCACAATTATTTGAACTAGAGTTTCGATGAGTTTTTCAAAGAATTCTCTACTATTGCTGATTCGTTAATACTGTGTAACTAGCTGCTTTGTCCCTTTTATCTTGCTCATGAGTTATGTTACAAGTTCTACATGAGCTCAGCTTACCTACACTAGATAATTTTATTATGACATCGACTATGTACCTTGTTGATGAACATGAAATAAGAAGGGTTTCGGACGGTTTCAGACAGGGACTCGCTTATATGCATCAAATAGTCCATGCATTTGGGTGGAGTATTAGTTGTGGTGAGCCTCAGGAGGGGATGACTTGACTCAATGGTACAAAACCCAAAAAACCAGTTAGCCAAATGACCCATGGGGAGACGAAACCAAATTGTCCTAGCTAAATTATGCATTGCCAAATGGTATAGCATCGAATACAGAAAAAGCCCATCGAAACCACTCTAATAGTACTATCTAGTATACCAAACATAGCCTAAGGGTCCATTACAAAGTTTTGCTATGGCTGTAAGACAGAGCTTACTGTCTTCATTTTACGAAGTACTTATTTTAGAGGGGAAGAGCCTCAGGTCGAAAGCTCCATGGGCCTTCAGTCGGACCAAGGGACTAGGGCAGGGTAGGCTTGGCCCAAACAAGAGCCATTAATTTGGTGGATGTTGACGTTGGGTCTAGTGCTGATGTTGCAAAATACGATAGCATTTCTCTGGGCGAGCCAGGATTTGAAATTTCATTGGGCAGGGTTTCTTTGTTTTATTACATGAAATTATCTTTTTTTGGGTTGCCATTGGCATCCCAAGACTTTCTTTTTATTCTCCACTAATTTTAAATTTTCTAAAGTTTTATGAAAACTATAAAAGATTTTCATAAAATTGGTTGCATTATGCATTAGAAAATATCATTTTGAACAATTTTGTTGAATTTTTTTCCCCAAAATCTTTCATTTAAGTAGATTTTTTTTTTTATACTAAAATGTATGGTTTAAGTGTATTATTTTGGTCATTTAATGAAACAGAAACAACAAATGGTAAAAAAAATCTACTTGAACAATAAATTTTGAAAAAATTTTCTTCGACAAAGTTTTTCAAAATGATGTTTTCAAGTGGACAGTGTGGTCAGTTTTAATGAAAACATTTTATTTTAAACCTTGAGAAGCTTAAATAAGTGAGGGATTAAAAACAAGTTTTGGAATGCTAATGGAAACACTCATTCTTCTTTTGGGTAAATGAAGAGTTACTTGAGCTTAAATGGTCTTGGCTTGAGGGCTGAGACCATGAGTTAAGGCAAAGGGTAATGCTACCTTGTGCCATACTTTTGTCTTACACTTTATCCTACTAGTGTATTTGGGAGGATAAGGTAGTGGGATCCACTGATATGATTAAACTCTTACCCTCCCAAATACACTAATAGGGCAAAGTGTAAGGCAAAAGTGTGGGAGCAAGGTAGCATTTTCCCTTTTTGTTATGTTTTGTCCTTAGCACCAAAAATAAATAAATAACTAAATAAATAAAATAAGGAAAATGCTACCTTGCCCCACACTTTTGCCCTACACTTTGCCCTACTATTATATTTGGGAGGGTAAGGGTTTAATCATATCAGTGGGTTCCACAACCTTACCTTCCCAAATACACTAGTAGGGTAAGGTGTAGGGGCAAAAGTGTGGAGCAAGGTAGCATTACCCTTCTAAGATTTATGCATGATTTTAGGTGAGACATTTTATTGTAAAGTTGTCTTAGATTTCAAATTTCCAGCACCCTTAAAACTATTTTCTGAGTTTCTTTTTGTTTCATTTTTTGCTCGGAAATGTTTTTATTCTGGGTCAATTCAAATAATTTTTTATATCAATATATGGATAAGTATTATCTAGATGGCATCAGTACCAATTTTCACACCCTACAAGACCTTGCAGGATTTGATGGATCCATTAAAATTCAAGGCGAGGCTTTAATGTTCAGCATTTTCTCGTTTACAAGAGCTCCCAGTAGCCTTCATTTCATATCTGGGTTCTTTTTCCAATGTTGAGGATGCATGATTCATGAGACGCCACCCACCTTTGGACAACATTCCAAGTGTATACACTGAAATTTGATGGTCTGGAAGCTTTGCTAGAGTGGTGGGGGTTGCAATATATCCCTCTTTGGAGTTGAACCGCGCCACTACCTTTAATCAAATTGAGTATTGATGGATGTTTTTTTATGCCTTGATGGAAAGATGCACCAAGGAGAAAAGTGAAGAGTTGCATGAAATAACCCTTGGTCCAACTCTGGATTATACAATAATCTCTTTTGTAAGTCATTACTCTTTTTCTGGATCAAACTCTTTGCTCTTTGTATATTGCTCATAGGGTTTGGCCTTCTAATACCAAATTAGTAGTGATTAACACTGCAGATTTCTTATTAAAGTTGGATTATCTTTTAAATCAATTGAGGTTTCTAATTATATTTGATCAAATCTCTCTCTCTCTCTCTCTCTCTCTCTCTCTGTGTTGCAAAACAATCATTTTTTACCTTGCTTTCGCTGTGTAATATTTTAGTCTCTGTTTTTTTAGCAGAAAGGAAAAAGGAGAATTGGCTGGGCTATGTACTCCTTTCTATAAATGCCATGTTACATCTCCCAATCAGGAGCCCATTAAAGTTCCTTCTCTGGTACATTATGAATAACCCATTATAAGACTCGAATCCACTATATTTGAGGTCATTTTTGTCATTTCAATAATAAGTTTTTGAGTTTAAAATCTGAGTCGTTGATTTGCATCTCAAAACTGAGGAGTCACCATACAAGCCTTCGATCCGCAACTTAGTGCGGTGCTGAGGTGAGAACTGAAAAAATCTCATATCCTAAACATGACTTAGGAATTCAAAAGTCATTAAAAATTGGGAAAATTGGCAACAACCCCATTTACAAAAACAATTTTAGTAATAACTCCATCATAAGATTTCTCAAAAATTGGTTTAATTGGCAATAATCCCATTAACAAGAATAATTTTAGTAATTACTCCATCAAAAGATTTCTTGATTTCTTAACTCCTTAACGCACGTATGAATATTCTTATTAATAGTAACCCTATTTAATTAAAAAAAAATATACTTATTTACACTTATTTGCTTGTAGGGGCACTCCATTTTTTTTGTTATGAAGGGCTCCTCATGTAACCAACTTGTTTTTGGGGTGTTTGGCCATAAGTCCACTTTTAGCTACTTATTCGGGTTAAAGTCCCACTTAAAAATCTATTGAAGCCTTAAGTCCATTACGGGAGGACATGACAAAAAAGCCCTGGCCCCTTTCTACAAACGGTTTTAATAGATTATTTTCTTTAAACAAACAAAATAGAGAAAATAATGGGTCCCATAATTATAGTGATATTGGTAATGATAAAATCGTGGTTCAACAAACAAAATGTATTTTTCGACAAACAAAAAATACAATAATTTTCAAGTCCAATGCCATTGTTTGGACCCATGGTGCTACTATTTTCTCACTAATTTGTGTAACTATTTACAGAAACAACCGAAGATTGAAAGTCGTTGATAAAATCATGTAGTAAACTTGTAGTAATTGTGTTCATTCCCAAATCAGTTATACAAATACGATAGCCGAAGCTGGCTTGAAACTGATGCAATTAATCACATGAAATAATACACATCATCAGCACCATGTAACAGTTTGTATAACTGTTACATCGAATTCTCATACTCTAACTACAAGAAAAGTCATTTTTTGTGTAACTGTTTCATGGAATGTTTACACACACCTTTCCTTTTTAATAAACCCTTTAAATAGTTATATCGAAGGTTCATATGCAAACCCAAAAAATTTCTACGAATCTTTACATTCAATCAACTACCACTATAATCACAAATATTGGAAATGATAGAAAGATATTTTAAATGATAACTTTAAGTCCATCATCAACTCCCCCCCCCCCCCGGTGGATTGATAATTGGTAATGATAAAAAGATATTCTAAATTGATAGTCGGCTGTTGAAGGGGATAAACATGGGAATCCCCATGTTTATAGCAAAAATCATGGAGAAAATTGTGGGACATGAGAATCCCCATGATTACAGCAAAAATCATGGAGAAAATCTTGGTGCAAAAATGCATGAATAATCTTCCCTCTTATTAAACGTCAACGATGCTAGAGTACCATTCCAGGAGAAGGGCAAAACTAAAAGGTTGCTTAAATTGTACCGTTTGCTACAAAAGAGGACTTGTGGCTGAAGAACAGATTTAGTAGGACTTAAGACTTAACAAAACGTTTGAATTGGACCTCTGACCTATTTCCCCCTTGTTTTAAAATTTTCTAATTATTAAAAGCCTATAACTTACAAGATTCAAATATGTTTTTGATAAAACTTGTATTTTTTAAATTTACTCATTGTGATATTCAAAACAATACTTATTGTGATTACGTAATTTTGGAAAAAAAAAAATTATGTTACTACTATTTTGCTATCAAAACATTAAGTTATTGTTTTGCAAATATTGCTGTTATTCAATAACATGTTACTATTTTGTTATATACTATTAAACAATAACATTTTATTTTTTTACTTTTTTTTTTCTTGGGCGTGGAGAGGTTGCGATAACATGTTTTACTCTTATCTACATAAGAATGAGTTTGTTTGTTTGTTTGTTTTTTATTTTATTTTTATTTATTTATTTATTTTTTAGAGAGGTTGAAAAGGTTGCAAAAGTCAACTATAGTTCTCATCAAAGGGTCAGGAGTCGAAACAGAGGTTGGAGGTGGTGAGAATTGAGTTGATTCATTGAGTCGAGCGGTTGTGGCCAGAACTCAAAAATATGAATATATTAGTTGAAGGTGATGGAGACACCATTCGTATGGGGATAGAGATAAGACAAATAATATTTTTGTGAGATAAGGATAATTCTGTCAGTTTGATATCAAAAGGGGATATAGAGTTAATGAATTTGTTTATGGGGCTATTGTTAGAAAAACTTTTATAACATGCGGTTATAACCAAAAGTCCCTTAGAATTTTTGTAGATGTTATTAAAAAAAAAGGAACAGGTCAAAAAAAAAAAAAAAAACATTGTCCATGTTCTTCTATAAAATTTGATTAAAATCAGACACACTAAAATCATTAAGCGAGGCTGATTCGAAATTTTCAAAATTTCTAAGATGGTTCTATTTCATCTAGTACTAGATCAAATGGGTGATTTTCTTGCATACTACATAGCCTTCTGGCTATATTTTTTGCTTACTAATTGAAACCTTGAGACCAACTGCATGTAAAGAAGGTTGGCATTGAAGATGTCAAGATGTCTTTACACAAACCGAACTGAATATGGGCTCTCAAAATTCGGTCATCCTAGTCCAAGCCAATATATATATCTATATATATATATAATCCAACAAGCTAAAGAGCTAAAAGCATCCAAGAGTAGCAAGAATCCCAACTTGGTTGGCACCCTAAGTGCATCTAAAATAGCACAAAATTAGTTTAAAAAGGAAGAGATGATGATTGTACCAAAAAATTATATATTTTGTAATTTCCACTATTGGAGCACATTGTGCCAAATTGCATTTGACATTTTAGAATGTGTTATAAAAGCAATAACACTAATAATATAACTCACACCACTGGAGATGCTCTAAGCATTCAAATGTTACTTCATCCATCTTTTGCTACCTACCTTTACTACTAACCTTATGTATCAAAAGTATATAGGTGAAAACAATCATGTGAGGTCCATCATAGAATAAAGAAAAACTGACACATATGGATGGATGAGATAATATAGGTGAAATAGAAGGGTGAAATAACATAATCCTAAATTCATATGCTTGACTCTAGATTTTATTAAAAAATGAAAACTAAAATAGATAAGAAAACATACAAGAAAGTAAGGAAGCAAAAATCAAATTATCTAGTCATGGTGGCTTATGCAACCACAATCCAACTCACAAGAGAAAAATGTAAAATAGTAAAACTCTCGCCACTCGAAGACTCCAACAGCAAAATAACCAGCTTCAAAAAAGGCAAAAGAATACAAAGTCAATAATTTGAAGCTTGACCAAATTCAGACACAAAGTCAGGTTTTAAAGGTCGCCCAGACCCATCTCAAGGCAACATACAATGGCACTGGGCAGGCTTGCGAGAGAGCTGGCCCAAGCCAATGTCATGATCTTTTTTCTAAACGAGAAAGTTCCTGATCCTTCAGAAAACATAATCTCTCTAGAACTCGGAACCATTACGCGTTTTGGGTATTAATACCCTCCCAATCCAGGACTTCTTATTCAGTTCGACTTTCAAATTTCTACTGCTATATATACTTAATAACAGCACAGTTCCCTGAGAGAAAATCCTACGAACTTCACAGAAATCAAGAGATCGAGAGGAACCCAACCATGAAGAGGAACGTGCTTACCTTCATATCGAAGCAACAACACCGTCCCAAGAAACCAGCCGAGATTGTCTGTAAAACCCACGAACTCCTCCTTGTGTACTCGCACCATCAAACCAACAATGACTCTGCCGCATCCAAACAACAGAAGAAGATCCAAGAAGAATTGAGCAAGCTGATCGGGAACGTTCACGCCATCTTCTATGGTAACCCTGAGACTCTACCTGATCCGAAGGCATGTGCCGAGCTCACAGCAGAATTCTTTAAAGATAACAGGGACAGCCTGTTTCGTCTTCTGATTTCTTGTTTTCCAAAGCTCGACTGGGAGAGCCAAAAGCATGTGAGCGAAGTGGTTGCGAGTTTGCTAAGGCAACAGGTTCAGTCTCACTTGATTACTGCAGAGTACGTCGAAGAGAACCTAGATATTGTTGATTCTCTTATAACTGGGGTGTTTGTGTTTGATTCGGATGACACAAGAATTGCTTTACTTTACAATGTAATGCTGAGAGAATGCATTCGTCGAAGCCAAATAGTCGCCAGGCACGTCTTGGGATCGGAACAACACATGAAGAGGTTTTTAGAATATGTGCAGCTTCCAAATTATACCTTTGCTTCTCATGTTGGAGAGACTTTGGAGGTACTTTTGATGAGGCATAGATCCACAGTTGCTGAGTTTCTTTCGAGAAATTATGACTGGTTTTTTGCAGAATTTAATTCGAAGCTGTTAGAATCTCATAATATTCTTACAAAGTATCATGCGCTGAAGCTCTTGGGAGATATGTTCTTGCACCCTTCAAGTCGTGATGTGATGGTTCGGTATGTGAGCTCAACAGATAACTTGAAGATTGTAATGAATCTCTTGAAAGAAAGCAGCTGGAGTGTCCAACTCAATGCATTTAATGTGTTCAAGCTTTTTACGGCCAATGCACATAAGCCTAAAGGAGTTGTCGACATACTCACTTTGAATAAAAGCAAGCTTCTTCAATTCCTCGATGGTTTCAAGCTTGATAAAGATGGTGAACAGTTTGAAGCAGACAAAGCACAAGTCATAAGAGAAATCGCCCCACTGAAGGAGATTAATCTTATGTCAATCGAATACAAGAAGAACTCATGTTCCGTAGGCTTCTCAATAATTGGATCCGCATAGTGGGCTTCTAGGTGTTGTGGGTACGTTGCTTTTGGAATTGTAAATCATTGATTTATAATGATGAATTATTTGTATCGAAATTCAATCAATAGAAAGATCACACTGGCATGCATAGTAGTTTTTCTTTGGGCGTTTTCTTTTAAATAAATATTTGTGTTGGGTATGAGGGGTGCCTCCTTAGCAGGGGTTTCTTTGTTTTATTTAATTTTTTGCGTGTACTCTGGGGGTTTTTCTTGGTGTTTGGGCAGCATTTCCATCTTAATTTGGTTGATTATGTTCAAACCATTGTTTTAGCACTGAACGTACTTCAGAGTTTGACACAAAAAATAGATCAATACAAAATGTTTTATTAGAATATCTTCAGAAGTTAGGCTTCTTTTGTAATGCCCCGCATTTCCGTAAATTATTAATTTATTTCAAGTCTAAAATCTTAAGTTTAAATTTGATTTTTTATTAGGCTAATTTTATACTACACTGTTTGGGTTAAGATATACTTGGATTAGGTAAACCCAATAACCAAACACTTTACCCTAATTGGTTAGTATATAAGAATCCTTATCAGAAGAGTTTCTTTTTTTTAACAAACTGTCAGAGTCACAAAGAGGCAAGCTTAGAACCCTAGAAGACCCCTTCGTATTCCCCAACAATCTGCATATCAAGTGAGTACAATCTAAACTCTGCCAAAGTATGTGATGGTTTATATATATATATATATATATATATATATATATAAATGTATATAGGTATGTGGTACTGGTACATCCCGTAGTACAAAAGTTAAGGAAAAAAAAAAAAGTAAGTTTCATAAAAATGGTAAAGTTATTATTTTATAGTGATATATATATATATATATATATGTGTGTGTGTGTGTGTGTGTGTGTGTGTGTGTGTGTGTGTGTGTGTGGGTGTGTGTGTTTTGGTTGTTTGTAGTGTAATATGTCCGTACATGGTAAAGGTTGGAAACTTGGCTGACAAAGAAAAAAGGAAGAGTTGGGAGTTATGTAAAGGAATATAATATGATTATATATATATAATGATTTGACCTAAAAATTAGTAGGCATCCTGTACATATTGTATATAGGGTTAGAAAAAAAAAAAAAAAAAAAAAGAAAAAGTAAAGAAAGATTGGACGGTACACAAGTGGGTGTTGGGTGGGGAGATGGCCAATAATCTTACGTGGTCAAATATACAAACCCAATTGTGTACTAAGTATATTTACGACTGTGAGCATTGAATTATCACTAGTTAAGTTGATTTCATTGTTGCCTAATTAGATGAGCTGGACATAATGGACTGCGTTGAGGGTCAGACTAAATAAATTAATACATTTATTAACTTAGACTATAATTTATTGATAGTAATATTAATTTTTGATCTTAGGTTTGAGCTAAGTATTGATAAGTGGAGGCATTTACTTGGATTTTGACGTTACCACTTGAGGTAAGTGGGAGTATGATATGCCAATTTACTTATGACAAATGTTTTATTTGTTAAATAAATGATTTTCACGAATGATTTTTATATCCATTCAAACATGTCTAATTTATTTATATGAGCCAAGCAAATGATTTTGTATTCCGATTCAAATAATGCTAGATATGATTTATTGATTACTTGAAATTATATTTAGCTAAAATGATTATATTTGAAACTCTGGTATGATTGCCTTATGTCTAGCCCTGGTCAATAGGGGTTAAGTTATTGGCCTTTGGTTCCTTTTGGTCCCAATGCTCTGCCCCGGTCAGTAGGGGATATTACTGATCTTTGGTACCAATGCTCTGCTAAAGCCTCCTCTTGATAGGAGCACCGTTTGGACCTTCGGGTCAATCTGTCTGAGTCATTTGTGTGGTTAGCCAGAGTTACAAATTAAATATATGTTTGCTCTTATCTGAAAGCTCTGAATGTTTATTTGAAATCTGTTATTGATATGAGAATTCTTTAAATTTGTATTTCTCTGAATATCTTTTGAAAAATATTTAATTGAGGTTACTAGCATATGATTCATCGATATACATTTTTATGAAAAACTCGTGCGATTGGCTTGGCTTATTCTTGTGTATGTTATACTCACCCTTACAATATATTTTTCAGAGGAGTAGTTTGTTAGATTGCTGGGCCAAGTGCAGTGGAGGCTTAGAGCGCGTCAAGCTAGCAGCTATTAGATTGAACATTTATTAGTATTAGTTTCCGTAGTGATTCTTTTTCTTATGAGAGGATTTTTGGACTCATTTTAGATGTTATTTGTTAAAGTTGGAGTTATGAGGTTTGAGTAGACAACTTTTCAATTATTTTTAGTTATTGTTGATGATTATGACATCACTAAATTTTTGGAGATTATTAGTACATCAGATTTCATTGTTGGAAATTTTATTATGATGGATGAATTTAATTGATCACAAGAATGGTTGAGATACGAATGTTTAACTACGCCTTCAGACTCAATCTCTTGGGTTTGGGGTGTGACAGAGATGGTATCAGAGCTTAGGGCTATGATTCTGTAGACTGTAGGATTATAACCTTTGGACGATTAGATTATTATAGTAAGAAATTAGTCTAGGTTAGAAGAATAGTGTATCAATGCATTTAGATTTTATTATTTATGATAATCGATGTGTGGATAAGTTGAACTCATAGATTATGTTATTCTTAATCGATAAATTAATTGTTTCATTTATATGAGTTCTAAAGTTTTGTCTTCCTCGAATGTTAGGAATTTTGAAATGCCACCTAAGAAAGCTAATGGTGGAAGGAGAAGGGTTGCAGCAGAGACTAGTGAATCTGAGCCCAATGATTTACCAGGAATATTTCAGGCTATTGGGCGTTTAACAAATGTAGTGGCGCAGCATGTTCAAGGCAGTAGGAATACTAGAGCTGCAGTGCCTATTGGAGATCCATTTGAGCAATTTCAAAAGCTCCATCCTCCTACTTTTAAGGGCACCACTGATCCCCTAGAAGCTGAGGACTGGATTAAGCGTATGGAGAAGATATTTAAGGTCAGGGGGTGCACTGACGAACAAAAAGTTTCTTTCGCCACATTTATGCTATAGGGAGATGTTGACAATTGGTGGAATACCACCAAAATGACTTTGGAGGTTGCTAATGAGCCGATCTCATGGAAAATGTTTGTTGATGCCTTCTATGACAAATATTTTCCTGATAGTCTGAAGGATAAGAAAGAAATTGAGTTCTTGGAGTTGAAACAAAATGATCTATCTGTATTAGAGTATGAAGCTAAGTTTACAGCGTTGTCCCGCTTTGCTCCACATTATGTAACTGACGAGAAGAAAAAGGCAAAAAGGTTTCTGAGAGGGTTGAAGCCGTACATTAAGAATAGAATATCTCTATTGAAGTTGGAAGACTATAGAGATATGGTTGATCGGGCAATGATAGCTGAGGATGGCAAAGAAGAGTATGTGAAAGACAGAGAACGGCAACACAACAAACGGAATAGGAGGGATGGACCTCAGGGGAACTGGTCAGGCAACAATAATAAGAAGAGGACCACTGAGAGGGCTATGGAGAAGAAGAATGCAACCCAAGAGTCTGGCACCATTTGTCAGATATGTGGAAAGAATCACGGAAACAAGCCATGCCATCGAGAGACCGGTGCCTGTTTTAGATGTGGTAAGATAGGCCACCAAATCAAAGATTGCCCAGACATGAAGGGAGAGCAAAAGGACAAACCGCAAGGAATTGGACAGAGGCCGAAGGTTCAGGGGAGGGTTTTCTCTATGACCCTACAAGATGCGCAAGCATCCAACACAGTGGTGACAGGTACCTTACCTATAAATTTGCTTGATGCACGTGTATTGATAGATTCTGGTTCTACCCATTCTTTTGTATCATATGCGTTTGCTGAAAAAAATAAGAGAACACCTGAACCATTAAATTGTGATTTGTCTGTTGCTACTCCCTTAGGAGATTTTATGACTGTTGATTGTGTATTCAAAAATTGTGTAGTTCGGGTAGGTGATAGAGAGTTGTTGGTAGACTTAGTTCCCTTGGGCATTCGGGATTTTGATGTAATTTTAGGCATGGATTGGCTTTCTGCCTATCATGCGACTGTTGATTGTTTTAATAAGAGGGTCATCTTTTGCATCCCGGGGGAGCTGGAGTTTTGTTTTGAAGGGACTAGAGTTAGTAACTCCCTTAACATCATCTCAGCAATGCGGGCAAAGCAACTGTTGAAAAAGAATTGCCAAGGGTATTTGGCATATGTAGTAGACAATCAGAAAGGGGAAGTGAAGCTTGAGGATGTTCCCATTGTTCGAGATTTTCCAGAGGTATTTCCCGAGGACTTACTTGGCCTACCGCCCGATAGAGAGATTGAGTTCACCATTGACCTAGTGCCTGGCACTGCACCTATTTCCAAAGCTCCCTATCGTATGGCACCAGTTGAGCTCAAGGAATTGAAAATGCAATTGCAGGAGCTTCTTGACAAGGGCTTTATCCGACATAGTGTATCTCCGTGGGGCGCACCGGTATTATTCGTGAAGAAGAAGGATGGGAGCATGAGAATGTGTATTGATTATCGAGAGTTGAATAAGGCTACGGTGAAGAATAAGTACCCTTTGCCGCGGATAGATGACCTGTTTGATCAGTTGCAAGGTGCTCAAATCTTTTCCAAGATTGATCTAAGATCTGGGTACCATCAACTGAAGGTTAAGGGGGAAGATGTGTCGAAAACAGCTTTTCGTACTAGATATGGGCATTATGAGTTTTTAGTCATGCCTTTTGGGTTGACTAATGCACCTGCGGCATTCATGGATTTAATGAATAGGGTGTTCAAGCCTTATCTGGACCAATTTGTAGTGGTATTCATCGATGATATTTTAGTGTACTCTAAGAGTTTAGAAGAGCACGAGCGGCACTTGAGCATAGTTTTACAGACTTTGAAAGAAAAGCAATTGTTCGCTAAGCTGAAGAAGTGTGAATTCTGGCTCGACAGGGTGGCTTTCCTTGGGCACATTATTTCCAAAGATGGCATTTCAGTGGATCCTGCAAAAGTGGAAGCAGTGGTTAATTGGAGTCGCCCAATTAATGTGACTGAAGTGCGGAGTTTCCTTGGTCTTGCTGGTTATTATAGAAGATTTATTCAAGGATTCTCGAAGATTGCCACTCCATTAACCAAATTGACTCAAAAGATGGTGAAATTTGAATGGACCAAAGAATGTGAGCAGAGTTTTCAAGAGTTGAAGGATCGTTTGGTGACTGCCCCAGTGTTGACTATCCCATCAGGTTCAGGTGGGTTCGTGGTGTATAGTGATGCTTCTAGGAAGGGACTTGGATGTGTGTTGATGCAACATGGGAAGGTGATAGCATGTGCTTCGAGACAGTTGAAATCATATGAACAGAATTATCCTACCCATGATTTGGAGTTGGCAGCCATGATTTTTGCATTGAAAATCTGGAGACATTTCTTGTATGGGGAGACATGTGAGATTTTTACAGATCATAAAAGCTTGAAGTATCTGTTCTCTCAAAAGGATCTGAATCTGAGGCAAAGGAGGTGGATAGAACTTATGAAGGACTATGATTGCACTATCAATTACCATCCAGGGAAAGCTAATGTAGTAGCTGATGCTCTCAGTAGGAAGTCTTCAGGTTTTATGGCGTCTCTCTCAATCAGGCAGCATCAGTTATTAGAAGAATTGAAGAAGCTTAAGGTGAGAATTCGTATATAGGAATCTGGTGCCTTGTTGGCTACTTTCAGGGTACAACCTACTTTGGTGGATCGAATTAAGTCTGCTCAAGGTAGTGACCCCCAACTTTTGGGAATCATTGAAAAAGTTCGAGAGGGTAGTAAACCAGATTTTGCGATTCAGGATGATGGTGTTTTGAGGTATGGGACTAGACTTTGTGTTCCTAATGACCTTGAATTGAAGAAAGAAATTTTGAGGGAAGCACATTATTCGAGATATACAGTACATCCTGGAGGTACGAAGATGTATAGAGATTTACGGGACTTGTATTGGTGGAACAATATGAAAAGGGAGATTGCAAAGTTTGTGTCACAATGTTTAGTGTGCCAACAAGTAAAGGTAGAACATCAAAGACCCGCCGGGTTATTACAGCCTCTTGATATTCCCGAGTGGAAGTGGGAACATATTACCATGGATTTTGTGACTGGTTTTCCTAGAACACTTAGGGGTAAGGATTCAATTTGGGTTATAGTGGATAGATTGACAAAATCGGCACACTTCTTACCTATTAAGAAGACTGACTCAACTGATGTTTTAGCCCAACTGTATGTTGATGAGATTGTGAAATATCATGGAGTACCCGTATCGATAGTGTCTGATAGGGACTCTCATTTTACGTCACAATTTTGGGAGAGCCTACATTTTGCTTTAGGGACTAAATTGAATTTTAGTACTGCATTCCACCCTCAGACTGATGGACAGTCGGAAAGGACTATTCATACTTTGGAAGACATGCTTAGAGCTTGTGCTCTAGATATGAAGGGTAGTTGGGACACTCATTTGCCATTAGTGGAGTTTTCATACAACAATAGTTATCAGGCTAGTATTGGAATGGCTCCTTATGAGGCATTGTATGGAAGGAAGTGTAGATCACCTATTTGTTGGGATGAGGTTGGAGAACGGAAACTTATTGGCCCTGAACTAGTACGAGTTACCTCTGATAAGGTTGTACAGATTCAGGAGAGGCTTAAGGCAGCTCAAAGTAGGCAGAAGAGTTATGCTGACATGAGGAGACGAGATCTAAAGTTTGAAGTAGGCGATTCTGTATTCCTTAAGATTTCTCCTATGAAGAACGTCATGAGGTTTGGTAGGAAAGGAAAGCTGAGTCTGAGATATATTGGCCCTTTTGAGATTTTGGAGAGAGTGGGAAACGTGGCATATAGAGTTGCTTTACCACCAGAGTTGTCCAAAATTCACAATGTGTTTCATGTATCAGTTTTAAGGAGATATGTGCCCAATCCCTCACATATTATTGAGTATGAGCCCATTGAGATTCAGGAGGATCTATCTTATGAAGAGCATCCGGTAAAGATTCTGGATAGAGAAGAGAAGGTGCTTCGTAACAAGACCATGAAACTTGTCAAAGTTTTATGGAGGAACCAATTAGTGGAAGAGGCTACATGGGAGACCGAGGATTATATGATGAAGAAATACCCCCATCTTTTTGCAATTTAAGGTATGCCAAGTTTAGAGGACTAAACTTTTTTTTAAGGGGGGGAGAATGTAATGCCCCGCATTTCCGTAAATTATTAATTTATTTCAAGTCTAAAATCTTAAGTTTAAATTTGATTTTTTATTAGGCTAATTTTATACTACACTGTTTGGGTTAAGATATACTTGGATTAGGTAAACCCAATAACCAAACACTTTACCCTAATTGGTTAGTATATAAGAATCCTTATCAGAAGAGTTTCTTTTTTTTAACAAACTGTCAGAGTCACAAAGAGGCAAGCTTAGAACCCTAGAAGACCCCTTCGTATTCCCCAACAATCTGCATATCAAGTGAGTACAATCTAAACTCTGCCTAAGTATGTGATGGTTTATATATATATATATATATAAATGTATATAGGTATGTGGTACTGGTACATCCCGTAGTACAAAAGTTAAGGAAAAAAAAAAAGTAAGTTTCATAAAAATGGTAAAGTTATTATTTTATAGTGATATATATATATATATATATGTGTGTGTGTGTGTGTGTGTGTGTGTGTGTGTGTGTGTGTGTTTTGGTTGTTTGTAGTGTAATATGTCCGTACATGGTAAAGGTTGGAAACTTGGCTGACAAAGAAAAAAGGAAGAGTTGGGAGTTATGTAAAGGAATATAATATGATTATATATATATAATGATTTGACCTAAAAATTAGTAGGCATCCTGTACATATTGTATATAGGGTTAGAAAAAAAAAAAAAGAAAAAGTAAAGAAAGATTGGACGGTACACAAGTGGGTGTTGGGTGGGGAGATGGCCAATAATCTTACGTGGTCAAATATACAAACCCAATTGTGTACTAAGTATATTTACGACTGTGAGCATTGAATTATCACTAGTTAAGTTGATTTCATTGTTGCCTAATTAGATGAGCTGGACATAATGGACTGCGTTGAGGGTCAGACTAAATAAATTAATACATTTATTAACTTAGACTATAATTTATTGATAGTAATATTAATTTTTGATCTTAGGTTTGAGCTAAGTATTGATAAGTGGAGGCATTTACTTGGATTTTGACGTTACCACTTGAGGTAAGTGGGAGTATGATATGCCAATTTACTTATGACAAATGTTTTATTTGTTAAATAAATGATTTTCACAAATGATTTTTATATCCATTCAAACATGTCTAATTTATTTATATGAGCCAAGCAAATGATTTTGTATTCCGATTCAAATAATGCTAGATATGATTTATTGATTACTTGAAATTATATTTAGCTAAAATGATTATATTTGAAACTCTGGTATGATTGCCTTATGTCTAGCCCTGGTCAATAGGGGTTAAGTTATTGGCCTTTGGTTCCTTTTGGTCCCAATGCTCTGCCCCGGTCAGTAGGGGATATTACTGATCTTTGGTACCAATGCTCTGCTAAAGCCTCCTCTTGATAGGAGCACTGTTTGGACCTTCGGGTCAATCTGTCTGAGTCATTTGTGTGGTTAGCCAGAGTTACAAATTAAATATATGCTTGCTCTTATCTGAAAGCTCTGAATGTTTATTTGAAATCTGTTATTGATATGAGAATTCTTTAAATTTGTATTTCTCTGAATATCTTTTGAAAAATATTTAATTGAGATTACTAGCATATGATTCATCGATATACATTTTTATGAAAAACTCGTGCGATTGGCTTGGCTTATTCTTGTGTATGTTATACTCACCCTTACAATATATTTTTCAGAGGAGTAGTTTGTTAGATTGCTGGGCCAAGTGCAGTGGAGGCTTAGAGCGCGTCAAGCTAGCAGCTATTAGATTGAACATTTATTAGTATTAGTTTCCGTAGTGATTCTTTTTCTTATGAGAGGATTTTTGGACTCATTTTAGATGTTATTTGTTAAAGTTGGAGTTATGAGGTTTGAGTAGACAACTTTTCAATTATTTTTAGTTATTGTTGATGATTATGACATCACTAAATTTTTGGATATTATTAGTACATCAGATTTCATTGTTGGAAATTTTATTATGATGGATGAATTTAATTGATCACAAGAATGGTTGAGATACGAATGTTTAACTACGCCTTCAGACTCAATCTCTTGGGTTTGGGGTGTGACATCTTTTCAGCAAGGTTTTGTTTGGTTTTTACATAAGATGATATTTGTTAGGGTTAATTTAGTTCAAAACGCAGAAAAGCAACTGAATAGTGGTCTATTCACATGCCTACGGCATGTGCTGCCCTCTTGTACTTTTAATATGAGGCGTTTTAGAATTTGCAGTAAAATGCACCTCAAACTCAGCTCAAGGTTGGATGATACCCAAAATTTGAACTCTGTCCGAATATGGAAAAAGTGGTGCAAGGGAAGATGAGAAGAGTTACTATACCTTAATTAATTAAACATCTTTTTCTTATGCTGGATTGGTTATTTCACAGCAGAACGTAGACATGATGAACCGAATGCTAAAATCACAAATTAAGATGATCCGCAATACAATTGATTTGATTTGATTTGATTTTTTTTTTAGGGGGTGAGGGCCAGGGAGGGGGTAGGGGGGGTTACACAATGGCATAACTGAATAAAAGTGAAGAAGTAGCATACAAGACTGACGGGGCATGCAACACTCCATAAACCTATGGGACTCTTAGCCACACTGTTGTAACATTTCCTCCCTTCCCATCTTGCATGCCCATAGAGGGGGGTAAAAGGAAAAAAAAAACATGTCGAGCTGGGTCCTTGTCCAATATCCGGGAGGCAGGGGTGTTCAAGTTGTAATACGTACAATTGACTATTACTACACAAGTCATGACTTCGTAATATTGTTACAAGCATACTGATAGCTCTAGCTTAACCTGAATAAAGCTGAATGCAAGTGTTCAGGAAGTTTGTTAGGGGGTGTTTGCTATTCGCCTAGGATTTTTAACTTTTATTTTTTGCTAAGATGCTATTCGTCTAGATTGGTAATGTGATAAAGGCTGGGCAACTCAGAGTCAGTAGAAGCTAGCGTATGAACTGTTAGTATAAGAATATGGTTTGTTAATTAGTATGGTGGATCATAGAGCGATAATAAATGAAAGGAGGGAAATGATGGGATTTTGTATTGGCAAGCCAGAACAAATTTAGATTTTTGGTGGAGTTTTTAACCATACAGATGAGGCAGGTGATGAAGTAGATGTTAGTGTCAAGCAAAATTGGAATTCAGCTTGATGAACATTATTGCTCCTGACCAGCCAAATCATTGTGGTTGACTTTTAAGACTATATTGATGGTGGAGTATATATATATTTTCATCAGCAAGAAAGTGGTTGATTTTTAAAATTATGCTCCTGATGACCAGCCAAATCATTATCCACAATCTAAACAATGCAAGTCCAAACTATGGCCCAAAATCAATTTTATTGTATTCAAATAACATGATATATATATATATATATATAGCTTTGATCATGTGCAGGATATCCCAGATATCCTGTTCGATCACAGCCGTCCATGAGCAACACGTGCGTGTGTATGAATGCATGCGTGTCATCTACGGACGGCCGTAATCGAACGGGATAGTCCGGGATATCCCGCACATGATCAGCCCAATATCTATATATATATATATATATATATATGTATGTATGTATGTATGTATGTATAATAGTTACATTTGTTTCATTATATTGCGGGAAAAAAAACCAAAGATTCAATGGTTGGATACAGTAAATTCATGGTATTCAACAAAAATTTCTAAAACAATGAGGAATAAAAAAAAAAACATTAGGACACTGTCTCTGTTTTAATCGATCAATGGAATCCATTGGATTGTGGACTTTCTCTCTTAATTTTCTGTATTGGGTGAATGGTATAACATAGATCAATGGGCCACACCCAATTGTGGACGAGTGCAAACGAGATGAACTTGCTCTAGAGACCACTTCTTCATGGAGATGTACTGGTACTGGTAATGTACAATTCGTCTGCCATGACTGTAAGCTTGAGGCTTAATGAATATTTGATCCTTCCTTCCATGAATTTTCCGAGCTTATCACACTCTCAAAGCTTTGGCCAACTGTGGAAGTTGGAGAATTCTATGCAGCCTTCACTACACTGTGGACTTTATTGTAATGATAATTTATTTTGGAGGAATTAAAGAAAAATATGAAAAATGAAAATAAATTAAGGTTCGAGTCAATAAGAAACAACATATATACATAGAGAGCTCAACACATTACAAGTCATATATGGATCCTCATGGCATAAAGGAGAGCAAAATGATGGGGCGGTAATTAGAAAACCATTAACATGCAATGTATAATGTTACAGTATACCTTGTACTGTATAATGTATAGCGTAGGATTTCCCCCTGTATTGTACAGCTATACCTAGGATTATTCCTAGCCTAAACTCTATATATAGGTCCCTCATGTACATGAAAGAGACACATCGAATATAAGGGTTTTACCCTCTTTTTCCCTTCTCCCTTTCTGTGTTCAACTGCAATATGGTATCAGAGCCAAGTGCCCTCTTCCACAGCCGCTGATCACCGCCCACTGCCTTCCATTTCCGGCGAAGACAACCAACGCCATTGTCGTCCTTCACCTCACCTCTGTCCATCACAGTTGAAAGCCTTCCGCAAACCTCCACCACCTAAAACACCTCTGTCCATCACAGTTGAAAGCCTTCCGCAAACCTCCACCACCTAAAACACCTCCAAAACCTTTGCCTCACCGCGATCCGCAGAACGGCGAAAGCCGCGTCGTCAGAACCAGCCTCACGCGCCCCCACGCGCCGCCTGAAGAAACGCGAGTGAGATCTACTCGCGCTGTAGATCTCACGCGCCATCACGCGCCGGCGAGCATCCTCACTCCGGCAGCGCTCCGTCAGCGCTCACCGCCTCAAACACCTCCAAAAACCTTCGCCTCACCGTGATCCGCAGAACGGTGAAAGCCGCGTCGCCAGCAACTGCCGTACGCGCCCTCACGCGCCGCCTGAAGAAACGCGAGTGAGATCTACTCGCGCTGTAGATCTCACGCGCCATCACGCGCCGGCAAGAATCCTAACTCCGTCAGCGCTCAGTCAGCGCCCAGTCAGCGCTCAGTCAGCGCCACGTCAGCGCTCAGTCAGCGCCACGTCAGCACCGCCACGTCATCCTGCCACGTCATCCTGTCACGTCAGCACGCCACGTCATCCTGCCACGTCAGCACGCCACGTCATCCTGCCACGCCAGCATGCCACGACAGCACGCCACGTCATCCTGCCACGTCAGCACGCCACGTCATCCTGCCACGTCAGCACGCCACGTCAACACTGCCACGTCAGCACGCCACATCAGCACTGCTGCATCAGCCTGCTACGTCAACACTGCTGCCACGTCAGCCCTACTGCATTCGTTTGCTGTTTTTCCTTCATTTTCTCCATTTCTGGGCTATTTTCAGCAAACAGACAGTCATTCTTAGGTATTTTTAGCCCTCTGATCTCATTTTTGAGCTCCTTTTTGGCTAATTCTACTCCGAGTGTGCAGTTATGAGTAACCCAGAGCTTGCTATCAACATCCCTCTGGTCTTAAATGGCCAGAATTATGTTCTCTGGGCTCAAGCCATGTCTGGCTACCTTTGTGGTCACAAACTCTGGCGAATTGTCACTGGTGATATCACTGAACCAAAGAAAGAGACAGAAGAACTTGAAGAAAAATTTGTGGATCGTCTTGAAGAGTGGGACAGTAAGAATCAGAAGATCATCTCTGCTTTTCGCAGTACCTCTATTCCATCCACTGGTATGCAGTTTGGCCGTTTTGAAACCGCCAAAGCTGCTTGGGATTTTCTTGCCGACCGCTACACCACTGCTGGTCTCTCTCATCAGTACCAACTTTTAGATCAACTTCACCGCATGCGTCAAGAACCTGGAGAAGGAATCGACAGTTTCCACTCCCGTATGCAGGCCTTTTGGGATCAATTGGCGGCTTCAAAACCTACTTGGACCTGTTCTCAGGATGCGGCGAAGTTTCTTAGTTACCGAAATCAGCAGCGTCTAATCCATTTTCTGATGGCCTTGGATGATGTATTCGAACCTACACGTGCCATTCTGCTTCATCACACTCCATTACCGACCTTGGAAAGTGCTGTTTCTGAACTTGTTGCATATGAGACTCGACGCTGTACTCGCCTTCCTCCTTCTACTGAATCTGCTCTTGCAACTCCCTTCTCAGCACCGGCCCACACTGCTATGGCTACTCCTCCTTCTGGGCGTCCATCTCTATCAGGTTGCAAGTTTTGTCATGAGCCGAATCATACTCTGCTTCACTGTCCTATTCGAGTCTGCAAGCACTGTCACAAGCGTGGTCCAGGTCATTTCTTAAATGACTGTCCACGCAATCCAAACCCACAACCTCGACATGATCATTCCAGAGGAAATTCATCCAGGTCTAACAGGTTCAAGCCTCACCATCGTTCCACTACTGCTGCTGCTACTGCTGCTGCTACTGAGGACATTTCTCCACCTCCCTCTCCCACTTCATCTCTCTCTAATGCCGATCTCACTGCTCTTCTCAAACAGGTCCTCTCTACTTCTGGTAACCCTCCTCCTACTGCTCTCTCTGCCACACCAGGTACTTCCTCTTGGTACTTTGACTCCGCCTGTTGTAATCATATGACATCTAATCACTCTCTTTTCACTACTCAAGTTCATACCTCCCATCTTCCTACTATTCATACTGCTGATGGCTCTCACATGCATGTTAATCACATTGGACAAGTCTCTAACTCAAAAGTGACTCTCCCTGATACTTATTTCATTCCTCAACTCACTTTAAATCTTATTTCTGTGGGCCAACTTTGTGAACTTGGTCTTAATGTTACCTTTTCTTCTACTGGTTGTATTGTACAGGATCCAAAGACGGGACAAACGCTTGGGACCGGCCGTAAAGTTGGACGTTCATTTGAACTGGTCAACTTCCACACTCCATCCCACCTTACCTCTCCCGCTCACTCCGCTGCTGCCTCAACTCCTCCCTCTTTAACTCTTTGGCATGCTCGCTTAGGACATGTTTCTTTCAGTCGTTTACAAAAATTGGCTTCTAGTGGTATTTTGGGCCCTGTAATAAATAAACATGATGATTGTTTATCTTGTCAGCTCGGTAAACAACCTGCTTTACCTTTTTCAAGTAGTGATTCTGTTTCTGATGCCCCATTTGATTTAGTTCATTCTGATATTTGGGGTCCCTCTCCTACCACCACCATGGGTGGATCCAAGTATTTTGTTATCTTCATTGATGATTATTCTCGCTTTACTTGGATTTATCTTATGCAGCATCGCTCTGAACTGAAACAGATTTACTATAACTTTGCCCGCATGATTACCACTCAGTTTTCGCGTCCTATTAAAATCTTTCGTGCAGATAATGCTATAGAGTACCGCGACACTGACTTCCTCCAATTTCTTCAACAACAAGGCACCCTTCCTCATCGTTCTTGCCTAGGCACCTCTCAGCAAAATGGTCGCGCCGAACGCAAACATCGTCACATTTTGGACACTGTTCGTTCTCTTCTTCTCTCTTCCTCCTGTCCTGAGCATTTTTGGGGAGAAGCTGCTCTCACCGCCGTTTACACCATCAACCACATTCCCTCTCCTGTCATTAATCATCAATCTCCCCATGAACGGCTTTATGGTACACCTCCTAACTACAGTACTCTCCGTGTTTTTGGCTGTGCCTGTTTTGTGTTACTTCAACCACATGAACGTACCAAGCTTCAACCTCGTGCCCGTCTCTGCTGCTTCTTGGGTTATGGGATAGAACACAAAGGCTATAGGTGTTGGGATCCTATTTCCAAACGTCTTCGTATTTCCCGTCATGTGGTCTTTTGGGAACACAAACTGTTCTCCTCTCTCTCCAAATTTCATCTCCCTCCCTCATCTACCCTTTTTCTATTCACTAACCCCTCTATTTCTTTATTTTCTGATGATGTTGACACAGGATCAAACACACCAACTACGGCCCCTCCTGCAGTGCCCGTCCCGCCTGACGATCCTGACGATCCCGTTCCCACTCCTCCTCCATCTCTTCGCCGTTCTACTCGGGTAAGAGAATTGCCAGCCCATCTTCGTGACTTTCACTGTTTCTCCACTATTCTTTCTCAACATGAGCCTCAATCTTATCGCGAGGCTTGTACTAACCCTCTTTGGCAGCAAGCAATGGATGATGAATTACAGGCTTTACACAAAACTCATACTTGGGACTTGGTTGCTCTTCCCTTGGGCAAACATGCCATTGGATGTAAATGGGTTTACAAGATCAAGACTCGCTTTGATGGAGTTATTGAATGCTATAAGGCTCGCCTCGTTGCCAAAGGCTTTACTCAGGAGTATGGGATTGACTATGAAGAGACCTTTGCTCCTGTCGCCCGTCTTACTTCTGTCCGGAGTCTCCTAGCTGTGGCCGCTGTCCGCCAATGGGGATTATTTCAAATGGATGTTAAGAATGCATTTCTTAACGGTGATCTTCATGAAGAAGTCTACATGCAACCACCTCCTGGGTATGATCATTTGCCTAATCAGGTCTGTCACCTCCGTCGCGCTTTGTATGGACTCAAGCAAGCTCCTCGAGCCTGGTTTGCCAAATTCAGTTCTGTTATTGGAGATTTCGGCTTTACATCTAGTCCCTATGACTCTGCTATTTTTGTTCGTCAGACTGATCATGGCACCATTCTTTTGCTTCTCTATGTTGATGATATGATTATCACTGGTGATGATTCTACTAGCATTTCTACTCTGAAACAGTTTCTTAGCCAGCACTTTGAGATGAAGGATCTTGGTTCCCTTAGCTATTTTTTGGGTCTTGAGATTTCTTCTAATTCTCGGGGATACTATCTTTCTCAGGCCAAGTATGTTTCTGATCTCCTCACCCTTGCTGGTCTTACTGATAGCAAGACTGCTTCAACTCCTCTCGAGCCTAATGTCCGCCTCACTCCTCTAGATGGTACACCTCTCCATGATGCTACCTTGTACCGACAGTTAGTTGGCAGCCTTGTTTATCTCACTGTTACTCGGCCCGATCTTGCCTATGCAGTACATCTTGTCAGTCAGTTTATGTCTGCTCCTCGCTCTTCTCATTATGCAGCTGTTCTCCGGATCCTTCGATATATTAAAGGTACCCTTTATCATGGTCTTCATTTTTCTGCCGCCTCTTCCCTTGACTTGCGTGCCTACTCCGACGCTGATTGGGCCGGTGATCCGACTGACCGACGTTCTACCACTGGCTACTGTTTCTTTCTTGGCACCTCCCTTATTTCCTGGCGTAGCAAGAAGCAAACCGTCACTACCCGCTCCAGCATTGAGGCTGAATATCGTGCTCTCGCCGATACTACCCAAGAACTTCTTTGGCTTTGTTGGCTTCTTACTACTATGGGGGTTCCTCTTCCGACAGCTACTGTTCTTTACTGTGACAATCGTAGTGCTCTTCAGATTGCTCATAATGATGTATTCCACGAACACACTAAACATATCGAAATTGATTGTCATTTCATTCGTCAGCACATTACCAGTGGCACTGTGCGTCTCCTCTCCGTCTCTTCCACAGATCAGCCTGTAGACATCTTCACCAAAGCTCATCCCCCAGGACGCCATCTCAATTTAGTTTCCAAACTCAAGTTGGTCTCTACAAACCCTACTTGAGTTTGAGGGGGGGTGTTGCAGTATACCTTGTACTGTATAATGTATAGCGTAGGATTTCCCCCTGTATTGTACAGCTATACCTAGGATTATTCCTAGCCTAAACTCTATATATAGGTCCCTCATGTACATGAAAGAGACACATCGAATATAAGGGTTTTACCCTCTTTTTCCCTTCTCCCTTTCTGTGTTCAACTGCAATATATAAAATGGAGAAGGTGATAGAATAGGAGAAGTATCGAGGAAAGTTTATATATGTATGCGTCCTTATTTTCAAGCTGCTGAACCCTTCACCTAACAGTACAAAGGGGAGGGTTCATGGGACAAATATATGGCTCGACCATCTATATCGATGAATACTATTGATACAATAGATACAGGAACAAGAGCAAATAGGTCAATGAGCAGTCCAATTCGTGCTCCATGCATTTAAGTCGATCCTTTGCACTCACAACATTGAACTACATTAAAAAGCTAAAAATGGGTCGCGAGTGAATAGCATCTACCCACGAGTTGAACTGAAAGTAAAAGAGGAATCAAAAGAACATATGGATAAAACTTAATACATATAACTATCTTTGGGTTGTTTAAGATCAGTCATCTCAATCCCGAATTATTAAATTTTTGGTAGCGCAACTGTTTAAAATTGTCCGGCGTGGGTCAGAGTTTAGACTCAAATATTTAAAAATAAAAAAATAAAAAAAATCTATGCCTTCGGTTCTTGCTTCCTCATATTTCTTTGATTATCTAATTGTAAGAATGTTTATTATCATGAAGAGGGCGTGCAAGAAAAATAGCTAGCAAACCATGATCTTTCTCATGATTACCTTTTTTAATTCACTCCGCATTTGTTGAAGATAAATTTCTAATAGTATCTGAGTGTGCATGTATATTTTTAATGTAAGTATGAAAGTAGGGGATAAAGTGTAAAACAAAAATTCTCATGTGTATACTGCAAGACATCGCAAACAAGAGAACGAGTAGTCCGGACATTCCAACTGATGCAGGGCTACCATCTGCGTTCATCATGGTTGTGTAGGAAACAAGTATGGGCTTCTACACTGGTCACCTGCTATTCTGGTCCAATAGCTGAAGCCACAATTACACATCCAACCATTAATTATTTATATTTAATTACATGTTGTGTAATTATAACATTTGATACTATAACATGTGATAAAATAGAAATAATACAGGTATAATAGTACAAACCACTAGAGATGCTCGCTCTAACGTGGCTATATCTTTAAGACTTGAAAATAAAATCACTTTTAGAAAATTAGTTTCTTTTATCATATAGACTTATGAAAAATCCAATGAGATCTTATTTTGGGGGAATAAAATGGGCAAACAACACTAATTAAATTGTTTTATCCAAAAAAAGTTATTATAGTTATTTATTTATTTTTTGTAACAAGATTAGAACCATCATATACATATGTCTAGAGAGAGAGAGAAATCCAACAGACAAAAAAAGAATCCAGAACAATTCTCATGTCTTGGATCCCTCTTAAGAAGCAAACTCTATATATATAAATATAATACAAACCTACTCTAACTCGACCAAACTAGAAATTGATCCCACCCTCAAAGGGTGGCAGGAGACATTCCATTAGACTTGAAGGCAATTAGTTTGTGGTTATTGTTCTGGCTGCTATGCGCATTTTGTAAGGTAGCCTAAATCAAATTCATCTACCGACTAGAAAAAAAAAAAAAAAAAAAATACAGAAGAAGAGAAAGAAAGAAAAAAAACAAACAGACAAATTTACATCAATAGGTCAACAATTAATGGGAAATGACTTGCCATTCAATAGTGGTTAAATTTTTCTGCGCGGCATGAACTTCTTCTGGTAAATAACTGATACAATCTGAACTTCTCCCTGTCTTATATGAAATTTTTCTTGGAGACTCATCCAAAGATTGAACGAAGGAATGTGGGGTCGGGATTGGGGAATGGGGTAACATGAGCGAGGGTAGACATAGAACATGAAGGCTTGGACACTTGGAAAGTTAATCGTTTGACGGGTATTTATGCCCAAAGGCCTTGGACAAAAATCAATGTCTCACATGTGACATGCCTGCCTACTAATCCCATAATGAGAGGGTTTACGTAAACTTGGAAGTAAAAATAAGAGGGGATTATGGAAATTTACTCCATAGCCAAAATAAGAAGGGGGCCCATTATTTTGGTTTGCAAATGTAACCTAGCTACCTACTTGCATATTCGTGGTCACTGAAATTTAATTCCATTTAAAACAAAACCATCTGACAATGGCAATTTATTTTGTAACCTTAGACAGCCATAATTGTATTGCATGCAGAGATGGTGAGATTATTTCTTGTGATAGACATTCTTTTTTCTTTTCTTTTTTAGTGAAAGACTTTTCTCATCTTAATGCAAACAACAATAAATATTACTCACTCCATTCCTATTTAATTGACATCCTTTCCTTTTTGGAATGTTTCAAAATTATTGTCACATTCAAAAAGTCAATGATTTTTCTTATTTGATTTCCTAAACTTCCCATGAAAAATTACTCTCTTTTTCCAATGTTTTGTATACTTGAGGGTAAAATTGGAATATTCATACATATATATGTTTTGATGTGAAAGCATTTAATAGACCAGGTCTCCTAAAAAAAAGGTGTTTTTTTGAAGGGAACAGTCAATTAGAAACGAAGAGAGTATTAATAAAAAAAAATAATAAATAAAAAAAATTCTTGTGATAGACATACATAAATCACCCGTCATGTGATAACATGTGAGGAATATTTTGAGTTTCCAAATATAGCATTAAAAGTATTAATCCAAGAAAAATCCAACATCCACTGACAATAAATAATTTCTCAACTTATACTCACACCATTGGAACTGGTCCTATGAGAACGTACTTGTTAAGGAGATTGGGCAGTCCAATATCTACCATGAAATACCTAATATACAAGTCTAGAACTCATACTTATACAAAATACTTAAGCCTATTAGTAGTGAGCCCATTACTTTTATATTAAGTCCATTTCTTTCTCCTATTCTTTTGATGTGGGACAAATCCACACATGAACCTCAACAGTCTCCCTATTTACATGTCAACCACACTGGGTTCAACTCCCCCATTGAGTTTGATCCACCACTCTTTACGTACAAGCATTGTGACTATTTCCTCCTTTGGTCTTCATGAGTTACCGTGTTCCCCTAAAAGTTGAGTTTGTGCTTGGGTGGGGGTTTGCTCTTTACTAGCTCCCTTGAGGGTCCAATTGTCAACTGCTTTACCACTTGTAAAGCCCAATGACCATGCCATGTCATTATTGAGACAACCCACCTAGTAGTTCACTGACCACCACTTGGGGAGTTTCACCTACAATTGTGAGCCATCGACTCTAATACCATTTGTTGAGGAGATATGGGAGTCCAAAATCCAACACAAAATGCCCAATATACAAGTCTGTAACTCATAGTCCCATACCCACACAAAAGGCCAATTTGTCTCACATGGAAATAATAGGAAAAAGAAAAGGACGTACTTAATGTACAATTAACAAGCTCACTACTAATAAACTTGAGTCTCTTGTGTGGGTATGAGTTTTAGACTTATTTATTAGACCTTTTATGATAGATTTTGGATTCCTATATCTCCTAAACACAAGGGACAACCATCAAGGGGCCAAATATATCAAGTAATGGGCACACCATCAACAAGTTAAAGTCTTTTGTGTTGGTATGAGTTCCAGACTTGCATACAGGCCTTTTGTTGTAGAGTTTTTTATTCCCCCATCTCCTTAACACAAAGGACAACCATCAAGGAGCCGAAAATATTAACAAATGTTTTAAGTCAATCCTTATCAGTTTAGCATATGTTGATATAAGTACGTGTTGATATAAGTTATATTAGCACCATTTATTGGGGGTTGTACCCCTTGCATTAGCCCAATTAATGTACCTTATAACACACTAATGTATGAGGTACAACTCCCAATGCTAGTGTTAATATAAATTATATCATCACAATTACGGATCATCATCATGTTTCAATGGGAGAAACTTCCTCACTCCTGGATACAAATAGAGGAATACATGGAGAGCAAAGATCACTGATAAACAAAGGAGGAATACAAATTTGTCACTGATAAAAATCAAATTTATCACTAAATAAAACAGGAATACAAATTTATCACAGATAAATTTAAAATTATCCTAGATAAATTCAAAATTAACACAGATAAAATCAAATTTATTACTGGATAAATAGAGGAAATAAAAAAATTTCACTGAGAAATACAAGCCATGTCGTCATTATTGGACTCGCAGAAGTAGCCTCTACAACAGCGTTGGTAATGAAGGAGACTATATGGAAGCCCATGGATGAGATCATTGAAAACACAAAAAAGATACACAGATAAAATAATAATAATAAAAAACATAGATAAATTAATTCAATTCATGAATCACAATATAACACAGGTAAATTAAAAAAAAAAAAAAAAAAAGACAGATTAAATCAAATAATTCACTCAAATAAATTCATAAATTCATGAATTTTTCTACTGAATTAACACATAAACAAAATGGGAGGAGAGAAAGAGAAAAAGAAATAGAGAAAATTAAATTACAAAGCTTGAGGGTGAAGTACTGTACTAATAAGAACACGAATTTTATCATAGAGAAATTCATGAATTAATCTGGGATAAATTCATCAATTTATCTGAGGGTTCACTTATGTTGTCTGTTTAGAGGAAGAGAGGTAGTGAAGGAGAGTCACTGGTTTCTCAGAGCTTCACCGACTAAGGACATCTAAGAATCTAGTGTTGAAGAAAGTGAAACCATGGATTCACGAAAGCAGTTACGATGGCGTCAACGATGATGGAGAAGAGATTGATCTAACATTCTGGCAGCTTAGATCTAGGTTCACATGCTTTGTGGTGTTGTGGAAGCTCATATCTCTGGGTGAAGCTCCAGATTCGGAAGAAAACTTCAGATTCACCGAGATCAAGACGAAGAGCTTCAGATTCGGTGGAAGCTAAGCTAGGTGGCATTGCAGCTTAGATGTAGGTTTACATGCTTGGTGTTCATTGTGGAGTCACAACAAACAAATCCATTCAAATAATTGAGGGTCTATACATATAGTGCCACATAAGGGTGTAGGCCTCATCAAAAGTTCAAGGCCCATGGGTAGCTCGAAGCCTGAAGGAAAAAGCCTAGCTCGAGCCCAGCTCGGATACCTTGGGTTAGGCTTGGGCCTTTAGTTGAAACCCGAGCCCGGCCCGAAACCTGACACTGTAGCAATATGAACATTTTCCAATTTTCAAAAACTTACTTTTTGGTGATAACTTCCCAGATTAATACCAATAAAAGATCATTTTATGTTAACTTACTACAAATAGACAATTAACTTAATACAAAGTGACTACAAATGTTCTTTGTTTTGGTATTATGATGTGGAGTGATTGCCAAAATGTAATTTTTTCACATTTTTTTTTTTAATAATAGGTAATATAGCTTAGGCTCGAGGCTTGAAGCCCGAAAAAGCCCAAGACCATGGGCTAGGCCTGGGCTTTACATTTTCCTTCATGGTCCGGCATGGCCCGATGAATAGTGCAAACCCGAAAAGCCCGACCCGAGGCCCAACCCAGCTAGAGAAAAAAGGTCCAAGCCCTACCAATAGCGAGGTCTATAAGGGTGCTATATTTTGGTGTTACATATAAAGTGCAATACATAGTGTGAACCCCAGAAAATGGCCCACAAGGGTTTGGCAAAAAATACAAAGGTGAAAGACAACAAACAAAAAGGAATCGCCACCTCATTTTTTAAGGAAAAGAGGAAAACCATAAAAATGTTTTATTTTCAAAAACCACATAACTCCATTAAAGGAAAAGCAAAGTCTTTGAAACCAAAAAATTGGATTCGGGGGCTAAGTTACGACGTGGGAAGGTTCTGGGCAAAGCCCATAGGCACCCACATTGCCCGAATTGGTCTCTTAATTTGATTGAGCTAACTTAAGATCTTTTTCACTCAAATATCATCATATATCATCACAAGGCAACATGCATAACATATATTCCATCCATCCATCTCATCCATGCATAATCAAACAAGTAAAACGAAACAGAAAAAGAAGAAAAGAGAAGAAAAACCTAGGATACTTGGATCCTAGAACGGACTTGAGCCTCAAAAAGAGCGCCTACGTACCATGCAACGAAATACATGGATCAAAGTCCACGTAGTTTGAATAGAATAGGGTTAAATCCTAATACAAACTCATGGTAAAAACCCTAGGTTTCCTTATTCGAAATATATTGATAAATAAACCAAGTTTGAAACAATTAAGGAAAATGTACTTTATTTGATAAGGAAGCCTTTGGAAATCACCATATGTCCATATTAAGAAATAACCCTAGGAGGGAGAAAAGAAAGAAAAGTTAAGAAAATTGAATTAGGGCACTTTCACACCCTACTTACTTTGTGCAATTATCTCTATGCAATAGCAAAATTAAGTGATAACAACCTTATTTGCAATAAGGCAATTATTGCCCCTGTTTGCACCCTTACACGTGCCCAAAACCATGCAAAAGAAACAAAACACTAATCTGGACAAAATACTTAAAGTCCCAAAATTATCCTAATAATCATGCAAAAGCAATAATTAAAAGGAAACAAGAAACTCTAGTATGCTCCTACATGGAATATGCCTTCTAACATGCATGCAAGACTAAGAAATATGCAAACGACTCTATAATAATCATGAGAATGTCAAATAATATCATTAAGCATGCAAACAAAGCTAACTCAAGTCAAAAGTATGATATTTTATGTAAAACATGAAAATATGCCTTCTTACAGCGAGCTTTCTTAAGCAAAATTATCCTAAGATAACTTTACGTGGAAATCACCTCGTATGAAGGTTCTATCAACATATCTTACATAAAATATATACTTAAGAACATAGCAGAAGAGATTTCATGCTTAAACACATTTCCAAATACCCTTATGCAGAACCCTACCCCCTAAAAAGGATAATTATCCTTAGAAAATGATAACTTCTCCAAAACCCTAGAAAATAAACTATATGAATGCAAAACCCAACATGGCTCAACTCCAAATCACAAATATAAACCAACTATGATGAAGAAAAACCCAAATAATCACAACAAATAGGCTATATGAAACATGCATAACTTGAAAGGATAAAAAGGATAATGCTTTCAAAACCCTAGGTAACTAAGGACTATCAAACATATTAACCCATGAATAACCTTAAAATCATACATACAACATCACAAAAGCATTGGATTTAATCAATATGCAAAGCTACTACATGCACTAGAACTATCATGAAAAAAGAATGAGAAGAAGAAGGAAAAAGACTAAATTCAGCAATTGACAGTACGTTTACCTTATGTAGAGCTTCCCTTGCCTTCAAAATCCTTGTTCTCTTGCTTATCTAAGGTTGAAGAGCCTCCCCTTGATGTTCTTTAGCTCTCCCAACTCATAGCTCCCTCTCTCTCTAAGTATAAAGTGCACTTGTGGCTCTCCTATGTGCTGAATATCATGTTCTTTATATAGGGGATTGACCTAGTAAACCAATGGCTAAGATTAATTCATTAAATAATGATCCTAGGGCTATTAGAGACTCTCTTGGTGCACAAACAACTCAAAATTACTCACTTTTAGAAGGAAACAACTTACAAAGAAGGAAGAAACCGTCACAAGAGGTTGGAAGAGGTAGAATCCCACTTAAAGACAGATTCCCTTGGGTGACCGTTCGGGCTTGGATGGCTGACCATCTGGGCTTGGACGGCTGACTATCTGCCCTAGATGTTCACCTGAGGGCTCCCATCAGCATACCTCGGTTAGACTCCTTCGCCTTCCGGAAGTCTTTCGGGGGTCAAATTAAGCCTGATTTTGACGAAAAAAAAGCCAAAACAATTGTGGTTTGATGAGGAACACATTTTTAGACATTTTAGGACAAAAATCCTTAACCATGGGTGCATGGTTAGGTTTTACAAAGGCAGCTAACCGCTGTGCACCACCGTCGCAAAGCTAGGGTTTGCACACAAGGTTGAGCCAATTGCTTTCCAAATCAAAAATCAACCTTTCAAAACATGTTTATGATGTAAATAAAGCCCGATTGAAGTTAAATGGGAATAAATTGAGTGGGTTACATGAGTCAATTTAAGCGAACCAAGAAAGGGTCTTTTAGCCAACCTGAACCATTATGAGCCGAATTGATCTTAAACCATTAGTTCATGAAATCGAACCTATATATAGACTCTATATAACCATATGAACTCAAGGGAATGACTCGGGATTCATTCTAAAGTCAAATGGAAAATATACGGCTTAAAAGACGATTATGTCCTTAAAGTTGCAAAAGTTCTTATTAACTATCGAAATGAACTCCAAATCACTTCAAAATTCATACACATGATATTCAATGCCATAGAAACTCAATGCAAAAGACTAGACTCAAAAAGAACTCAAAATCCTATATGAAATGATGTACCCTAGTTAAGGTGACAAAAATGGGGTATGACACATAGCATTATTCATAATTAAAACTATGAAGATTGCAGAAACGTTGCTACTTTTGGCCACTAAGATGGTCCAGTTCCATGCATCTCAAGGCAACATACAATGGAACTGGGCAGGCTAGCTAGTTAGAAAACTGGCCCAACCCAAAGTGATGATCTTTTTCTAAATGAGGAAATCCCTTATCCTGATTCTTGTAGGAAACATAACATGTACGCGTTTAGGGTATTAATACCCTCCCGATCTAGGACACTTCTATTCAGTTTGACTTCTAAATTTCTATTGCTATATATATTTAATAACAGGACAGTTCCATGAGAGAAAACCCTACCTACTTTACAGAAATCGGCCGAGATTGAGACTGCCTGTAAAACCCCCAAGACTTCCAAAACATAAAGAAGAACGTACTTACCTTCAAATCTAAGAATCACCACGATTCCAAGAAACCCGCCGAGATTATCTGTAAAACTCACGAACTCCTCTTGCTTGTGTACTCGCACCATCAAACCAACAATGACTCCGCCGCATCCAGACAATAGAAGAAGATCCAAGAAGAATTGAGCAAGCTGATCGAGAACGTTCACGTCATCCTGTATGGTGACCCCAAGACTCTATTAGATCCTAAAGCATGTATCGAACTCATAGCCGAGTTCTTTAAAGATAACAGGGATAGCCCGTTTTGTCTTCTGATTTCTTGTTTTCCAAAGCTCGACTGGGAGATTCAAAAGCATGTGAACGAAGTGGTTGCGAGTTTGCTAAGGCAACAGGTTCGGTCTCACTTGATTACTATTGAGTACGTGGAAAAGAACATAGATATTGTTGATTCTCTGATAACTGGGGTGTTTATGTTTGATTCGGATAATACAAGTATTGCTTTACTTTACAATGTAATGCCGAGAGAACGCGTTCGTCAAAGAGAAATAGTCACCAGACATGTCTTGGGATCGAAACAACATATGAAGAGGTTTTTAGAATATGTGCAGCTTCCAAATTATACCTTTGCTTCCCATGTTGAAGAGACTTTGGAAGTGCTTTTGACGAGGCATAGATCCACAATTGTTGAGTTTCTTTCAAGAAATTATGACTGGTTTTTCATGGAATTTAATTCGAAGCTGTTGGAATCTCATAATATTCGTACAAAGTTTCATGCACTGAAGGTTTTGGCGGATATGTTATTGCACCCTTCAAGTCGTGATGTGATGGTGCGGTATGCAAGCTCAACAGATAATTTGAAGATTGTAATGAATCTCTTGAAGGAAAGTAGCTGGAGTGTCTAACTCAATGCATTTAATGTGTTCAAGCTTTTTATGGCCAATCCACATATGCCCAAAGGAGTTGTTGACATACTCACTTTGAATAAAAGCAAGCTTCTTCAATTCCTGGACGGTTTCAAGCTTGGTAAAGATAATATACAGTTTGAAGTTGACAAAGCACGAGTCATAAGAGAAATCTCTGCACTGGAGGAGATTAATTTCAAGTCAATTGAATATAAGAAAAGCTCATGTTCTGTAGGCCTCTTGATAATTGGATAAGCATAGTGGGTAGCTTCTTGGTGTTGTGGGTTGGTTTTGGAATTGTAAATCATTGCTTACACTGATGAATTATTTGTAAAGAAATTTCAATCAATAGAAAGATCATACTGGCATTGAGACAGTACTATCTGTGAGAATTTGAATTTGAATTCCTTTGATTTGGTTGATTATATATGCAAACCATGGTTTTAATATCTAGTTGCAGTAGTTCATACCAATAAAATACCGTAGCACTTTATCTTAATTGGGTAGGAATATACTCAACTCGATCAACCTAGCTTACAGGTGTTTGTTCACTGGGAGAACTTCAGAGTCTCAGACAAAATTAGATTAACACAAAAAGTTTTATTAGAATCTCGTTATAAAACTTATTTTCAGCAGAGTTTTCTTTGGTATATATGTTTGGTTTTTAGGTTATATTAACTATTGTTAGAATCTATATATACACCAATCTTTTCTGATTCGACTTTCAAAATTTAATTGTTTCCAAGGAGAGGGAGAAGAAATTTTAGGAAGTCAAGGGGAAAAATTGATTTCAGCTTTGGGTTAAGTATATGTATTAGTGATTGATAGTTCACCAAATGAGAACTTCTTTCATTAAGCCTCAGGCAAGCACAATGACAATAAGCATGGTCTAGATCGATGCTTAAAGATTTCATGGTTAAATACTTCAGGACCATCAATCTGATCTGAAGACTATCTGAAATAACACAGGGGAAATGGATGGTCAATAAGTTATATATGTCCTAAATTTGACCTTATAAAATTGTTAGAGATATTAGCCATTTAATAATGTGGGTCTCACGTGTAATTTGAGATGGTCCATATTGGAATTAGTCAATTTCCATGTGGAGATTTAATTTGAATATTTAATTAGCCTAAATCATTAAAGGTTGAATGAGAAATTGTTCTCTAAAGTCACCCTTGAATAGTTAGTTGAAGAATGATAATAAGGCTTGTCCTACATTGGAAAACTATGAATTCCCCAAATGAATTCATATACACATACTTTGGATCTATGGTTTGGGTCCAAAGGGCACCCAAGTTTTGTGAGGGTGGAGGACCTAGCCAACATTGGGTTTGGACCCAAAAACACACACGCCCGGCTGCACCGCACCGGGTCAGCTCAAGAAGACCAACCCATGTGTGTTATTTTTTAAGCAAAGTAAAATTTATTTTTTGCTAATTCGGATTAATTACCATTAAGAGTTGTGTCTGTTAACCCAGAACAGTTATGACCATAAGGCGCATCTGCTCGACATGCCTTATGAATGTTTTGGAAAGTCACATCAGAGTTTATATATATATATACAAACACACTACATTTTCGCAGTCAATTAAAGGTTAATCAATAGATTAAATTTTCGCATTAATTGAATCGTCGTTAGAGAGAGAGAGTAAGGACACAGTAGGGTTCGCCAGACGCATCGATTGCAGTGTTTCTTCTGTTCATGCAGATCATTGTATCATGGGAGGCAGACGTTTGAGAGACTCAAAGCACCAAGTGAGGGGCGAAATCTGTCTTAAGGACATAGCATCAAACGCTAGCCTTGATCAATCCGGTTCTATTTTTATTATCTTCTGTTTTCTATAAGTTTGTGAATTTCCAGAATTTATTTCATTTTATTCATGTATTATATGCAAACTGTTTTGACAGAATTATATAAGTAATACAATATCTTCCAACAAAAATATCATGGTTGTATTGGGTTTTGGATATGAATACTATCAATTTACAGACTCACAGTCACATATATATCTTGTGTTGCCTTGCTTTCAGATTAAATGATGCCATTACAGCAATGCTTTTGTTGTAAGAAAAGCGGCTCATTTCCCTAAATGGTAGGTTTTTTAGACTTTATTCTAACTTTGGTGTGATTTTAAACATTATTCCCAAACAGTAAAATCGTGGTTGGCAACCACAATTTATCGCTGTCTGGGAATTAAGTTCACAATCGTGGTTGTATACCCAAAGCTAAAATCGTGGTTGCTAACCGCGATTTTATTAAAATCGTGGTTAGCAACCACGATCTATCACTGTTTGGGAATAAAGTTTAAAATCACACCAAAGTTGGAATAAAGTCTAAAAAACCTACCATTTAGGGACAAGAGCCTAAGAAAAGCTGTGCCCTTTCTGGACTATTGCATGCACGAATTTCAGCTACAAAGGAAGTATTTGCACTGTATATATGTAGAATGGCATGCACCTTGTAGCCAATCGAAAAATAAAATTTATTTGCTTGGTGTTCATTGGGAATTTATTTCTACTTTCCAAATTGTAGGGAAATTTATTATTTGTCAGAACACTTACTTATCTAGTTCAATATTCAGAGAAGTAACTATTAGCAATACTTTTAAAACCAAATCTAGTCTGGACAGTTCTTCAACACCCTTTCTGGTAGTAATTTATGCTTTAACATCTTTCTTTGGTCATAACAATTTCATCATTCTCAACAGAGACCAAGGAGAAATATTATGGACACTGGGTTCCAACAATGCTTAGAAATTATTAATTTCCTTCAAGAAATGTTGTCTGATTAAGAATAATATATGCTTGAAAGCAGCATTTCTCTCTCTTTAAGGAGGCATTGGGATGCCCCATGGGAATTGAATTATCCCATCGTACCTAAAACAGCCTTTGTGGGAGTTTGTTCCCCATCTAAGTTTTCCCCACTCCCCATCTTACCAATAGCAAGAAATGAAAGGAGGTAAAATTAAGGATGGGATTTTGTATTGGCAAGCCAGTACAAATTTAGATTTTTGATGGAGCTTTTAAGTTTTAACTATACAGATAAGGCAGGTGATGAAGTAGATGTTAGTGTCAAGCAAAATTGGAATTCATGCAGAAACAGCTAGGGTGGATGAAGGTATCTGAGATATTGCATAAAGAGCACAATTGATCTCAGGGGCCCCTTCTTCTTCCTTTTTTTTTTTTTTTTTTTTTGTGGGGCTACAGGCCGGGGGGAGGGGGGGTTGATTTTTAAGACCATATTCTCAGTGGTGGATCCAGGAATTTATCCTAGGGGAGCGATGTTGTTTGGATGTAACTGTTTAATTTTTTTCTTTCTAACTCTATAAATTAAATAATCATTTGAAGTAGTCTTCTTTATATAATAAAAATTAACAAGAACAAAGAAAATTGTTTAAACTTAATAATTAACACAAAAACATAAATATTCATTAATAAAAAAAAGGGAGGGGGGGGGGGGCATAGCCTAAGGATAGGAAACATAACTTGAATAAAACATAGATAAGAGACTAAGAGTTATTTATATAAAGGGGAAAAAAGGAAAAAGATCGAGAAGAGTAGGGGGGTCAATTATAAAATCAAAGGGATCAAAAATATATTTTAGAGAGGGCATATTTAAAAATAAAAGTAAATATGTATACTAAAAAAAAAATTCCAATGAGTGAGGGGGGTCAACTGCCCCCTTGGCACCCCCCTCCCTCCGCCCCTGCATACTCTTGACCAGCCAGAACATTGTTCACAATCTAAACAATGCAAGTCTAATTTTAACTATTGTCCATAATCAATTTTATTGTATTCAAATAACATGACATATAGATTAGTTACATTTGTTACATTACATAGGAAAAAACAAAAAGATTCAATACTTTGATACAGTCAATCCATGATATTCAACAAAAATTTCCAAAATAATGAGGAATAAAAAATAAAAAAATAAAAAATAAAAACATTAGGACACTAGCTAGCTAGCTTTGTTTAATCGATCAATGGAATCTATTGGATTGTGGACTATCTCTTAATTTTCTGTTGTGGGTAAATGATATAATGTAGATCAGTCTACCACACCCAATTATGGCTGAGTGGAAACGAGATGAACCTGCTCTAGAGACCACTTCTTCATGATGTACTGGTACTAGTAACATACAATTCATCCGCTATGACTGTAAGCTTAAGGCTTATCGTTTATTTCATGCTTCCTTCCACGAATTTTCCGAGCTTATCACACTCTCAAAGCTTCAGAAAACCCCGGAATTTGGAGAATTCTATGGAGCCTTCACTACACTCTCGACCTTATTGTAATGATTATTAATTCTGTATGAAAGAAAAATATGGAAGATGAAAATTAATTAACGTTCGTGTCAATAAGAAACAACATACATAGCTCGAGAGCTCAACACATAACAAGTCATATATGAATCCTCCTGGGAAAAAGGAGAGCAAAATGATGATATAATAGATGAAGGAACAAGAGCAAATAGTTTAATGAATAGTCCAATTCGTGCTCCATGTCTTGTTGCCATGGTTGATGAGTAGCTCTCTCCCTCCCATGCTTTTATGTCCCTTGCACTCACATCATTGGACTACAATGGATGCTAAAAATTGGGCATGAATAACGTCTGTCCACAAGTTGAACCAAAAGTAAACAAAGAGGAACAAAAAGAACATGTGGCTAAAACTTCAATATATATATATAACTATCTTAGAGTTGCTCTAATATCCTTTTTTTTTTTTTTTTTTTGGGTCAAACAATAGGAGAACATGCATGCACCGGCACGAAGTTGAAACCAAGACCTCCGCAAACGCTATACTACTATTGGAATGAGACATGCCATTAGACCCAAAAGCCATTAGTAGGGTTGCTGTAAGATCAAACATCTCAATCCTGAATAATTAAATGTTTGGTAGCTCCACTGTTTAATTGTTTGGTCTGAATCAGAGTTTAGACTTTCAGAAAAACAAAAAAAAAAAACAAAAAACAAAAAAGGTTCATGCCTTGACTTCTTCCTCATATTTCTTTGATCATCTAATTGTAATTAAGAATGTTTATTATGAATTAAGAGGGAGTGCAAGCAAAATAGCAAACCATGATCTTTCTTATGATTAATTGCATTCACTCAGTCACTCCCCATTTGTAGATGATAACTTGCTAATAGTATCTTAGTATGCGTGCAAAAAACATTAGCATGTGTATACTGCAAGACAACGCAAACAAAAGAAATAAGGAGTAGTCCGGACATACCAACTGATGCAGGGCTACCATCTGCATTCTCCACATTTGTTGAGGAAACAAATATGGGCTTCTACACTGGTCACCTGTTACTCTGGTCCAATAGCTGAAGCCACAATTACACATCCAACCATTAATTATTTATAATTAAATAAGCACTATTCCTTACCCCAAAAAAGAAAAAAAAAAAATGAGCACTATCATTTAGTTCATAATATTTACCCAAAAATCAAATCTCATCTAACATGGTTGTGCCTTTATATAAGGCTTAAAAATAGTATTACTTTCAAAAAATTAGTTTCTTTTAGCATATGGACTAACTGGTGACACATTGGATGAGATTTTATTTTGGATGAATAATATGAGCAAAAGCATTTTCTTAATTAAATTGCTTTATCCAAAAATGTTATACTGTCATATATATTTATTTTTTGTAACAAGATTAGAACATCGTGTCTATATATATATATATATATATATATAAATATTCCTATAAAGGATCCTAGACATGAGAATTGTTGGCAAAAAATAGAATCCTTCTTATGCCTTGCATCTCTCATAGGAAGCGAACTCTATATATATTATAAACTATATTCTAACTCAACTCGAAACTAGAAACTCCACCCTCAAAAGGAGGAGAAGTGCAACTAAACTCAACCGCTAGTGCATAGTGGTTAATGTTCGCAATGCTATGTCTATTCTAGGAGGTAGCCTAAATTAAATCCGAGTAACGACCAAAACAAAAAAAAAAAAAAGAAAAAAAGAAAAGAGAAGAACAAGAAGAAGAAAGAAAGGCGAACAAATAAACAAACAAATTCAGACTGGCAGGTCATCAATGGATACTATGTCTATTCTGTGAGATAGCCTAAATCAAATCCACCAAACGACCAAAACAAAAGAAAGAAGAAAGAAAGACGAACAAATAAACAAACATATATATTCACTTGCAGGTTGACTTGCCATTCAATAGCTATTAAACTTTTGTACGAGGCATGATCTTCTCCTGGTAAATCACTGATCCAATCTGAACGTCTCCCTGTCTTACATGAAATTTTTCTTGGAGACTCTCCGAAGATTGAAAGAGGGAATGTGGGGTGGGGGATTGGGGAATGGGGTAACATGAGCGAGGGTATACTGTATACATAGAACATGAAGGCCTGGAGACTTGGAAAGTTAATCGTTTGAAGGGTATTTATGCCCAGAGGCCTTGGACAGAAATCAATGTCTCACGCGCCTGCCTACTAATGCAATAATGAGAGGATTTATCTAATTTGGAAGTTAAAATAAGAGGGTATTACGCAAATTTACTCCATAGCCAAAATAAAGGGGGCCCATTATTTTGGTTGCATATTTGTTGTCACTGCAATATAATTTCATTTGAAACAAAACCATCTGGTGATGGCAATTTCTTTTGTAACCTTAGATGGCCATAATTGTATTGCACGCCTCGTCCATGTTTGGAAATAAATACAAGAGGGCTTAGTTGGTAATTTTAATTTCTTACCAGATCAACCAGAAGAGACGGATGGAGAGATTTTTCTTGTGAGACATAAATCACACTTCATGTGATAACATGTGAGGAGTATTTTAACTTTCCAAATATAGCATTAAAAGTATTAATCCAAGAAAAATCCAGTATCTACTGGCAATAAATAATTTCTTAACTTGCCTAAATGCAGCAGGATGATGGGACATGCATTTGGTATTGCACAAATATTGGGATAATAATAATTTATTGGGGGGTTTTGGTCATATGTCCATAGAATAAGATTTGTGGCTCAATAGGTCTAGCAAAAATTTCATTGTCTCATAAGGTCTTTTTACCCCTTCTATCCCGCGTACTAAAGGCTAAGGAGAGTCATAACTAAACTGAAATGTTTAGGTTTCTCGCTAAAAAAGTCTCTGAATATAGTGAAGAAGATCCTTGAGCCTTTCTATGGAGCAAAAGCTAGATAACACTAATATTGTTCGCATTTCCGTCCTTGTTGAGCAATTTGGGGAGTGTTATGGGCCTACTGGACTATAATTCAATCCCTTTGCGCCTCACATGCGTGGATACATATGTATCTATAGAATATATATAAAATCGAGGCTTAGTTCAACGGAGTTTGGATCCTTTGCTTGTATTTAGTTGTGTTTGGATTTTTAAAATAATGGCACATTAACATATAAGTAGAGCATTCAATGGTTCTAAAGTAGCCTTAAAGATTCAAGCACACCCAAGTATAAGCAGAAGGATCCAAGTTCTGGTGCACATCAGACTCCTCTAGAATAAGGAGGCACTCAATCCTTTCACGTCGTAGATACTATCAATGTCCAAAAAGTCCACTTAAACAACAATTTTGAAAAAAATTTGTTCTTCCAAGCTATTTAAAATGATGTTTTCTAATAGATCAAGCGACCAATTTTTACAAAAATCTTTCATATTTTTTGTAAAATCTTGATAAATAAAAATTAATGGGATATGGGAATAAAATTAAAGGATTGCAATAATTACCCTCTTCTGTATTCCCAAGTCCAGCCTAAAATTTGACAGGGAGCTACGTGGGCCAGCTCAAGCCAAATTGAAAATGGCCTAACCATCACATTGTACACCCCTAGGCCCTAACTAATTTAGCGGGTTAATTTTTAGTGACCCACATGGCTCAAAGGAGTTGAATTACAATCAAACTCTCTATGGATTTGAATGTAAATTGAATATGGTTAAGACTTTTTTTTTTTTTCCTTTTATATAGAAAAAAAAAAAGAAAATAAAAAGAGATTAGGCTTTTTTTTCAAATAAAATAAATTGCTCTAGAAGATATGATTAATATATGGTATTTGTCCTATGGCGAGAATCTTAGCGAATTTCAGGGGGGGATGCCCCACTCAAAAGATCAGATAGAGGATCAACAACAGAAGTGTTCATCAAAACTCCTGAACTATTTCTTGGAATTTGGTTGGAAAAGAAGGGAAATGAATCAATGTATAGGACTGCTGCTGGTCAAGGAATCAACAGATAGGATTATAGGAATGGAGTTTCTCCCATTTCGCGTACAAAAGTTTTAAGTTTTTATTTCGTTTTTTTTTTAATTATATATTATTCATACATTCCTGAAGTTTTCTTTTCATTTAGGAGACTACTTTTGTGTAATTTACTTTGGTGGATAAGACATTAAAGAAGGGGCAGAGTCAGGATTTTTCTCCAATGGGGGCACTGTATTATGATTCTGTGAAGTGGAAATTGGGAATTAAAAGCTCTAGAAAGCATTTTTTTAAAAAAAATTACCTTTTAGTAATCATTTTCTAATTTAATACCAAAAAAATGATATTTTTGTCAACTTATTAAAATTGAGTATAAATATACTTTAAAATGACTAATATCCTCATCTTTTTGGTATTATGTTGAGAAATAGTAATCAAATAGTAATATCTCTCAAAAAAAAAAAAAAAAAAAAAAAAAAAAAAACCTTGGGCCAGTGGAGGCACGTGTCCCCAAAGGCCCTCCTACTCCGCCAGTGCATTAAATTCTCGAGTATTTGCTTTTATATTGAAGTTCTCTTGATGGCTTCTAAATAAAGATGATGGAATTTTCGCGAATAAAATGGCATTTTTTTTTTTTGTCAATTCAATAAAGAAACTACCAAGATATCGCCTTATGTCGAGTACTAAATAAAGCAAAATTAGCCTAGATAGTACGAGAGAAATTTTGAAGCATCATATATCAAAGCTTCTATTCATTGAGCATCTGTAAAAGGTTTGATGCCATGAAGTATTTGGAGTCGTTGGACTAATAGAAGAATAAAAAGAAAGTTTTAAGGTTGAATTGTGCGAATTGCAGGAAAGTTGTGAGGGAATTCAATCATGTTGTCAATAAAAATAAAGTTTTGACTTTAGGTTAGAATTGCATTAAATTTGGTGGTCTATTAGGAAACGTTAAGAGAAATCAAACTTATGCAACTTAATAACTTTCAATTTTGAAGCCAGAACAGACTTTTGTTAATTCAATTCCTCCTTTTTGGGGTTTTTCGGGTTTTTTTTTTTTTTGGGGGGGGGGGGGGGGGGGGGGGGGGGGGCTTCTAAATTAGTAGATTCTAGGCTTAATTGGAGATTTTCCATTTTGGGCAAATTTTCCTTTTTCTTCATTATTTGCTAATTATTTCATTTCCTTAGTTCTAGTCCTCTACAAATAAGGTTGTAGGCCTCTATGCCTAGAAACTCAATCAATAATAACAATTTAGAAAGTTTATTTTAATTTTCTTTGTTCAATTTTACAAGAAAACAATGCTCTATTCTTTCGTTCTACTTCCGCCACGCTAGTTATTAAGCTCCGATCCATCAACTATTTTAAAGGGCAAAACCACTATTACATATCGGCTACATGGCTAACTACAAGTAGCTAATGAATATCTATTAGTTATTATTTTTTAGTCAATTTTCTCACACTTTCTTTCATGCTTCCTTAATTATCTATATATCTCCTTCAAATAATCTGGAAGTTAGTTAGGGTGGGGAAAAAATAGATATATAGTCCTTTTAGATTGGGACAATACTTGGCTCCTTATTGTTGAGGAGCACTAACTCCTCCTCCCTCCTACTCATATTATGTCACGTGTAATAATTAATTTTTAAAATAACCAACTAGTTATTCTTCTTCTTCTTCTTCTTCTTTTTTCTTATTTTTTATTTTTTTATTTTGGTGGAAAAAAGCGAACTCGCTATTCAAGTGAGCAAATTTAAAAAGATAATACTTGGCTCCTCACAGTGGAAGAGCAATTGCTCCTCCCTCCCACTCATATTATGATACGTGTATAACAAACAAATGAAAATTGATTATGTATATGTATCCCTATTTTATGTTATTATAGGCAATTTTTTTTTTTTTTTATTTATCGCTAAAGTAGCTAAAGAGCACTCCGTATTTAGTACCTTTGGAGTCTAGAGATGCTCTTAGTAAAAACTTCAAATGTTCGTAATTAAACAAAAAAAATTTCTCAAACAACGAAAGGAATAGATTCAAGGTCTAGTTCAATTCTTTGACAGCCTAGAGTCTAAAATGTCATGCCTGTAGATGGTGTATCAAACAATCTAATAAATACTAAAAGCGAGAGAAAAACTTGTGAAGTTGTTATATGTTCCACTTCCAATAAATTAACCATAGGCCTTATAGATTAGGTGATATCTCTCATCGTATTTTTTGTTTTCATTTCTAGTTTTGTTGTTGTTGCTGGGGGAGGGGAGGGGACTATTGATTCAAAACTTGATTACATTATAAAAATGGTGTTATGCATGTGCATGGGGTTTCCCTTCTTCTATAGAGCAAGCTGAGTACTAGTTTTTCACCTCTTTGTTATGTCTTCCCTTCATCCTTGCAACACCTTCAACTTGAACCATGCCACATTGTCACATTGTCACTCTGTCATTGATGTTCTTCATTAGACATGACCAAACCTTCTTAACTAATATTTGTGTCATCTTCTCTTGAATTAATGTACCCCAAATTCTCATACATGCATGCAGGGAAGGAACTAGAATTTTCCTTTTGTGGTCGCCATCTATGCACTAACCTACATACACAAACACATATCTACATGTAAAATGTTACTTTACCCATCTTTTACCATCCACCTTTACTACTCACCTTATATATCAAAAGTGTATAGGTAAAAACAATCATGTGGGGTCCATAATATATTAAAGAGAAGCTGGTACATATGGATGGGTGAGATAATGTAGGTGAAATAGAAGGGTGAAATAGCATAGTCCTATATTCATATACTTGACTCTAGATTTTATTAAAAAAATGAAAACTAAAATAAATAAGGAAACATACAAGAAAATAAAGAAACAAAAATCAAATTATCTAGTATTGATGGCTTATGCTTCCACAATCCAACTCACAGAGAAAAAGATGAAATAATAAAGCTGTCGCCACTCGAAGACTCCAACAACAAAATAACCAACTTCAAAAAAGGCAAAAGACACAAAGTCAATAACTTGAAGCTTGACCCAAATTCAGACACAAAGTCAGGTTTTAAAGGTCGCCCAGACCCATCTCAAGACAGCATACAAGGGAACTGGGCAGGCTTGTTAGAGAGCTGGCCCAACCCAAAGTCATGATCTTTTTTCTAAACGAGAAAGTCCTTGCTCCTTTAGAAAGGTTCATTTCCCTAAATGGTAGGTTTTTTAGAATTTATTTCAACTTTGGTGTGATTTAAAATCGTGGTTAGCAACCACGATTTATCACTGTGTGGGAATTAAGTTCAAAATTGTAGTTGTATACCTAAAGCTAAAAGCGTGGTTGCTAACCACGATTTTATTAAAATCGTGGTTAGCAACCACAATTTATCGCTGTTTGGGAATAAAGTTTAAAATCACACCAAAGTTAGAATAAAGTCTAAAAAACCTACCATTTAAGGAAAAGAGCCCCTTTAGAAAACATAATCTCTCTAGAACCCTGAACCATTACGCGTTTAGGGTATTCCCAATCCAGGACTTCTTATTCAGTTCGACTTCCAAATTTCTACTGCTATATATACTTAATAACAGCACAGTTCCCTGAGAGAAAATCCTACGAACTTTACAGAAATCAAGAGATCGAGAGGAACCCAACCATGAAGAAGAACGTGCTTACCTTCATATCGAAGCAACACCATCCTCCCAAGAAACCAGCCGAGTTCGTCTGTAAAACCCGCGAACTCCTCCTCCTTGTGTACTCGCACCATCAAACCAACAATGATGCCGCATCCAAACAACAGAAGAAGATCCAAGAAGAATTGAGCAAGCTGATCGGGAACGTTCACGCCATCTTCTATGGTAACCCTGAGACTCTACCTGATCCCAAGGCATGTACCGAGCTCACAGCAGAATTCTTTAAAGATAACAGGGACAGCCTCTTTCGTCTTTTGATTTCTTGTTTTCCAAAGCTCGACTGGGAGAGCCAAAAGCATGTGAGCGAAGTGGTTGCGAGTTTGCTAAGGCAACAGGTTCAGTCTCACTTGATTACTGCAGAGTACGTTGAGGAGAACCTAGATATTGTTGATTCTCTTATAACTGGGGTGTTTGTGTTTAATTCGGATGACACAAGAATTGCTTTACTTTACAATGTAATGCTGAGAGAATGCATTCGTCGAAGCCAAATAGTCGCCAGGCACGTCTTGGGATCGGAACAACACATGAAGAGGTTTTTAGAATATGTGCAGCTTCCAAATTATACCTTTGCTTCTCATGTTGGAGAGACTTTGGAGGTGCTTTTGACGAGGCATAGATCCACAGTTGCTGAGTTTCTTTCGAGAAATTATGACTGGTTTTTTGCAGAATTTAATTCGAAGCTGTTGGAATCTCATAATATTCTTACAAAGTATCATGCGCTGAAGCTCTTGGGAGATATGTTATTGCACCCTTCAAGTCGTGATGTGATGGTTCGGTATGTGAGCTCAACAAATAACTTGAAGATTGTAATGAATCTCTTGAAAGAAAGCAGCTTGAGTGTCCAACTCAATGCATTTAATGTGTTCAAGCTTTTTACGGCCAATGCACATAAGCCTAAAGGAGTTGTCGACATACTCACTTTGAATAAAAGCAAGCTTCTTCAATTCCTCGATGGTTTCAAGCTTGATAAAGATGGCGAACAGTTTGAAGCAGACAAAGCACAAGTCATAAGAGAAATCGCCCCACTGAAGGAGATTAATCTCAAGTCAGTCGAATACAAGAAGAACTCATGTTCTGTAGGCCTCTCAATAATTGGATCCGCATAGTGGGCTTCTTGGTGTTGTGGGTACGTTGCTTTTGGAATTGTAAATCATTGATTTATAATGATGAATTATTTGTATCGAAATTCAATCAATAGAAAGATCACACTGGCATGCATAGTAGTTTTTGTTTTGGGCGTTTTCTTTTAAATAAATGTTTGTGTCGGGTATGAGGAGTGCCTCCTTAGCAGGGGTTTCTTTGTTTTATTTATTTTTTTGGGTGTATTCTGGGGGTTTTTCTTGGGGTTTGGGCAGCATTTACATCTTAATTTGGTTGATTATGTTTAAACCATTGTTTTAGCACTGAACGTACTTCAGTGTTTGACACAAAAAATAGATCAATACAAAATGTTTTATTAGAATATCTTTAAAAGTTAGGCTTCCTTTTCAGCAAGGTTTTGTTTGGTTTTTACATAAGATGATATTTGTTAGGGTTAATTTAGTTCAAAACGCAGAGAAGCAACTGAATAGTGGTCTATTCACATGCCCACGGCATGTGCTGCCCTCTTGTACTTTTAATATGAGGCGTTTTAGAATTTTTAGTAAAATGCAGCACAAGGATGAATGGGACATGCATTTGGTATTGCACAAATATTGGGATAATAATAATTTTTTTGGGGGTTTTGGTCGTATGTCCATAGAATAAGATTTGTGGCTCAGTAGGTCTAGCAAAAAGTTCGGCACTGTTTGGTTACACTTATTTTAAAATATTTTTTCTTTTAAAAGCAAAAAAGTTATAAAAGCAAAAAAGCACTGTTTGGTTAGAAGAATGAAAAAAGATTTCTAAAAAGCAAAAAACAAAATATTTTATTTCAAACAAAAGTAATGAAATTTTGCTTCTAAAAGTCATATTTATCTTTCGAACGAGTTGGACCTTAACTGGAAAAATTTGCGATCGAAAGAGATTGTGCCTATCTTAGGCTTCCGTTTGGACAACGACAATTTCGTAGAGTTTCTTATTACATCCAAAAGATCACCGGCGAAATCGATTTTACCAAATGCACATTTGCCTTTTTTTTGTCTACTTAAACGCAAAAAGTAAGAAAATAAAAAATGGCTTTTTCTACTTTAAAAAATATATTTTTTAAAAAGTACAACCAAACGGTGCGTTCATTGTCTCATATTTAGGTGCGTTCATTGTCTCATATTTAGGGATGCCATGCCACTTTATCACATTAAACATATTCTAAAGGTTTTAAAATAATTTGGGGTGCCATGATCCCCCCAAGCATATATATAGTTCCGCCCCTGCAAGCATATATGTACATCATAGATACATTCAGTTTTTCTATTCGTCTTACCTTACATACATGTTTCTTGCTTTCCTGGGTTGTACTTTAAAAAAAAAAAAATGAAAAAGGAAAAAACAACAAGCAATTTTTCACTGTCACAAGTATAAAATGCCGGGTATACCGTGATACCGAATATTGCCCAATAAAATGGATTTATGAGGAAATGAACTATGTTCTTCTAACATATGACTTTGGATTCTGATGGCCTTGGCTGTGCAGAGGGGTACCCCTGACCCCTCCTTTCGTTTTCTTCATTTCCTTTTCGTTTTTGGTTTTTTTCCCTATTACAAAATGCAAAATAGATAGATTTTGGCCCTGGAAATTGCAGGAAATTAAATTACAAACATCGCATTGGTGAGCCAGACAAGGAGTGGATGATGACTGGTCTTCATCTTCTCTCATGCAACACATCAGCTTGTCAAAGAGGGAGTGAAGATATCGATTTCCCAAGCCACTCATGCTTCAACTCTAGTATGGTTAATCCTTCATTAGCTTTTTTTTTTTTTTTTTTTTTTTTTCATTGTACTCTTGTACCATATTTTTTTCCTTCTCCATCTGGTGCATGTTACGATCCTAATGTCCCATATCGGTTAAGTATGGACTTAACCATGTGTATATTATCTCTTGGACACCCTCTCCTTACAAACCAATTTTCATTTTCCATTTGAGTATGTTACGATCCTAATGTCCTACATCGATTAATCGATTAAGTATAGGCTTATCCATGTGTATATTAGCTCTTGGGCATCATCCTCTTGCAAACCGGTTTTCAAGGATGAGTTCTACCCAAGGATTCGTATCATTTGGTATCAGAACTATCCACCATATCGAGTATGGGATCGGACGCAGTATGGGCTACGGCTCTCTGCGGTCGATTGCCGTGGAAAGGGCGACCTATAAGCTGGATTAAAATACTGGTAGGTGAGTAAAGCCGCCAAAAGGGAAAAGACTACCATTGGGTTAGTGTCGATAAAGTGGGCTGCGGTGATCGTCGACTGCGAAAGCGTGGTGGTATGTTACGATTCTAATGTCCTACATCGGTTAAGTATGGATTTAATTATGTATATATTAGTTCTTGAGCACGGTTCCCTTATAAGACGGTTTTCAAGGGTGAATTCTACCCAAAGATTCGTATCATTACACCCACATTAATTGCCAAGATTAATAATTGAAAGCGTACTACACTCGGTTTCCTTTTCTTTCCTTCCCTTCTCAACACAAATGGAACACCGATGTCCTTTTCTTTTCCTCTTTGTTTATTATATATAGAAAAGGTGTGATACTGGAATTTGTTTATTTTAATATTGTACATTGAGGAATCGAAACCCTAACTAAGAATTTAATGAGATTATTGATCTTGACTAGTTGATGAGCCAAACAAGTTTGATCGATTGTCGTGCGGTGTACTAGATTAAATCAAGTACAGATGATAATTTTGAGTGGAGAATAATTAAGGCTCTATTTTGTTCCGTACAGCTGACTATGATATATATATATATTTTTTTTTTTTTTTGCTAAGAAAACCAGGAGAAACAAACAGAAGAAAAGACCAAAGAACAAGTAAACAAAAGCAAAAACTAAGACCCACTAGAAACATCTCTAAAGCAAACTCTCTTCACAGCGACTGGTAATCTATTAGCTTCCAAATAACCAGAGAAATCATTACCAAGAGCCCATTTGGCCATCTCATGAGCAGCTTCGTTGGAACTTCTGCTGATTTTTCGAAAAGAGGAGAACCCCAAGGAACTGATAAGCAATTTTATATCCGAAATGATGATATCATAGGACCAAGATGAATTTTGAGTGGAAGAAAGAACATCATTGATGATAGCTTGAGCATCACCTTCAAAATAAACTGACATCCAGCCCTGTTCGCAAGCAGCTTGAACAGCGAGCCTAGCAGCATAGGCTTCTGCAACATTAGAATCAAACCCCTCCTTCTTGGCTGCCCACGCTCCTAGGACCATTCCATGCTCGTTTCGTGCAATACAAGCTGCATTAAAACCAACATTACCCACTGCAGCATCAAAATTGATCTTGATTGATCCAGAAGGAGGTCTATTCCACTCAGCAGACAATAAAAGCAAAGGTGTACTATGGATAGGTAGAGTAGGAACTTTGTTGGCCTCTAAAAAAGCATTGACACATTGAGAAAGTGACTTTAGGAATTTTTGTGGCTCAAGCTGCTGTTTTTCATGAATGAGAAGATTCCTGGATCGCCAAAAGTTGTCTAAAAAGAACACGGCCCAACTGGTGAAATGATCCTCATCAAGCCCTTGGGAGGAAAAAAGAATTGAGGGATTCAAAATGGCGTTGCACCAATCCATAATCGAAAAGTGAGAGAATAAATCTGTTCTGAGACCCCAGTTTGAGAACCACAAGGATTGAGAGCATGGACATAGGAAAAAAAGATGTTCAACTGTTTCAAGTTCGGTTGAGCAAAACGGGCAATAAGGGTCCTCCACATAGAAACGGACAGCAAGAGTAGCTCGAGTTGGAATGGCTCCTGAAATCAAACGCCAAATAAACATTTTATGCCTTTCCATAAGATTGGATTTCCAAAGCTTCTTCCACTGATGAGAATTCAACAACGTTGAGTCACCCCATTTAGACTGGTGGTCTGTGAAATAAGCCGACTTAACTGAATAAGTCCCTGACCTTGTAGCTAACCACTTCAAAATATCCTTTTGATCACAATTGGAGATAGGAATCTGGAGAATAGCCTTAGCCGATATGTCATCAAAAAGACAATGCACCAGATCTGCTTTCCACTCTCCTATTTCAAGATCAATGAGTTCATTCACTGTGGTTGGTAAATCATCAACTGCTGCCCTGGGTAACACGTGAAAATCCTCAAGAAAAGGAACCCACGGTTCCGTCCAAATGTTTATTGATTTGCCATTACCCACCCTATAGCAAATCCCTTTACGAATGATGTCTCTAGTGTCAAGGATGGATTTCCAAATGGAAGAGTCAGACCCAGTTTTATCCACAAAAAAGAAATCATTCCTACTACAATACTTCCTGCGCATTTGGGATGCCCAAAGAATCTCAGTCTTGCAAGCAATGTTCCATCCCAACTTTGATAACATAGCATTGTTATTATCTTTTGTACGCCTGAAACCAAGACCCCCAAGAGATTTGGGCATACACATCAAGTCCCAAGCTCTCAAACATAACCCTTGTTGTTTATGGAGTGAATGTCCCCACCAAAATTTGCGTATAAAACCATCAATCTTGGTACATAAAGCTGTGGGTAAAGAAAAAACTGATGAAATATATACTGGGATAGAAGAAAGTACCGTTTTCACCAAAGTTGATCTCCCTGCAAAAGATAGACTTTTAGCTTTCCAACCTGCGACTTTAGAAGATATCCTGTTGAGGATAGGTTCAAATGATTTTTTCCTAGACCTGCCTACAAACATAGGCATTCCGAGATAAACGGCATCCTTAGAAATTGCCTTCATCCCAAGGCTAGCCTTAAGAGTAGAAGCTTTAGGCAGTTTGATATTCTTACTAAAATGTACTCCGGATTTTGCCATGTTTGGCTCTTGACCGGACCACCCACTGAAAAGCTCCAAACACTCCTTAACAGCATCAACATTCTCTTGGGTAGCACGACTAAAAATGACCAGGTCATCAGCATAGAGAAGATGCGAGATAGGTGGGCAATTCCGTGCAATCTTCACCCCATTTAAATTCCCTTGTTCCTCTTCTCTTAATAGAATTCTTGAGAGAACCTCAGTACAGATAATAAATAGGAATGGTGACAATGGATCTCCTTGTCGGAGTCCTCTATGCGCTGAGAAAGAACCAATTGGACCACCATTAACCAGCACCGAAAAGGTAGTAGTAGATATGCACTGCATAATAAGCTGGATAAACTTGGCATTAAAACCAAAATTCCGTAGAACTACTGCAATGAAACCCCATTCTAGCCTGTCATATGCCTTAGACATGTCGACCTTGATACCCATGAAAGCGCCTTTACTAGTTTTCTTGGAGAAGGAATGTAGAATTTCTTGGATAAGCACCACATTTTCTGCAATATTTCTTCCTGGAATAAAAGCAAATTGGAGAGGAGAAATCATCTTGCTCAACAGAGGTGTTAGCCGATTAGTGATGATCTTGGATATGAGCTTGTAAATCACATTACATAGACTAATTGGACGAAATTGATTTAGCTTTGAAGCATGTTGGACCTTTGGGATTAAAGCAATAAACGTGTGATTCAGTTCTTTCAACATGAAGCCATCACGAAAGAAACTCTGAACAGTGTTAGTAACATCCTCTCCTAAAATGGACCAGTAGGTTTGAAAGAAAATGGCTGACATACCGTCAGGCCCAGGAGACTTTTGGGCCGGCATACGAAACAAAGTATCCTTCACTTCATCAGCCGTGGGAATAGCCACCAAGCAGTTGTTCTCCTCTTCAGAAATTATTGGGGAAATAAGGCATTCGAGGTTCTCGGGGCACTGATGATTAGAGGAGGTAAAAAGGTTTTTGAAGTTCTCTACAAAAAGGTGTCCAATCTGTTCCCTGTTAGAAACCCAAGTTCCATCTTCCAAACAGAGAAAATCAATGGAATTTCTACGTCTACGCACCACCATAGAAAGGTGAAAGAATTTGGAGTTCCGATCACCTTCTTTGAGCCATAAGTCTCTGGACTTTTGTCTCCATAAAACCTCTTCACGCTTCAATTGTTCATCTAAATCCAGACTGAGCCAATTTTGTAAACTGAGATTATCCTCTGTAATCTCTTGCTATTGAAGCACATCAAGCCATCTCCGCAAATTTTTTGCACGCTCCACACAGTTTCCAAAATGGTTTTTATTCCACACCCGCAGCTCCTTCTTTGTATTTTTTATTTTTTGGCATAGTTGATAAGCATTGGAACCTTCAATTTGTGTCTGCCATGCTTTCTTCACGATGTCATGACTTGAACAATCGCGAGTCCACATGGCTTCAAATTTAAACGGTCTCGGAAAACTAGCTTGCTCACCACAAGTATTCATGAGGATGGGATTATGGTCAGAACCAATAGCAGGCAAGTGGAGAATATTGGCACGAGGAAAAATAGCTCTCCATGCTGCATTAACGAGACCCCTGTCCAGTCGTTCTTTGATATTGGCTAACCCAGCTCTTTTGTTAGACCAAGTAAAAGGGTTGCCATTGCACCCCAGATCAATCAAACCACAATCGGAAATGATACCTCCAAAGCCACCCCGAGAACTAGAACAAAAAGCCCTGCCTCCTTTCTTCTCCTGTTGACAAGTGACATTATTAAAATCGCCCAAGAGAAGCCAAGGCCCAGAGAAAACTTCACAAGATTGCAAGAGAGTATCCCAGAGCTGAAACTGCTGGTGCTTGATAGAAGGAGCATAGATGCACGAGAGAAGCCAAGGTTCAATCATAGGAGTTGAAAAAACAAGGCCTGAAATAATGGAATTTGTAGCAAGAGTTATGTCTATATCAACTCCAGACAACCAACATAGACATAGCCCCCCTCCTTTGTTGTGTGCTGGAACAATCTCCCACCCAGAGAAACCGAGAGATCGAACAATCCGCTCAGTATTAGCAGATGGTAATTTAGTTTCAGAAAGAAAAACGCAGTCAGGTTTGACCTCCCTAACCATGGCCCTTAAGTAACGAATTGTGGAGGCTTGGCCCAATCCACGACAATTCCAAGCAATAACAATCATGGAGATGTGATGGGGAAGTGGTAAGGTAGAGGATGATGACCTGTGTAGGAAAACAATACAACCCAAAACACAACGAAGAATGGGACTCGATGAGGACTTTAATCAAACAGGTGCTGAACAAATACCAAGAGAGAAAAGAGAAAGATATGAAGTAAAAGAAAAAGGAAAATAAAAATTAAAAATTAAGATGGAAAAGGGAGAGAAGGAGAGTGAGAGAAGGAGAGTGTGATATAACCAATAGCAGCTAATAAGAGAGGAGGTATTGAGATATATTGGGTAGCAATAAAAGGATGTAACAGGACCCGTTGAAACCAGCGAAAACCCGTTTGGAACTGAGTAGAGGACAGAAAAACTGAGGCCTAGAAATACGGATATAGAGAGTAAGAGTAGAAAGGAAAGCAAAACACAAAACGAGCATCACAGCTAAGGAAAACTCCAATCGAAGATGGAGAAGAAAAACTCTCACAGCAAAACCGGAGAGAACATACGCTACTTGCAGAGCGTGGAGTTGAGTAAAGAAAGAAAAAGGTACCTGGTTTAAATGTTAGCTGACTATGATATATGTTACAACTAGCAGAAACCCAAGGCGTTGCACGGGACCCAAAAAAAAAAATCAATGAGAAGAAGAAGAAGAAGAAGAAAAAAAAGAGAAGCTACCGACGTACCTGAGCTGGGAGGTAGACGTGGTTGAGAGGTCAATTGAATTGAAATTTGAATATTCTTTGAAAAATTTAAATCTTAAATTAAAAGAGAAAATCATTTATCAAAGAATGAGAGAGAGCTTGATATGAGTTTAAAACTCTGCATTTCAAAATTTGAAATGAGCTTGAGAAACAGAAAAAGAAGGAGAGGGATTTTCGAAATTTGAAATGAGCTTGAGAGAGAGAGATTAATGATGATGATAGCATTTGCAGCGACAATCGTCCACATGATACATAACAAGGAAAGGTGGCTGAAAATGGCCCTATACGCCACCTCTTTCCTCCCAGTCGGAATATTCACCATATCATATTTGCCCATCTATTTATCGCTATCAAAAACTTTCAAGTACTTGCTCAAGAAGCTCCAGGAGTAACTGTAGAACCCAAACTAACCCCCATAGATCTCAGAGCACCAGTTCCACATGCCCTGCTACACCTCCAACTGCCAGTTCCCATGTCTTAAACGTGTGACCATTTGATTTACTATATTTAATGTCCAGTCTTTATAGATTTCTAAGTATATATACATAGTCAATAACTAGTTTGATGATTCTACAATGTTTTAGACTAAGGCTCTATTTGGTTCGCGGAAACTGTAAGGAAAAAAAAAAGTAAGGGACAAAAAATAAGAAAGAACAGAAAAGAAAAGAAAAGAAAAGGAAAATAAAAAACTTTCTTGTATTTGGTTGTCTAAGGAAAAATGAGAGGAAAGAAAACAGATTCCTATTATTTTTTCTTTGTTTGGTTGTTTAGAGAAAAGAAAAGGGAAAGGAAAATATTGTAATAAAAAGGCATTAATTATTAATTATTAAACGGTCCTGAGTGTCAAAGTAGAGAAAATGGACATGGAAAGCGAGAGGGGACCACAGAATTAGAATTGGTCAGTTGTGGAGGTGAGGGTTTTGTAGGGTTTTGTGGAAGTGATGGGGAAATAGTTGTGCTTCCTGTTCTTGTACATTAAGTGGGTGTGTCAATACTTGCCTACTTGCCTGGGTCCTTTCCCATGTGTGATGGGGGTGATGATCTTGTTTATCTTTTCCATTAGCTTCCAATCCAGTTTCCAAACTGTTGAACCTCTAAGCACTATTTTGTTGATTTTGAAATTTTTGTCAGTATGGATCTCTCTATCATTGCCAAAACTACACAGTTGTTATGAAATTTTTGCAAGGAATTATCTATTTGCCCTGAGTTATTTGAGACGAGGACAATGAAGAACCGCAGGAGAATAGCTTCATTCCATTCACTGTGTACTGAGATGGGATGTGTTTGAAGGACCCTTTATCTTTTGACTGTGTTAGAATTGAAATGCTCTGTTTCATATAGAAGATTGGTTTGACCAAATCCAACACCTAGAGCCTTGGTTCGATGGCATCCCAAATACTCTCTTAGCTCTTTCAAGAATTCTATCAAATAGATTGGATGCAAATAGTTTCAACCCAAAGCCAATAAATCTAACCCAAAAAATTGTTAATCAAAATAAACTAAAATTTAGAAATGTATGGCAAATAACGAATTAAGATCTAATATAGGAATACCATTTGAAGAGAACCACTACTTCCCCAAGAATGAGGTTGATTGGAACCTAATAAAAGCCCACAACAAAGCCATCACAGACGGATATGAGATAATTAAGCAAGAAAATGATAAGAACCAAATGTAAACCAACCCATCATAACCATCACAACAACAAAATGGGTTTTTAGGACATACAGAGAGAAAGAGAGAGAGAGAGAGAGAGAGCATGAGAGACATAACATACATGATCAAAGGTTTTAGCTGAAGATAGTTCATCAGATTAGTTCAATGCATATCGTTGGTCGGAGGAGATGATTGTCGGTCAAAAGAGGTCGTCGCCATCGGTGAGAGGTTGCTTGTCGGAGGAGGTGATCGGCGATCAAAAGTCATCGGTCGGAGGTAGTACAAATCAAGGTTGCCATCACTCGAGGGTCGGAGGTCATCAATAGTATTCAAATTATCGAGGGAAAGAATAGAGGTGAGAGATGGGTGAGTTCTGCCCGATAAAATTTTCTTCAAGTTTTTCCCCAACTTTCCTTACCTTTTCAAAAGGAAAGTGGTCAGTGTCATTTTCCGCCCTCTTTTCCAGCATAGTTTCTTTCCTTCCTATTTTCTTTAGCAACCAAACAAGAGAAACTAGATTCCCCCAAACTTTTTTTCCTTTCCTTCATAAAATCCATGAACCAAACAGAGGGTAAAAGAATAGTAAATATACTTTTCATGAGAAAATTGACAGGGAAACAGATTATTTCATGAACAGAGATATGAAGGATTTATGATGCCCATGGCTTTAATTCTGTCGAAAATAAATTCTTCGATAATGGTAGATGAGGAATTGTGTGCTTATGAATATAGTCTGGGTATTGTTGTTGGCCTTTTGCAAATCGCTGTAACTATATTTAGTTCCTTGCTAGGATAAATTACTCCATTGGTTTAAAAGGAGTGAAATTGCTTTTCTTCATCCATTTCCACTCCCCATATCTATTTCTTTTAAAATTCGGTGTTTACTTTGCTAAGTTCTTCACCATGCCTACTGTGTGGGATATTTATGAAAAGCAAATGGAACCGCGACACGTGTATATTCTCGGTAATGTGTTCGGGTTACCCTATTCCCTCGGTTTCTTAGAACCGCCCTCGGGCAAGCACGTCCTCGGGGCATCTGAACCCTCGGGCCAACATGCCTTCGGGGCAAATGGGCCCTCGGGCCTTGATGTTCTCGGTTCGTGTCACCTTTAAGCAGGTGCATTCTCGGTCAAATGAACTCTTTCGGGCAACACGAGCACATGTCCCTCACGTGCGCCGAATTTGTCTTACCTCCCAAATCCGACAGAGGAAATCAGGTCGGGAGCAGAGCACACTCCTGGAAACCGATTTAGGGGTACGACCGTCAACGGTCAGGCCTGTAACCCCGAAAGATCCGCGATCTGGTCTAAAGCCCCTATCTAACCATGGTTAGCTCGGAACCCTAAATTGACCGGGGTCAGGTCAGGGCATTGGTCCAATTCGAAACCTAGCACTTGCCTATAAAAGGAACACTATTCATGTCAAAGAAGGTAAGTTCCCTCGACACCAAACCCTAGAGATCTCACCTCTCCTTCTAGCCTTCTTTATCTCTCGACATTGGGATTGACTTGAGCGTCGGAGGGTTTTAGACCAAGAAACCCCCGGTCTCCCTTGACGATCCTCTTTGTTTTCAGATTCTTGTTCTTCGAGCTACCTAGCATTACTATTCATTGGAGAGGCCCAACATTTCCACACGTCCGGGTGTAACCTCAGTCCTTACAACCCCCTTCGGGTTGCAACCGCACGGTGTTTCGGATCTCCGGACCTCCTGGATCAAAGCGCTCCGCCAACTGTCCGGATATATCCCCGTACAGTGTGGCGCCGTTTATGGGAAAACAAGCAAGAGGCCTTTGTGCTCACCTTCGCTTGAGCTCATGCTCCCTTTCTTACAAATGGCGGGGCAAACTAGGTCCGGAGCAACGTATGCTGGGCCAGAAATGAATGGAGTAAGTGTAGTGCTCCCGCTACCACCGACCAAGCGTTCCCCGGCGAGGGCTACCTTTATCGGGGAGACCAGTAGGCCGGTGGAGCAAACCCAGATGCAAGAAGTCCAGGCCACGTATGAGCGGGCGATCGTGGAGCACTCCAACCCGGAAGCGGTGACCACCGTGGTCGCAATGCTCCAAGCACGGTTAGACGAGGCGAATCGCGAGAAACTCGCCCTAGAGCAAGAGTATCTCAATCTAAAAGAGCGCAGCCGCCATCAAAGCTCCCCCCACCACGGTCGAATGACAGCGGAGGACGGTGGCGACAAGCGAAGCTACACCTCTTACCCCGCCGAATCCCGGCTATGACGGTATAGAATACATGTCCAAGAGAAGCGGTTTGAAAGAGGTGAGGATCAAGGCTACAGGAAGTTGAAGAGTAAGGTTGAGCGCCAAAAAACTGATAGGAGACGGGTGCATGACTCTTTCTCAAAGGTCATCGCTGAGGCGAGTTCTAGTCGAGTTAGGCGGACCCCCCGGGAAGATAACCAGGGTCGGAGGGGGAGCGAGCGGCGCTCCGAGATGTCGGACCTAAAGGCCAACTGGAGGGATAGAGAGCGTTACGAGGCAGTCGAGGGCTTGGCAGAGCCAAGTCGATATGGGAGAAGCTCTCGAGAGGAGAGGAGAAGGAAGGTTGGAGATTTAACCTCGGACGAATTCGCAAGGAAGATCTGAGAGGAGATCAAGATAATGAAGGAGCCGGTGCGGCCGACACCGAATTATTTGCGAGTGGGAAAGTCTCCCTTCGCGAGCTAGATCCAAATCACGCCAACCCCAAAGAATTATAGTGCAGTCACTTTCACTCCTTACTCCCCGGTAACGGATCCCGACTACCATCTGACGTATTATGTCCAAAAGATGTCCTTCTATATTGACAATGAGGGCTTTATGTGTAAAATCTTCCCGATGAGCCTTGGGGAGATTGCTCTGAGGTGGTGGGCAAAGATTCCAGAAAAATCGATCTGAAGATGGGATGACCTGGTCAAGCTCTTTCGGGATCAATTTATAACAAGCAAGAAGTACGCCAAGACCATGCAAAACCTGTACGAGATAAGGCAAGGGACGGAGGAGCCCTTGCGAGACTATTCCCAGAGATTCTGGGAGCTTTACACCAAGATCGAGGAACCAGATGAGCGAAGCGCTCTCGACATCTTCCAGCGAGGACTGATTAGATCCTCTCGATTGTTCGAGCAGCTCACCCTCGACCCGTCGTCCAGCATCGGGAAGCTGCTTGATCGAGTACAGAGGTACATACGACTCGACGATGCTTTTCGGATGGCCAAGCAAACCGAACAGGCGGATAAGAAGAAAGATAAGAACCCCCGAGCGGACCGAGCAAGGGATGACCGAGCAAAAAATGAACCAACAAGAGACAAGGCACCAACAAATCCAAATCAAGCAGTCCTCACTGTTTTCACTATGCCAATCTACAAACTTTTGCGAATCGTCGAAAATAAAGACTTCTTCGAAAAACTGAGGCCGATGGGCGGAGACCTCGAAAGGAGGAACAAAAAATGGTTTTGCGAATACCATAAAGATCACGGCTATAAAACTGAAGACTGCAAAACCCTAAAGCATAACATGGAGACCTGGGTAAAAGCCGGACACCTGAGTGAGTTCATAGTTAAGAACGACGGTCGGAAAAAGCCCGAGGATAAAAAGATCAAAAAACCAAGAACTGAGACCGAGGGATATACCGTCTTGGGAGCCATCAACGTAATTAGCGGAGCATATGACAGGGCTTCGGTCTCTATAAACGCCCTTCAGGCGCAATATCAAAAAAGCCTCCCACCTTCGGGAGGTGTTCGAAGTAAAATCAGAGCCAACGCTCGTGGCTGAAAGAGGGAAGGACGATTTGAGCTCCGCCCTATTCTTCGGAAGAGATTATCCGACCGCGGAAGCGCACCATCCCCACAATGACGCCCTGATAGTCCGAATGATGATCACGAACTATGACGTAGGGAAGGTCTATGTTGACAACGGAGCCTCGGTAAATGTCATGTTCAAAAAACTCTTCGACCAGTTAGGGTTGAAAAAGGATGATCTCTCCCCGAGTAATTTGAGTTTGAAAGCATTTAATGGGAATCTCTCTTACCCCCTCGGGCAGGTTGCCTTAGCCGTTCGAACCGGCCCAGTCCAGACCATTCAGCACTTTGTCGTTTTGGAAGAACGATCAGCATACAACGTGATAATGGGAAGGCCTTGGCTCCACGCCATTGAAACGGTTCCCTCCACTTACCACCAATTCGTCCACTTCCCGGGACCTGAAGGCATAATGGAACTCCGTGGAAACCAAGCTGTAGCCCGAGAATGTTTTATGTACGAACTTACAGGTCACACTCCGTCATCGGCGGCTAAGAAGAAGGAAAAAAGTAACGTTCGGACCGAGATGACGGAAGACTGCTCCATCGAGACAAAAAAATCTAAAAGGGACATCGACCCATTATAGCAATTAAAGCACGGTCGGCTCGGGGTTGAAGATACTCTACTCGAGCCAGACGACCGAACGGGTAAAGAGCTCCGCAAGATGATCATTGATGAAAAATTCCCCGAACGATACTTTCTTCTCGGGAGCTCTTTCTCAGATGAGGAGGCGTCGGAATTGTTCCAGTTCTTGAAGAAAAACACTGATGTGTTTGCTTGGTCGCCGCATGAGATGCTAGGGATCGATCCGAACATTGTCCAACACAGGCTTAGAGTGAATCCGAGCTCCAAGCCTGTCACACAGAAGCAAAGGAGGTTGTCCGATGACCGAGCTCGGGCCATAAACGAGGAGGTAAAGAAACTTCTGAAAGCCGGATTCATATGGGAAGTAATGTATCCAACATGGCTCGCCAACCCAGTATGCGTCAGAAAGAAAAGTGGCGAATGGAGAATATGTGTTGATTTCACGGACCTAAACAAAGCCTGCCCGAAGGATAGTTTCCCACTACCAAAGATCGACCAAGTCATAGACTCAATTGCCGGGTACGCTCGATTGAGCATCTTCGAAGCCTTTTCCAGATACCATCAGGTGCCAATGGCGGAAGAGGACCAAGAGAAAACAGCATTTATCACCCCAACTAGCACCTATTGCTACAAAGTGATGCCCTTCGGTCTAAAAAACGCCGGAGCAACATATCAACGACTTGTCTCTCGGATGTTCGAGGGACTAATTGGGAAGAATTTGGAAGCCTATGTCGACGACACCATCGTGAAAAGCTCGGCTGAGTGCGGCCACATAGCTGACCTTGCCGAGGCTTTCAAAAGACTGCGGCGGTTCGGGATGAAACTCAATGCTAAGAAAAGCTCTTTCGGGGTGCGATCAGGAAAATTCCTCGGACACCTGGTCACTCGACGAGGGATTGAAGCAAACCCCACCAAGATAGAGGCATTACGATCACTGAAGGAACCGAGCACGTACCGAGAGGTTCAGCGGTTGAACGGAATGATCGCAGCGCTCGGGCGTTTTATCTCACGATCCTCGGATAAGTGTCAACCCTTTTTCCAGGCACTAAAGAAGAAGAAAACAAAGCACATTTGGACAGAGGAATGCCGAGTCGCCTTGAAAAGTCTAATAAGACATTTAGAAAGCCCTCCTGTCCTGTCAAAACCAAGACAAGGAGAACCATTGTTCTTATACCTAGCAGTTTCCCAGTACGCGGTCAGCGCCGTCGCAATCCGAGAAGACGGAAAAGAACAAAAACCAGTGTACTACGTAAGCAAGACCTTACTTGATGCCGAAACCCGGTACTTACCTCTCGAGAAGATTGCCCTAGCACTCCGAACAGCTTCGAGAAAGCTCCGGCACTATTTCCAAGCACACACCATCATTGTCCTAACAAACCAACCCCTAAAAGATGTACTTCGAAAGCCTGACCTTTCCGGAAGAATCTCTAAATGGGGGATCGAGTTAGCGACATTTGATATACAGTTCAGACCGAGGACGGCAATAAAAGGGCAAATCTTAGTCGATTTCGTTGCTGAGTTTACCGATCATAACAACGAGCAAGATGAGTCAAACCAAAGTTCGCCCGAACATTCGGATACCTCCTCTTCGGCCGAACTCAGGGGCGAGGATAGTCAGAAATGGGAGCTGTATGTCGACGGGGCCTCGAACAATCGAGGGGCAGGAATCGGAATTGTCCTCCGATCCCCGACTGGTGAAGTTCTAGAAAGCGCCATCAGATTGCAATTCTCCGCCTCAAACAACGAGGCCGAGTACGAGGCCACTCTAGCAGGACTAAGGCTTTCCCTAGCATTATCGGCAACCAAGTTAAATCTTTTCAGTGATTCTCAATTGGTGGTTCGGCAGCTGAACGGTGAGTATGAGGCCCGGGACGAAAGGATGAAAGCTTACCTCGAGCTCACTAAGAAGCTTATCTCAAATTTCGAAAGCATTTGCATCCAACAACTTGTCCGAGAACGGAACAAGCACGCAGACGCACTAGCATCTCTCGCGTCGGCCCTGGAAACAGAATCTCGAAGAACAATTAATATCGAAACTATCCATGCCCCAAGCATAGAACCGAGCCTGGAAGTCAACGAGATCGTCGAACATGGTCCGAGCTGGATGGACGAAATAATCGAATATCTCAAAAATGATGTCCTTCTCGAAGACCATCACCAGAAACACCGGATCAGGGTCAAATCGGCACGATTCTGGCTCTCCCCAAAAGGCCTGCTATATAGGTGATCTTTCACCGGAGCGTATTTGAGGTGCGTTCACCCGGATAAAGTGGAAGGAATCTTGCAAGAACTCCATGATGGAAGTTGCGGAAGTCACGCTGGGGGATGCTCGCTGGCGCACCGAGCAATAACGCACGGCTACTGGTGGCCGTACATGCAAAAGGACGCCCTTAAGTACACCCGGAAGTGTCTGAACTGTCAATTCTTTTCGGATAAAATCCACCGACCAGCAGGAAACCTGCATCCTTTATCAAGCCCTTGGCCCTTTGCAAAATGGGGCCTTGATTTGGTCGGATCACTCCCCCGAGCGAGCGGCAATAGAAGATACCTCGTCGTCGCAACCGACTACTTTACAAAGTGGGTGGAGGCCGCTGCCCTAACCTCCATCAGGGACTCGGACATTATCAGTTTCCTTTGGGAAAACATCTTCACGAGATTTGGGGTTCCCCAAGCGTTCATCTCGGATAATAGCACTCAATTCGAGAGTCGAAGAACTCAGGAGTTCTGCGCACAATTCGGAACAAAGTTCTTCTACGCTAGTCCGAGCTATCCGCAATCAAATGGGCAAGCAGAGGCGACAAACAAAGTAATTGTAAAAGGAATCAAGAAAAGGCTGAAGAAAGCAAAAGGGAGATGGCCCGAGGAGTTTCATGCGGTCTTACGGGCATACAGGACGACCCCCTGAAGATCGACGAACGAAACCCCGTTTGCGCTCGCTTTCGGGACAAAGGCAGTCATCCCAGCAAAAATGGGATACTCGACTCTAAGAACAGAAGAGCTCAGTCAAGAACAAGACGAAGAGAGCATGGCGCGGGAGCTCGATCTAGCTGAAGAAAGAAGAGGCGAAGCAATGATCCTAATGGCTGTCTATCAACAAGAACTCCGGAAGTATTATGAGAAGAAAATCAGCCCTCGAGAGTTTAAAGTCGGTGATCTCGTCCTCAGAAAAGTAAACTCAGGAACTCGGAACCCAAAAGAAGGGAAACTCAGAGCAACTTGGGAAGGGCCCTATAAAGTTATCGCTGTCGGAAAGAAAGGCTCTTATGACCTAAGGCATAGCGAAGACAATCGAGACCTGTCAAGGTCGGTTAATGTATCGAACTTAAGACTATTCTACAAATGAGAGATGTAATCTGGGCCTGGTCGGCAAAACACCAGCTTGGACAAATCAATGAAGTTTATTTTATTAAAAGAAATATTAGCAAACGTGCCTAGTCTTGTCATGATGATGAGGGCCGATCACCCTAGCCTCGTGGTGACAACAAGGAGACAAAAAACCCTAGTCTCGCCAAGGTGGCGAGGGCTGATCACCCTAGCCCCACTAAAGCGACAAAGGGGCGATTACTAAAGCCTTTCAGCTTTCCTAAAAAGAAACGAGAGGAAGAAGAAAAGAAAAACAGCTCAAAAGAGACTAATTCCAACATACTTAGAATGCAATCGGGCCAAAAAGAACTATATATTCACAAAAAGGACCATATATTCACAAATGAGAATTCTTTACAAAAATGATTAAGTACATACTGGGCCCCTTGGGCAAAAAAATAAATAAATAAATAAATATATATATATATATATATATATATATATATATATATACAATAAACCGAGTCAAGCATCCTCGATGACCAAAACCTCGGAGTCCTCGGCTTCGGGGGGCTGCAGGTCGGCGGAGGCTAGAGTCTCGGTCGGGGGATGCTCGCTGGAAAGCCGCTCGGTCGGAGCATCCTCGGTCGGGAGAGGTCTCTCAGATACCTCATCAACCCTCTCGGTTGCCTCTCCCTCGGCAGGATCTTCAGCTTCATTTCCCTCGGGTGGGGCCTCCCCGTCATCAATTTCATCTCCATCTTCTTCACCCTCATCATCCGAGAGGGGCAGAATGGCCCTTTCGTAAGAGATTCTTTCCAAGTCAATCTCGGGGAAGGCCTCTTTCACCTGAGCACCGAGGGTGTCCCACCCAAGCTTGTATTGCCGGTCCATGTACGGCTCCATCCGCTCCACGTACTCGTCGGCGGCCTTGTCTTCAGCTTGTTTGATCAAGGTGGCCCGAGATTCCACCTCGGTTTGCCACTGATCGTACCATTCCTCGGCTTGCTTCTTCCAGTGCGAAGCATCACCCCGAGACTCGTCAAGCTTGGTCCTCAAGTCCTCGGTCAAAGCTTGAGACTTCGCCAGCTCGTCTTGAGATAACCGAGCAGCCTCTCAGATGCACTCTAGTTCCAAGCTCACCTTCGCCACCTCCTCCTGCAGCCGGGTCACCTCGGTCTTGAGATCAGACCCCTCGGTGGACCACTCGACCACCTCCCTCTTGTATCTGTCCTCGGTCTTGAGGAGGCGCTCGGTGAGAAGTATTGTTTGTTGGGCGGCCTGCATTCACCGAGCACAATTAGAGATTGAAAACTTAAAGAAAATTTTCTAAGTGTTTGAGCACTAACTTACCAAGAATTGATGAATAAGGGCCTCATAGCCCAGGTCCACCGATTTGTGCTTCCAGTGGTTTGCCATGTCCGAGGGGAATTTTAGCAGATTCCCGATCGAATGATAGGTGAACTCCGGATCAGTCATGACCGAGAGACGCCGGTCGGTCGGGAGGGGAAACTGAGGCAGGTCCCTCATTATTTCTCAGCGCCCTAGGTCGATTGTCAAGGGCTGGTAATCCGAGGAAGCAAAGGGGAAGCCCTCCATCTCCTCCCTCTTCCTTTTCTTCTCTTGCTCGGGCCCTTGGTCCTCGACCGTCGCTATGGGCTCTGGCCTATCCGAAGTCACCGCTCCCCGAGAGGATTGCGGAGCAGTGCTCGGATCGGTGGCCCGAGAAGAGATTGGAACCCTTGGCTCGGTGACATTCGTGGTCGGAGCCTTCGCTGCGGGCTTCTCGGTCGGAGGAATCGAGGTGGCCTTCCCCTGTTGTTGTTTCCTGCGCATCGCCTCCTTGATCGGGTCAGGACCCCTCTGTTTGCTCGAGCCTGCCCCCTTCTTTTTGGGCGCTGGAACCTTAATTGAAACATTGGCTCGGTCAGCCATGTCTTCGGTGGACCCCCCTTGGGTAGAACTTGAATCCTCCCCCTCTACTCGGCCCTGGGTACCGAGGGCAACGACTATGCTCGGTTCTTGCACGGTAGCCTTCTTCCTCTTTGCCTGACCAAAGGAAGGGTACCCTTCGGGAACGCTCGTTGCTTAGAAGCTCCGGTACCGAGGTGGGTACTTGAGAAGGACGTGGGCTGCCCGACCAAAGCCGTCCTCCCCTCGGTAGCTCAGCACCCTTTGGATCTCGTCCTCCTTAACTTCAAAAAGAAGCTCAAAGGCAGCTTCAGCTGTGGAAAAAGAACAAGTCATGAACCGAGAGGAAGAAAAATAGAGAAATAAATGATTAAAGTACCAACTCTAAAAAACTTACGAGGCTCCCTGATCTCCCAAGGGACTCTTCGCCCTTCTCTCCCGAGCAAGGGAGGCTCGAAGTCACCATAAACAAACACTACATCAGATTGGTACCCCTGGCTACTGTTAGGGATGTGTGTAACGAGCACCCGCTCTGGGTCTCGGGACCTGAGGTAGAACCCGCTCAGTGACCGAGACAACTGGTAGCAGCTAAAAATTTCTTCAACACCTAGGTTGGTGCCGAGAATCATATTAAGTTCTACCACACCGAGCACAACTTTGTATGTGTTCGGTTTTAACTGGATGGGTGCCAAATTAATGAAGTTGAGGAAGTCCACCAAGAGCTCGGGGAACAGGACCCGAACACCACCCTCGAAGAAGTTGATGTTGTGGATAGGCACTCTCCCGCGGTCGTCGGTAGAACCGATTTCTTCACCGACCTCGGCAGACCGAAAAGTAATCCCAGCCCCGAAACCGAACTTCTTCCCGAAGTCCTTCTCCTTGTTCGGGTTCCCTCAGATTTGATGAGTCATCTGTTAAGTACAGAGCTCGGTAAGGATAAAATGTCTTAGGACGCATGGAACAGATAATAATCTTATCTTTAAGGGAATTCCTGAACAATCCTAGGTAATTTAATCTCTCGGTTTGAAAACTTAGTCCTAACCGAGCACATATGTTGTGCTCGGTTCAAACACATTGCAAGAAACCGAGCACATATGTTGTGCTCGGTTCAGGCGTTTCACAAACAACCGAGAACACAACTTGGTTTTTACGAACGAATTGAAAAAAGGAGATCTAAGACAAATGCATGAAGAAAACGAAGAACACCAAGAACAGATGAAGAACTTACCGGAAAACTCAAAGAAGGCGATTTCCGGCGAACTGTCGATGGTCGGATTTCCTCTTTCCGACGATGTCTCTTCGGTAGGCAAGGCTCTGGCTCTAGGAGTGAAAGTGAGAAAATAAGGGGGGCAAAACCCTTATATACCTAGCCTCCCGAGGATGACGTCACCCCCTCGAGCTTTGTGCCCAACAGCTGCCTCGGGCATACGAAACGGCGCTTGATTGAAAGGCAGTACCACCATGTCAAAACCATCACATCCTCGGTAACCGAGTGACCGAGGACATGATGGCTCGGGGGAAGTTGTGTGGAATATTTATGAAAAGCAAATGGAACCGCGACACGTGTATATTCTCGGTAATGTGTTCGGGTTACCCTATTCCCTCGGTTTCTTAGAACCGCCCTCGGGCAAGCACGTCCTCGGGGCATCTGAACCCTCGGGCCAACATGCCTTCGGGGCAAATGGGCCCTCGGGCCTTGATGTTCTCGGTTCGTGTCACCTTTGAGCAGGCGCATTCTCGGTCAAATGAACTCTTTCGGGCAACACGAGCACATGTCCCTCACGTGCGCCGAATTTGTCTTACCTCTCAAATCCGACAGAGGAAATCAGGCCGAGAGCAGAGCACGCTCCTGGAAACCGATTCAGGGGTACGACTGTCAACGGTCAGGCCTGTAACCCCGAAAGATCCGCGATCTGGTCTAAAGCCCTTATCTAACCATGGTTAGCTCGGAACCCTAAATTGACCGTGGTCAGGTCAGGGCATTGGTCCAATCCAAAACCTAGCACTTGCTTATAAAAGGAACACTATTCATGCCAAAGAAGGTAAGTTCCCTCGACACCAAACCCTAGAGATCTCACCTCTCCTTCTAGCCTTCTTTATCTCTCGATATTGGGATTGACTTGAGCGTCGGAAGGTTTTAGACCGGGAAACCCCCGGTCTCCCTTGACGATCCTCTTTGTTTTCAGGTTCTTGTTCTTCGAGCTACCTAGCATTATTGTTCATTGGAGAGGCCCAACATTTCCACACGTCCGGGTGTAACCTCAGTCCTTACAACCCCCCTCGGGTTGCAGCCGCGCGGTGTTTCGGATCTCCGGACCTCCTGGATCAAAGCACTCCGCCAACTGTCCGGATATATCCCCGTACACCTACAATGCTCTGAAGTTGCTCGGTTACATGGAAACTAACCCACTAGAAAATAAAAGGAAAGCCTTCAATTTCCATCGCCGTGGTTCTTCATTGTGTCACAAGTCTTGATTTAAAACTAATCAAGTCTTGATTTAAAACTAATCATGTCTTAACTGCGTCCCTATGAATTTAAGCATCATTTCTGCTTTTCAGAGTGTCAAACTGGGTGACTTTAAATCAAATACCTAGTCATGCATTCCATTGTCCCATTCCTGCGGTCAACATTGAGTGAGAGGAGCTTCCATTGATTACATTATTCCATGAGTGTAAATTGTCATAAATTTCATGTGAGATTCTACACCATGCCCTAATTTTCCATCGTCCTACTGATTCCTAAAAATAATGCCACAAATCAAAAAAATTTCACTTTCATCTAATCCAGACCAGTAGAAACATCTTTAATCGGTTTACTCTTTCAATACTCCGAATTTTCAAATTCCATATAACAAAACACATGAGAATTATTACCAAAATGAAAAACGTACACATTAGAATTTTTCACAGGGCAGACTTGAAGAATGCTACATCATTAGCTATTTGATGATCAGATTGTTTGTGTTTACGAGTGCTTAGAATGTAGAAATATTTTTTATGTCAAACAACCAGTATATTTACAACACGACTCGATATTGCACTCACTGGCCATCAAATATGAACATTCAAATACAATTCATCTTCATGCACCTAAGAGCTTTTCATACTCTTCCATCACAGAGATGCCACCAATCTGCCTTTTCTACGGATATCTGTGCAATGCAAACCAAAATAAGTAAATGAGAAGAAGGGGTTGAAATGGAATAGATAATGGAAATGCATATTAACACACGTAAGGACACTAAAACAAATATTGGTGTAGAATCCTTATTACATAGTAACAAGTTTTTCAACAATTAAGTGCAGGCTTGAAGTCTTAGCATAAATAAATAAATAAATAAGAGGGCTTGAAGAGAATGATGGCACAAATGTTATATTCTGACATCAACAAGGTCAAAACACTAATACACTAGACTCTTACACCTCTCTTCTTTTGTTCAACAAAAAATAACGTGCTTTAGGACACAAACAAACACAGGTTTGAACAGCATGTGTAAGTCCTTGCAGTCAACTGCTGCAATCAAATGGAACTCTTGTGTGATATAACACCTACAATTGCCCAACATTCCATATTCATGGGCATATAGGTCATGTGTCAATCATATATCTGCACAAATGATCTACATTTGAGGATAATGTAGAAGTAGTTTACTGTTTACATAAGAACTAGTAAATTATTAACTGATGTTGGTACGTAAAGGGTCTAAGACACAAACTAGAATCAACTAGCTATGTGATCAACTAGCTATGTGATCCACCAAATCTCATACTATCAGATTGTTTTTTAATCCTATTACAAACATATTGCAAGATTCTAAGTTTAAGAGGAAGCATATCCTTATAATACATTAAAGGTCCGCTGGTCATCTCCCCAACACAAACAGTTCAATAGAGGGGATAACGATAGAATCCTAAAAGACCACTATCCTCAATCTCTAGGATAAACTTAAGAAATCAATGCCAAAGAGTGACCAAGGTCTGGTAGTAGAAGCTTACTGGGAGAGCTCTTTCTCCAGAGGACCTGATGATTGACTTTAGTGAGGTCTTGATCATCAAGGCGCTTCCATGTTTTGATAGACTTGACTCCTCCCCAACCTCCTTTCTTTGTTTTCTCCAAAGTTGCCACTACCACTCTCGCCCTCCTTTCCCATCCAGCCTTCCCATAGGCATGGTATCCAAGACCCCCAGCATAACAAAGTTGTATACCAGTGAGTTCACCACAAAAGTCATTGATATGATCATGACCTGTGAAAACAGCCTTCACATCACCTGCTTTCACCATTGTTGCGAAGAAACCAGAGTTTATAGAAGGAGAGCAAACATCTTCTTGTTTCACTCCTGTGAAGTTTGATGAGTCAAAACTCGCAACTTCGGGCAATGGGATGTGAAAAAATACGATTCCGGTTGCAGGTCCTTTCTGAGTCTCTGGGCTGTCCATGTATGCTCTCTGCAGTAAGAAGGCAATGGTATAAAAAAAATAGGTCGTCATTAAGGCATATATTTTGTGAGAATTTTGCCTAAAGTCATATGAACTGATTGATAAAAATTCGAAATGTGGCTCCTACAAGTCAATATGATTTAAATGATAGTGGCAGTAATAAAAAACAGTGAGGTTAGTACCCGAAGCTTCGCAGAAGTGCGTTCAAACCAACGCTGCTGGGAGGTTTTGATCCAGCCATAGCCAGGGATGGAGGGAACTGTGGAGTAATCTCCACTGTCAAGTAAGTAGAGATTAAGAACTGATTTGTTCTGAAAGCTCGAACCCTCAACACCGCTGACTTCCAAGTTATAGTTCCCGAAACCATCAATATCAGGTGCCTCCGGGGGATTAAATATAGACAGGGTGTTCTTTATGCCAACTATATATTTCATTACTCCTGCCCTTGACAGGGTGGATTCCTGGTCGTGGTTTCCAAGTATGGCAGCCCATGGAATGTTTGATGATACAGCTGGGGCAAATGCAGCATCCATAGATTTTATGGGATCGGTTGCGTCGGATCCAAAGATGTTATCCCCTGAGTCCCACCCGGAATAATACTCAGCACAGCTTAATCAAGTGGAACCAGATAATTAAAAGAATTATCTATGATCTAAAATCAATTGAAACATTGCTTCTCAACTTCCAAACCACAGTAACAAAACTCTTGAAACTACCAAATTTTTCCTAAATTTTTTTTTCAAATGAATGAAAGCTAAATTTATTCCGCATATTCCAATTCCTGAATTATTTGATTAATTCTAAATAGCTCAAATATTATGAATAATTTCCAGAATTATTATTAAAATTTCCAAAATTATGAAATGACAACACATATTTCTTATTGGTGAGCTACATTGACAGGTTGTATCCATCGGATTCATCCACGTGCTGATGCGACATTCACCCTTCCAAAGTAAAAAAATCTCACCTTTTTTTATTAATTATTACAACTGTGTCATTGGTACATCAACTGGAATGCACAAACCCTGGCTTTAGCATTTTCCTTTTTTATCAGGATAAATTACAGAAAATCCCATGACCCTTTTTTTCACAATACCCCTCTATTTTAAAATCGAACCAATAACCCCTCTACTATTATAAATATATATAAAAAGTCATTTCTACCCTTGCCCTCTACCAGATAAAATATATAAGGCAAATAACAAAAACTCCTTAATGTTTGGCCCTTTTTCACGTAACCCCCTAAAAAAAAAAAAATTTGTGCGATGTGCCCTAGACACCTTACAAATTTAGCAATTAGCACTACCGTGAATCATTTTCAAGAAATTAGATGGAAAAATGTCATGTAACCGCCGTTAATTTCATGAACAGCTGACGCTAATTGCTAAATTTGAAAGGTGTCTGAAGGCACATCGTAACCATTTTTTCTTCAAGGGGTTACGTGAAAAAAGCTAAACATTAGGAGGGTTTTTTTGTAGTTTACCCAATTATATCCCTATATAACCCCAATATATATCTATATATTTTCACAAATACCCCCTTCTTACTGGTAAATTTTTCATAAATTTCTTTCCAACGATTCCTGAATTTTTTTTGAAAATAACTCCCGAATGATGAACTATTCCTATGCCCGATAATACCCAAACCCCCAATTTTGCCCCACTGTAATTCCAGCGACTGTAATTAAAAGCACTCTTTTCAAACCGAAAATATATTGAGCCCAAAATTTTCTTATCACGAGAAGTCTTCAATTAATCGATTATGGAAAAAGTAATTCTTAATTTGACAAGGAGGGCTTCTAGTTCTTTAAATTTTTCCTCCAAAAAATAAATAAATCAGAAGAAAAATAGTAAAAATGAAATTGGCAAAAAGAATACCGGTGAAAACGATGAGATCAGGGTTCTCAACATGGATCATGCGGCGGACGAAGGCGGTGGTGTTGAGATCGGAGCAAGAGGCGACCTGACTGGGGAGGACGTCCTCGCACGGCGTAGTCTCGCCGTCGGCATAGTGCATGTCTGCCACTTGCAATATCTTGAACTTTCCCTTTTGGCTGAACCTCAGTTGTTGTTTAGCAGAAGAAGAAGAGACGGAGATCGGAACAATACAAAGACAGAGAAAAAGGACCATCATCGAAGAACCAACAGAAGAAGAAGACGAAGAACGGGAAAGAGAAGGTTTTTTCATCTGCTTCTCCGTTTGAAAATTACGACCAGAATCTAAATGAAGAAGGTTTGGCGAATCCATCTTCATTTCTAGGTGCAGATCGTTGGCCATGGGGAGAGGAAGACCTTCCGGCGAGACAAAAGCTTCAAAAAGATCCGACGAAGATGGAGCTCAAATCCGGTGAAGATGGAGCTCAGATTCAATGAAGATAGAAGATGAGAGATAGAAGAATGGAGGAAGATGAGCCGGCTGGAGAGAGAGAGAGAGTGACAAACCTCCGACGAAGGGATCCGGATTTGGTGCCGTTGGTAACCGCTATGATGGCGACACGTGTTTATAAAGGGGATGGACGGCTGAGGTCCAAAAGATGGAGGAGATGGAAGAGAGGAGAGAGAAAAATGATGAAGTTTGGGACTTTAACTGCATAGTAAAATTACTATGGATTAACGTCACATGGTAAGAGAAAAGAAAGATCGGATCAAATTTATTGGTAGCAAAGCAGTTAAGACCAACCAATGAAGGTTGGCCTGAGTGGAAAGGGCTTTGGTCGCTTAAGCAAGAGGTCTCGGGTTCGAACCCTTGTGAATGCAGCAAACTTTCTTGGGAGAGGTCCCCGCTTCGGCGCTTGACCGTACCTCGGAGGATTAGTCTTGGGCGAAACCTGGGGACACCTTGGGGAACCAAAAAAAAAAAAAACACAGTTAAAACCACAAAATCTGATAACTATTTTGCTACCAACGAATTCAAGTCATTCTTATTTTCTCTGATCATGTGGCGTCAATTCAACGGTAACTTCACCATATAGTTAAAGTCCCAAACTTCACCAAATCTAGAACTAGGAGATTGCTTGCTTAGGTGAACCAGGAGGCTGCTTGCTTAGGTAGTATACTCATTAAAAGGCAAAATGCGCTGCCAATGGCTCTTACTTGGACCCAAAGGTAGTGTTTCTTCTTTGTTTGGGTTTCGTACGAATTTACATGGATGTATGCAATGCAAAGGGCTTCCTTCTTTGGAAACTCGCTGCCAATGGCTATTACTTGGACCCAAAGGTAGTGTTTCTTCTTAGTTTGGGTTTCGTACGAATTTACATGGACGTATCCAATGCAAAGGGCTTCCTTCTCTGGAAACTTTAGAAATTGAATTACATTGATTCCACTCTCTTAGCTGATCTGATTTTTAAATTAACTTATAAACATTCCGAAAAGAAAAAAGGTATGCTTACTCTTATTTTTGTACTGCAATAATTAGATTTATTGGAAAGATAGACTTACCAAATGTGAAAGACTAAAAAATGCAAATGGATATTTTCTGGCACATGAGAAAATAAAAAGGCAAAAGTGAAATTTTTACTAGATACAAGCATGTAATGTAATGTAAATGACTTCTCAAGAAAAGCTTATCTATTAGTCAACAAGTCAACTGTTGGCACACCTAAAGCTCTTTTTTTTTTTTTTTTTTTTTTATAACTAAGTTGGTGCACATGTAGAAAAGCTTATCCATTAGTCAACAAGTCAACTGTTGGCAAACCTAAAGCTCTTTTTTTTTTTGTAACTGGTTGGTGCACATGTGCACTGCATATGGACTTCTTTTCTTTTTTTTTTTTTTTTTCTTTTTTTTTTCATCAGTATTATATAGAATTGTCAATATATGCAAAAACAACCCATAAATCAAAACCACACTAAAAATATTTTTAAATATTTGAAAAATATTTAAAAATAGTTGAGATCGGAGCAAGAGGTGACCTGACTGGGGAGGACGTCCTCGCACGGCGTAGTCTCGCCGTCGGCATAGTGCATGTCTGCCACTTGCAATATCTTGAACTTTCCCTTCTGGCTGAACCTCAGTTGTTGTTTAGGAGAAGAAGAGACGGAGATCGGAACAATACAAAGACAAAGAAAAAGGACCATCATCGAATAACCAACAGAAGAAGAAGAAGAGCGGGAAAGAGAAGATTTCTCCATTTGCTTCTCCGACGACAACGACGGCGACGGCAACGGCAACGGCAACGGCATCATTTGATGCTCAAGTCTTCGTTCTTATCCCTTGCAAGATTCCGCAAACGTACGAGTTGGGAAATGATAATGATTGCCGTGTCAGCGATGTACCCTCACGTCCACTTGCAAGTGTGAGGAAATTACGTGAGGGGACATCATGCCGAGTTGATATAGAGCGTTGGATGGAATTTTGAACGGTAAAGATTAATAAAAATAAAAATCCGTTATTAAAATTATTAAGATAAATTGTATTTAAAGATCTAGAGTTTGAGATAGATTTCATTTAAGTATCCCAAATTTTACTTGCGTCAATTTGGTATCCAAATTTTTAGTTAAGTTTCAATTTAGAGTCCAACGTCAAAACCATTTGTTAACCAAACGGAAATTTTGCACATGATGTGCATGTGACCAAATTAAAAATATCTTATCTCTATTTTGCCTCTTAGCCTATTGTACCCACGTGAAGCTTCTATCGCCGGTAATGGGGCATTCCCCCCATTTTTCCTTCTTTTGATCATTGCCCCACCACTATCCCCTGTTTTTTCCCCCCCCAAAAAAAAAAAAAAAAAAAAAAATGACATTCTCTCCCACGACCATTTTTTGGATCTTGCACACCATTTTTTCCGGCACACCTTTTTTTGGATCTTGCTGAAAGAGGTGCCTTTGGCTTTGGGTCCATAGCCAGCACACCATTTTTTCCAGCAATGAAGCAACCAAAAAAAAAAAAAAAAACCTAGCAGCCACATAATTTTTTCCGGCACACCATTTTGTCCATGGCTTTGGGTCCATAGCTGTGCACACCATTTTTTTCGGCGATGAAGCAACCAATAAAAAAAATAGCAGCCACATAATTTTTTCCAACACACCATTTTGTCCATGGCTTCGGGTCCATAGCTGGTACACCATTTTTTCCGACGATGAAGCAACCCAAAAAAAAAAGAAAAAAAAAGCAACCACATAATTTTTTCCATCACACCATTTTGTCCATGGCTTCGTCGACTCCTGCTCCATGCTCCATGCAGCTCATCTCCGTCCTCCCCATGCCTTCCTCCACCTCTCTTTCCCCCTTTGTCACAGCCTCCGTTGGACCCCACAACCCTCCGCTCCAACATTCTCTCCCACGACCTCTCCTCCAATTCCCACCTCTTCCTTGCTACCAGCGATCTCCAAGACCGCATTGCCCTCCTCGATTTTCGAAGGAGAAGGAGATAGAGAGAGACGAGAGAGGTGAGAGAACAGAGACGAGAGGAGAGAGAAAATGGCATGGGTTTGGAAGGAAGGCTGGAGATGAGCTTCTCCAATAATTCAAATGACCAAGTAACCTTTGTTCCAAACGACATCGTTTTTTGGGGGGGCATTACAGTCATTTCAAAGTTTCTATTAACACTGTCTCTGATTTTTTGTCAACGCTGATGTTGGGTACCAAATTGACGCAATTAAAATTTGAGACCCTTAAGTAAAACTTGCCCTAAATTCTAGACCCTTAAGTGCAATTTATCCAAATTATTAAAATGACTTTAATGATAATTTTTTAATATTTTAATATTGACCGTCCAAAACCCTCATCTAATATCCAAGTTTTACAATTCAGCACCAAATCTCAGGCCATGTTTGCTTGGTTGGAATAGAATGGGTGGGAATGAAATTTGATTCCATGTTTAAAATAGTCTGGAATGAAATAAGATTGAAATAAACATTGCAAAATAAATATCATTATAATCCACTACTATTGTTTGATTCCATTCCCATTTAATTACCTCATCCAAACATGTTGTTTGAAATGAATTAGAATAAGATTCTATTTTATCCATTCCATTCCAACTAAACAAACATGGCATCAGTTTGAAAATTGTGATAAGAATCTAACCCTGTGTTTGGTTGGAGGGAAAAGAGGAGGAAAAAAAAAAACGGAGAGATAGGGAAAGTTGTGTGTGTTTGGTTGAGGGAAATAAGGGAAGGAAGGAAAGGGGGAGGGAAGGGGCAAATCTTTCTTTTTTAACTTTTTGGAATCCTCCCAAAAGTGGGGGGAAAGGGGAAAGGAAAAGAAAGATTTGGTTTTAAAAAACATATTTACCCTATGCTTATTATAATTTATTATTACTACTATATATTTAAGAGTAAAATAGTAAAATTAATATCTATTCTTTCCATTTTTTCATCTATACTAAACACATAGGAAGAAAGGAAATTATATTTCCTTCCATTTTTCATCCATCAAACCAAACACATAGGAAGGAAAAAAACCTTTCCCTAAGGATGGAAAGTCCATTTCTTCCATCTTTCCTTCCTTTCTCATTTCCATCCTCCCTACCAAACATAGCATAAATGAAAAGGTTTGGTGAACCATCCTCATATTTGGGTACGGATCGTTGGCCATGGGGAGAGGGAGACCTTCCGACAAGACAAAAGCTTCACATAGATCCGATGAAGATGGTGCTCAAATCCAGTGAAAATAGAGTTCAGATTCAATGAAGATAGAAGATGAGAGGTAGAGGAATAGAGGAAGATGAGACAACTGGAGAGAGAGAGTGACAAACCTCCGACGAAGATGGAGGAGACGGAAGAGGAGAGAAACAGAAATGGAAGAAGATAGAGATGGAGGGAGAGAGAGAGAGAGAGAGAGAGAGAGAGTGACATAGAGGGTACTCCTATCAATACACATGTGCTATATTTTGGGTGTGGTACATAACATTTTTCTTATTTTATTTTATTTTATTATGTTATCATAAAAGTAGAACGAGATGCTAAGCTACAATGGCCTGTTATAGAAAATAAACTTTTGAAAGGGCCGTCATATTTCTGCAGCTTATCCCATTAAAATTTGATATTTTTAATGTGCTAATCCTGTCCTCTGATTAGGCACAAGCTTGCTTGCTTAGGAGATGAAAACTCTAGTACTAATTAAAAGGCAAAATGCGCTGCCAATGGCTATTACTTGGACCCAAAGGTAGTGCTTCTTCTTAGTTTGGGTTTCGTACGAATTTACAAGGATGTACCCCATGCAAAGGGCTTCCTTCTTTGGAAACTTTAGAAATTGAATTACATTGATTCCACTCTCTTACCTGATCTGATTTTTTAATTAACTTATAACCATTCTGAAAAGAAAAAAAGTATGCTTACTCTTATTTTTGTACAGAGCTAATTAGATTTTTGTACTGTGAAAGTCTAAAAAATGCATATGGATATTTTCTGGCACATGGGAAAATAGAAAGGCGAAAGTGAAATTTTTTCTACATACAAGCATGTAGTCAATACCTCTTCTAAAGGAGTGAATGTATGAATGTATAAGGCTGTGTCTGGTACATGGGAAATTGGGAATAGAGGTGGGAATGGAATTCTAATTCCATTACTCAAAAAAATGGAGTGTTTGTTTGCCCAAAGGAATGGAATCCTTTCTCCCTATGACTGTCTATTCCCTCCCTCAATGGAATAGGCATTCCTCTCTTCACATGAGGGAATGATCATTCCCATCCTCAGAGAATGAAACAAAGTGGCCCCCACCTCTCGGCTCCCACGCCCCCGCCCCCACTAGGAATGGCAATGGGGCGGGTCGGGGGCGGGTCGACCATATACCATCCCCGACCCTAACATTAAAACCGTAGTACCAAACCCGCCCCTAAACCCGACGGGTTTCAAAAACTCAATCCCATCCCCGACCCTATGGTTTTCTGAGAAAACCCGCCCCGCCCCGCCCCGCCCCGCCCAAGCAAAAAAAAAATTTTCCCAGCATAATTTTTACAGCGGTGAGAGGAGAGACGGCGACGTCGGCGTCGGCGAGAGAAGGCAAGATCTCAAATCTGGTGTAGATCCGGCACTCCAGCAGATCTGGTGTATATCTGCTGTAGATCCGGCACTCCCGGCAGATCTAGTGTAGATCTGTTGCAGATCCGGCGACGAAACACGGCGAGAGACGGCGAGAGACGGCGAGTGGTGAAACCGCGACTCGAGGACTAGCGTCGGGTGTCGTTTGATTCGCGTCGCACCGTCGTTTGATTCGCGTGAAGAAGGGACGACTGACGAGGGTCGAGGGAGACTGGCAGAGAATGGCTGGAGAGGAGAGGGGCGGCAGTCCGCAGTCGGCAGATCTGGGGTATGCCTATTGTGTTTTGAAGTCCCCTTTTGCTTTTGAGAAAGAAGAACAGGAACGAAAAAAATAGAAAAAAATGCAATACAATAAAAAAAAGAGATGTGTATCGTGATTCGTGTATGTTACTGGGCTACTGGCTTACTGCTCAGTGCTGACTTAAGTCTTTGTTAAAGGATAAAGACTCTTTAACCCAAAATACACATTAGGATGTGTATATATATAAGGGTAAAAATGTAAAAGAACATGCGGGGCGGGGCGGGTCTGTGGTGCGGGTCGGTTCTGCGGGTCGGGACCTATAAATACCATCCCCGAACCGAACCCGATGAAATTTTTTTAAAAAAACCCATACCCGAACCGAGAACCGAAAATTATAAAAAAAACCCGCCCCTATGAGGGCGGGGCGGGGCGGGGCTCCTATGGGGCGGGTCCAAATTGCCATCCCTAGCCCCCACCCCCACCCGTGATGCATCGCTTCACTCTCTCTATCTCTCTCTCTTTCTCACCCATCTCACAAAAACTAGAGGTGATTACACCCATCAATGGAGTTCGTAGCTTCGGCGGTATATAAGAAGACCATTGTCATCTCTCTCTCTCTCTCTCTCTCTCAAAAATCACTCCCGATCAATAAACCACACCCAGATTTGTCGCCGTCGCTGGCCTCATCGCCGTCGCCATCGTAGTCCTCATCCCCGGCGCTGTTGCCGTCCCCATCATCATTCCCGTCACGTTCCTGGTCGCCGTCAACTCCTGCGTATGTGGTCCTCATCCCCGTCGCCGCCGCTGTCGCCGTCCTCGTCTCCTCCCAGATCTACACCACGCTTCCCACCTGAGAACTGGTCATCGTCCCTGTCGCCATCCTCGTCCTCATCTCCTCCCAGATATACACCATACCTCCCGGATCTACAACATATGGAGCTCTTGTGGTGGCGTGGGTATTGGGTAAATGGGTATGAGATTGTGAAGATAATGGTTGGAAAAAAAAAAAAACAAATAACAGTGTGGTGAATGGGTACAGGATGGTGAAGATGATGATAGATTTTTATTTATATTTTTCTTCTTTTGCTTTTTTGCTTTTTTTTTTTTGTTTGTTTTGCTGTGAGATGATGAAAAAAAATGCAAAAAAAAATTTTTTGGGGTGTTAGAATTGTGGGTATATAGATGATTTTGGGCGTTGAATTTGTTGGAGGGGCTGTGTTCATGAAATGGCCATCGAAGGAAAGGGGCTGTTCAGGGGAAGTGAAGCAAAACTCACAGTGACGGGTAAGATAATAAAAATTATTAATTTAATTGATTGTACGGGAATGACTATTCCTTTCCTTAGTTGCACCAAACAAAGCCATGACAATAATCATTCTTTTCTTTTCATTTTCCATTCCATTCCAGTATACCAAACGCAGCTTAAGTAATTTTCCTCTTATTTCTCCTGACAGTGGGGCCTCTTCCATCATTTTCTCTGTTCTTTATCAAAATCATTAATGCATATCAGTGTGTTGATGGCCAGACTCTGCCCACTTTTTCCTCATCTTTATTTGTCTTCTTTATTAAAATTATTTAAGGCACACCTTCTCAGGTCATCTTTACTCTACATGGTAACTTTTTTCTAAAGCATTATTCTACGTTACTGCCATGTCATTTATACTGACGACGAGGCTCTCTCTTAGTTTTTTTCTTACTTTACTGGGCAAACGAAAGGGGTGATGGATTATTGTGTTGTGTGAATTAAATTTCGTATGCTTAAAAAAAAAAAAAAAAAGGAGCAGATTAAATTGTTGTATCCTATGAACCACAGCTGATTGAAGTCCATAATTATTAAACCCGGATTGGTCATTGACTTGGTCAAAAGACTGAATCATCGGATCACTAGTTCAACCGTTGGATCACCGGTTTGATTGGTATTATAATTAAATAATCAATAAAAATTTGAAATAATTATAAAAAAATGAAATTCTACTAAAAATAAAAAATATGTATAAAGTTTATTATTGTATTATATTATTATAAATATATTTGAACCATTTACTATTTATTATCTATTATTTCAATAATATTTGACTATTCTTATTTTATTTAAATATTTAGCAACTTATTGGTGTATGTATTATTACACTAATAAATAATAAAAGTAGCAAGTAAAGACTCAAGGAAGAATCTGGATAGTGGTGTGGGGCGTCCTCATTTCCTCGTTGATACCAGGTTCGATTCCTACGATCAGAGTGTTGGTTTAAATTAACAAAATACATTGAGTTAAAAATCCAGTTAAACCGGACCGGTTTGATGCTGACCAGGTAGAAACCCAACCGGTTTGAGCGGGTTATTCCGGTTTTCACCGGTCCCCAAGTTAAACCGAATCGGACACAGGCCTTGGTCACCGGTTCGACCGATTGGTCCGGTCCGGGTTTAATAATAGTCATTGAACACTTGCCTAGGAAACAATTTAAAATTGCATAGAAACCTGGTATTGTAGTTAATAAGGGCAAATTTATAATTATGTGATTAGACGTATGTCACAAATTTGATTTTTGTTGGGATAATTTAAGATTTAAGTGGAAGATTATGAAACCTTTACCTAAGATTTGTGGGTAGCCCACATGGGGCCTTTTCGTTGGGCTACAAGCTTAATAATTCTTTGCCTTCTAAAAAGGTCATTTAGCCTAACATCTTGAAGTCTAATAATAAATAAATACAAAACATCTCACAACACTATTATTTTTATTTTAGTTATTTATTTATTTATTTGATAAGTATGTTATTTGGTGAACTTTTTTTTTCTCCTTATGTTAAGAAACTTGCTTGGACGGCTACTATTTGCAATATGTGGAGAGAGCATAATGCTTGTTTTCATGATAATGCTTTAGGAATATTGCAAACACAATTGTGTGTAACATTGCAGACGATGTTAGATTTAGAGTTATGGGGTCCAAGATAGGTATTGATAATCCTAGGATTAGATCCCTTTGTAACAATTGAGGCATCTGTTTTGATTATTTGCAGTTTGTAATTTCTTTGGTTTTGCTTTTTCTCTTTCTTTATTACAATTCTTACTTACCAAAAGAAATAATTCTGATGTTGTTTAGACTAATTTATAGGCCATCTAAAAAAGAAAGATGGCCTATATATCTACACTGGATAGAGAGGGTAATATTTCCTTAAGAATTGATAGGAAAAAAATTTTGACTTTGAAACAGGCTAGCTTCTTACCCAAAAAAAAAAACAAACACAAATGGGCTACCTGTATCCTATATTACAAGTATCTCATCTCGGGGAGAAAAAATTATATGTTACTATGATACGGGTGGTGCCACAAACTAATGAAAATGGAATAAAGTAGGAATTTTTTAGTCCCACAATCTTACTTTGCTCTTATTGACCGCGACACCACGTCACCATGTGACCATGCCACAGTTACATGGAAGACTAACTCGATCACGGGACATGCGTTTAGCAGCAACTTCTTAGTATTGCCTAGAAAAATGAATGGGGCACGTTATCAAGCAGTTATCGACCTGTTAATGAATTTCATCTTTCTATGGAAACTCTCGAGTCAGATTGAGTGCCCAGTTTTGCCTTGCTAGTTGCCACTATGGTCTAATCTGATTGCATGAATGAGATATATATCTTGTTCTGCTGTGTGGATTTAGAGAATGAATACCCTTTTAATTTTCATTCTTTTTATAATACACTATAGATTCATTGGTAGATATGGCAGTAAGAATAATGAAAAACGGCAAATAAAATGAATATCAACTGACAGATGAAATTCACCAAAAAGGCAACATATATAGAGCGCTAAGAACCACTAGCACACCTGCGAAAAGCAAACAAGCCGACCACAACCAACATCTCTACAAAGATACCAAACAAACCATACTACAGGGAGTTATGTGCCCAAGATTGGCTTGATAAAATCTCATTTGTGCTTACAAATTTTATTTTTTAATTTGTTAATTTATAAAGTTAAACTTGAGTACAGAACTGTGACAAAATTATTAATATTTTAAATAATCAAATCACTCAAACTTAATTTGAGATTGACCCTTAACGGGTGGACTGAGTAATCCTAGAGCCTCTTGCCAAGCAAGAGACATTGCGTTCAACTTTTACCATTCCCTCTCAAAGCCACTTCTAAGGATTTTGTCTTGTAATTATCCAATGCATATGGGACGGGGGAAGTGCAAATGCCTAATAAAATTAGTCATGTATAAAGCATTTGAAACCTCTCGATATAATAAATAAATAAATAAATAAAATTCGAGATTGTTTGATAAAATACTTTGAGTTGATTTGTGAGTTGAACGGTTAAATTCATTAAGTTAATGAGTCAACCACTAATTGAATATATGAGATTACGGACTAATCAATGTTTTTACTTCTTTGAACGCTGTCTGTGCAAATATTGGCTGACGATTATGTGAAATCAGGTTGAAATCATGATGCACTGTGGAAGAGAAGCTTGGAGTGTCAAGCAGTCAAGGGGGATTGAGAACATCTCAACCGTTCAAGAATCATGATGCTGCTGATTTGATTCAGAGGAAGTGAAGGCAGCTGCAAATTAGGCGCGATGAGAACCATATATTGGCTACGTTTACTTCTCATTTCATAGACTCTAACCCGATCTGCTAGTGAATTCTCTTTGCTCTACCCTCGCATAGCCCATCTATTTACGTTTTTTGTTCTTTTGTTTGTTTTTCTTTTTTCTTCCTAAATCTCTTGCTCTGTTCTTTTTTTTTTTTCCTCATCCATTGTTTAAATATATTGTTGCTCGTCTTTCACTCATACTGCGCGCTAGGCTCTCTCCTTTCTGTCAAGACCGTTCATCTTCCTTGTCGAATCTCATCATTCTTGTCGAATTTGCCCCATCTTCGTTCTCATATAGAATTCGCTCATCTTCCTTGTCGTAGTCTTCCATCTGCTCTTCAATTATCTTTGCTCCATTAAGCTCTCCAAAATCAATCCATTGACGTTTTCGCTTCGTTTCTCCTAAAACACTCACCCCTTTTCTGTTTTCCTCACCCTTAAATATATATATTTATATTTTTTTTTTTTGTTTGTTTCCAGTAGAACTCTTATTCGTGTGTTTTGGTCTTGCGTTGGATTATCCTTGTTTGTATTCTCTGTTTAACACGAAAAAAAAAAAAGAGAGGGGGTTAAGAAATGGCTCTGTCCTTTGTCCTCTTTTCCATTGCGGTCTTTTACATTGCAGAGAAAATCAGAGAGCAGCTGGCGGGGAAAATCGGAGAGTACGTGGTGGAGAAAATGGAAGAGTATGTGGCCTTTCCAATTGGAGACTACAGCAACACTCCAATCGGGCGTCAACTTGGTTATTTGCTTTCCCTTGCGGTCTTTTATATTGCGGAGAAAAGCAGAGAGACGCTGGAACAGAAAATAGGAGACTACGTGGTCGCTCCAATCAGAGAGTACATGGTGGCTCCAATCGGACGTGAACTTGGTTATCTGTTTTTTTACAACAGCAACATTGAAGATTTCGGGACTCGGAGGGAGAATTTGAGAAATACAAGAGATGTTGTTCAAGGGCGAGTAGATGATGCTAAAAAGAATGGCGAAGTTATCCTACCTATTACGACAGAGAAAGAGAGAGAGAGAGTGTGTGTGTGTGTAAAGAGGGAAAATCCCTTATATTTCAGTGAGTATAATACATGTACAAGAGGGATATATATATATGTATACAATAGAGAATAATACTAGCATATTCCAAGGAATAATACGAGTATATTTCAAGAATATGCTGAGAATATTCTAAGGCATGGCTGTACAATATAGGCATGAATAGTATATTCTACAGTACATCGTAACACCCCCTCTCAAACTCAAGTAGGGGTAGTAGAGACCAACTTGAGTTTGGACACTAAATCATGATGGCGTCCTGGTGGGTGTGCTTTCTTGAAGAGGTCAGCCGGTTGATATGTAGAGGAGACAAAGAGGAGGCGAACAGTACCACGATGAATGTGTTGGCGCACAAAGTGGCAATAAATTTCGATATGTTTGGTGCGTTCATGGAAGGCATCATTGTGGGCAATCTGAATAGCACTACGATTATCACAGTAGAGAACAGTAGCAGTGGGAAGGGGAACTCCAAGAGTAACAAGAAGCCAACGAACCCAAAGAAGCTCTTGGGTGGTATCGGCGAGAGCACGATATTCAGCTTTAATACTAGAACGAGTTATAACAGTTTGTTTCTTGCTGCGTTAGGAAATAAGAGAGGTAACAAGGAAGAAACAGTAGCCAGTGCTAGATCGACAGTTAGTGGGATCCCCTGCCCAATCAGCGTTAGAGTAGGCACGTCGCTCAAGCGGTGAGTCAACTGAAAAATGAAGGCCATGAAAGAGGGTACCTTTAATGTACTGAAGAATACGTAGAACAGCAGCATAGTGAGTGAACCGAGGAGCAAACATAAACTGACTAACAATGTGGACAGCATAGGCAAGATCTGGGCGAGTAACGGTGAGATAAACAAGGTTGCCAACTAATTGTCGATGCAAGGTAGCATCATGAAGAGGGGTACCATCGAGAGGAGTGAGACGAACATTGGGCTCGAGAGGGGTGGAAGCAGTCTTGCTATCAGTAAGTCCAGCACGGGTGAGAAGATCGGAAGCATACTTGCCTGAGAGAGATAGTAGCCACGTGAATCAGAAGAAATCTCAAGACCTAAGAAGTAGTTAAGTGAACCAAGATCCGTCATCTCAAAGTGTTGGTTGAGAAACTGTTTGAGAGTAGAGATTCTAGCGGAATCATCACCAGTGATAATCATGCCATCAACATAAAGAAGGAGCAGGGTGGTGCCATGGGCAGTCTGACGGACAAAGAGTGCAGAATCATAGGGACTAGAGGCAAAACCAAAATCCCTAATAATAGAACTGAATTTGGCAAACTAGGCACGAGGAGCTTGCTTGAGACCATACAAGGCACGATGGAGTTTACAGACCTTTGTTAGGGGGATGATCATACCCAGGAGGGGGTTGCATATAGACTTCTTCGCTAAGATCACCGTTAAAAAAGGCATTCTTAACATCTATCTGAAATAACCGCCATTTGTGAACAGCAGCAACAACCAGTAGACTCCGGACAAAGGTAAGACGGGCAATGGGTGCAAAAGTTTCTTCATAGTCAATCCCATACTCCTGAGTGAAGCCCTTGGTAACAAGGCGAGCCTTATAGCATTCAATAGAACCATCAGAACGGGTCTTGATCTTGTAAACCCATTTGCAACCAATAGCAGTTTTGCCCAAAGGAAGATCAACCAAGTCCCAAGTATCAGTTTTGTGCAAAGCTTGCAATTCATCATCCATTGTTTTCTGCTAAAGAGGGTTAGTACGAGCCTCCCGATAAGATTGAGGCTCATGATGGGAGAGAATAGTAGAAAAACAATGAAAGTCACAAAGATGGACTGGTAGTTCTCTTACCCGAGCAGAACGACGAAGAGATGAATCAGGATATGGAACAGGTGGTGGTGAGGGAGTAGGATCTAGAGCAGGATCGGCAAGTGGTGTAGGCACTGTAGGAGGAACCGTAGTTGGTAAGTCTGAACCTGTGTCATCATTATCAGAAATAAAGGAAGAGAGGGGTCAGTGAATAAAGAAAGGGTGGAGGAAGATGGGAGATGAAATGGGGAGATGGAGGAGAACATTTTGTGTTCCCAAAAGACCACATAACGAGAAATGCGGAGGCGTTTGGAGATAGGATCCCAACACCTATAGCCTTTGTGTTCTATCCCATAACCCAAGAAGCAGCAAAGACGAGCACGAGGTTCGAGTTTGGTACGCTCATGAGGCTGAAGTAACACAAAACAGACACATCCAAAGACATGGAGAGTACTATAGGTAGGAGGTGTACCATAAAGCCGTTCATAGGGAGATTGATTAGCAATGACCAGAGAGGGAATGTGATTGATAGTGTAAACGGCTGTGAGGGTAGCTTCTCCCCAGAAATGCTCGGGACAAGAGGAAGAGATAAGAAGAGACCGAACAGTGTCAAGAATGTGACAATGTTTGTGTTTGGTGCGACCATTTTGCTCGGATGTGCCTCGGCAAGAACGATGGGGAAGGGTACCCTGTTGTTGAAGAAAGTGGAGGAAGTGAGTGTCGTAGTACTCCATAACATTATCTGCACGAAAGATTTTAATAGGACGTGAAAACTGAGTGGTAATCATGTGGGCAAAGTTATAGTAAATCTGTTTCAGTTCAGAGTAATGTTGCATAAGATAAATCCAAGTAAAACGAGAATAATCATCAACAAAGATAACAAAATACTTAGACCCACCCATAGTGGTGGTAGAAGAGGGACCCCAAATATCAGAATGAACTAAGTCAAATGGGGCATCAGAATCAGAATCGCTATTAGAAAAAGGTAAGCAGGTTGTTTACCAAGCTGACAAGATAAACAATCATCATGTTTATTTATTACAGGGCCCAAAATACCACTAGAAGTTAGTTTTTGTAAACGACTAAAAGAAACATGTCCTAAGCGAGCATGCCAAAGAGTTAAAGATGGAGGAGTGGAAGCAGCAGCGAAGTGAGCTGGAGAGGTAAGGCGGGAGGGAGTGTGGAGGTTGACCAGTTCAAATAAGTGTCCAACTTTACGGCCAATCCCAAGTGTCTGTCCCGTCTTTGTATCCTGCACAAGACAACCAGTGGAAGAAAAAATAACGGTAAGACCAAGTTCATAAAGTTATCCCACAGAAATGAGATTTAGAGTAAGTTGATGGATGAAAAAAGTATCGAGAAGAGATACTTTAGGGTTAGAAATGTGTCAAATGTGAGCAACATTCATATGGGAACAATCAGCAGTGTGAATAACAGGAAGATGAGAGTTAAAAAGTTTAGTGGTAAAAAGAGAGGGATCAGACGTCATATGATTACAACAAATAGAATCAAAATACCAAGAAGAAGTACCTGGTGTGATGGACAGAGCAGTAGGAGGAGGATTACCAGACGTGGAGACGATCTGTTTGAGGAGAGCGGTTAGGTCGGCATTGGAGAGAGAGGAAGTGGGAGAGGTGGGTGGAAAAGGATCCTCCGTGGCAGCAGCAACATTGGACCGTTGGCTAGGCTTGAACCGGTTGGACCTGGAGGAACCGCCTTTGGAACGATCAGTGCGTGGTTGGGGATTGGGATTGCGAGGGCAATCATTTAAGAAATGGCCCAGTCCTCGCTTGTGACAGTGCTTGCAGACTCGAGTAGGGCAGTGAAGTAGAGTATGATTAGGTTCATGACAAAACTTGCAACCTATACTTTTTGCTAATAAAAGAGAAGTTATGTGGTAACTCTAAGCCTCATAGGCTATCAAAATCTTGGTTATAGTTAAACCCAAAAGAGACAAAAATGGTTTATTAATAACATCGGTTGAAATCCACCCAACTTGATGTTAATAAAAAAATGGAAAAATAAAAACACATATAGGTAGGTACAAGAGTTTGAACTATTTTATTCCAACTTTCAGACAATTATATTGTTTAATCTGTGATATGCATCAAGCTGACACCTGCTTTATTATAGAGTAGTAATGTAATGTGTAAACAAGGTGAGTTTTCTTTAGCATTGAAGAGTTCTTTATTGTAATAATATAAACAAAAGATTTTTCGAAATGTATTTGTCTAGACATATGTAGGTTGTGCCACTGTACATAGAAGACCAATGTACAAAGAGGGTGTGGAAAAATTGAATTTTTGTAATATTTGTCTATGAGGTGTACATATGTATATAATCATTAATAAAACAGAATTAATTCTGCAGGTTGCATTCACTGACTTGGTGGATTTGCGGATTATCGACATTGAAAACTTGCAAGAGATATTCCACACTCGACTTGTGGATGAATCCTTTTCTCAATTAAGAATCCTGAAAGTAACAGAATGTCAGAAACTGTCAAGAGTTGCCCCATCTAATTTACTCCCAAGGCTACAGAATTTAGAAAAACTCATTGTGGAAGGATGCAATTCGATGGAAAAGATTTTCGAACTTGAAGGGGAAGGACGCACTCCCATCTCACTCTCTCAATTAGAATATGTGGAGCTAAGTGGTTTACCTAGCCTCTTGATGTTCTGCTCCGGAAAATATGATTTTGAGTTGCTATCCTTGGACACATTGCATTTGGAGAAGTGTCCTAAAATGCACACATTCTCTTCTGGACTCAAAGGTCACCAAAGCTAAAAACAGTCGAAGTAAAATGGTATGAAGAGGTGTGGAAGGGCGACCTCAATAGCACCATACATGACCTATTCCAAGAAGAGGTACGTACTATTATTGATGCTCCTAAAGACATCTTCTTCCCCAAACACACACGCACCTAGTTTGAATATCATCTCCACCCAGATCTAATCCCTAACCTTCTTTCTCTTCCTCTGACCCAACTTCGAATCCACCTGCTTCTAATTAGGTGCACCCGAGGCTATGAAGCTCCAAGATGACATTCACCTCCTTGATCGAAAAACCATAGTGAATTACCACATTCGATCTTCGTCACGTTAGGTACCATTGTCAAACCCAATCACCTTAGAGCCCCACCAAGACCCATCCTATCACACATCCTTCTCGATGCCCTTAATTTTTTCAATATTATCTCAACACAGCGTAATTGCTAGTTTCAAGGTTTTAATTACGCCATTATCAGGGTTGCCATCTTTGCAGTTGTGCATCTGAACCTCTGTTTTTAGCATGAGAAGAGAGTTTGATGGATCTAAAGCTAGAATTTAAGTGTTCCATATTATGTTTTTATTTCATTATGCAAGAATGGTTTCAAATTTCCAAATTCACACTTGATTCGGAGGTGTTGTCCAAAGTTTGGAATTTGCCAAAATTCTTAAATTGTTTTCTTGAATTTGGCTAGTGAAATTTTTTAAATTTATCAATTTATTCAGCAAAATTTTAACCAAAAATTCTAAATAAATCTGAATTTTCAACTGAATATCTTAAAATATTTAGAAACAACAAATTCCTTTTAAATTCTAAATCACATTACTTATTATGATCCAACACATGCAATTAAAGAGGTGAAGTTTTCATAATATAATTTTCTAATAAAATTTTCATTTGGAGAGTGTTTCTATGACCAATTTATGAGACTGGTCCAACACATGTGTAGCAGGAAAATAGGAAAAATAAGACACTCCTAGTCCTACATCTTCCAAATCTCATGAGATTAATTGAACTGTTGACAGTTACTAATTCCCTTCTTGCAGGAAATCAAGGAATGCTTGTATGTGATAAAAGATCTAGTGTATGGGTTGCATTCGCTCGATCAGGGAGCAGTGTTGTACGTGCATTTACTAGCACTTGATATTGGCTTTTATAATTTATCCTCCTTTTTTAATTCTATTTTATTTAGATATGAGATGGTTGTACAAAAGAGAGAGTGACTGACTATATACGTAGGCTCTTGCCTTACTACTTGGAGGCTTACATGAAGTGAGGGGGAAAGTGGGAATCCCGCTTTTATACTTAATTGTCCTCAGAGAGATCTAGACTCACCTAATTTACTCAACTATTCTACTATTCTTGGAATACTAAAAAACATCATCTCTAGGTTTTATTAGGATTTCTTTATTATAGGATTTTCTAGATTTTTCTGAAGTACATATAGGATACAAAACTCTAGATTTTCAAGGGAATTCTAATATTTTTGGATTCTCAAAACTGTTCTCCAGAAGGAAGATGAGGACAAAGATCAAGATGAAGAAGTAGGTGAAAAATCTGAAGTAGCAAACATTGAAGAGCAGGAGAGAGAAGAAAATACAAGTTCCAGAGAAATTCACCATGAAATACAGGCAGCAGCAGAAGAAGAGGCACATCAAAAAGGCTCACTGGAGGAAATCAATGTCAATCTCTTTAACCAAAATCCCATTTGAAATGAATATGACTAGAACCTTGTTCAACCATAAAGTTTATATTTTTATCCTTTTGTAAAAGTAATGCCTGGCAACTTGAGACTGAAAAGGAACTAGTACGTATACGAACACATGCCCTAACATGTGGGCCCCATATGATCATATATATTATCTTAATAGATAGGTGTTCATATTTCTCAGTGTCAATTATTGTTATTGCTTTTGCGCGCAACAATGAGTTGTCGTGAAAGTATGTGTTTTCCACAACAGGTTTGACTCTAGAAGATTACACAAAATGATGATATATATGCTCTACACAACACAAATTAAGGCTGAGATGTGTGAACCAATATTGTTTTAAATTAACTACTTCACAGTTGTCATTGTCCCACCTGTGTGGAGTCCCAGTCGGTTTAACCCTCCATCCCCTCATTTGTCAATTGGATCGTACTGTGATTTTCTAGGCAGATCATTACCCCAAATTTTAAGTCTCATGCTTCCTCTTTGCATGTGGTCTAACCGTCTAACTATCAGTTGTATTTCATTAGTTTGCGAGAGTGACAAAATTTGAGTTTGCTTATATACTTATCTATTTCTTTATTTTAGATGATGGGGCAAGAGAGAAATGGAAAATGCCACCTGAGTGAGAAAAGACGGTTGCCTTATGACTTAATAAAAAGTATGGCTCTAGATGGAGTGGAATGGCAAATCATGATTAATGTAGCGGGCCAGTTCCATTTCTATGGTCAGTGGCTATTTTATTTCAAAATATAGAGTGGAAGAAAAGTTAATTCCACTTTTAGGGTAAATCGTGTTGGCCCAACACGATTTTAGCAAAATCGTGTTGGCCCAACACGACTTTGCTGTGTATACTTCCCCTCCCTTCCCTTGCTATACTGCCCATGTATACTGTATACAAAAACCAAAAAACCCAAACAATACATACAGTGCATACCGTATATAAAAACAAAAACACCCAAACACCCGTATATTCGAAAACCCAAATCAGACACCCGTATATTCGAAAACCCACTGCACTCTCCCTCTCACTCTCACGCTCCCTCTCACTCTTTCTCTGTCAGTCTCACTCCCGCTCGATCTCGATCTCGATCACCATCACCAGCTCAGGCGGAATCTCAGTCTCCATCTCTCTCGCGATCCCTCTCTCGAGTCGCACATTCTCTGGATCGCGTCTGGATCGCGATCTCGATCTAGATCTGAGGTAACAAGCCGCCGACGTCGAAGCTCCGACCGCCGCCGCCGACGTCGAAGCTCCTTCCTCCGTCGTAGACGAAGCCCCATCCTCCGCCGTCGACGAGATCCAGCTCAGACATCGCTGCAACGGTAAGGGCGTCCGTACCCCATCTCTCTCTCTCTTTGTGAAATGTATCAATTGGAAATGTATCCTACTGAAAAAATTTTCTCTCGTGTTGTTAGTTTGAGGGGGGGAAAATTGTAAAAAATTATTATCCATTGATAAATTGAAAAAAAAAAAAAAATCGAGAAGAAAGGTTAGACAACCCTTGAATGGCTATGGGGGTGCTTCGGCGGGGATTCGCCGGAAAAAATGGAGGATTGCTTCATCTCGCCGGCTGTCATGGGTGCAAAGGGAGGGTGGGATGGGGGTTTGGTCAAACCCATGGCAGTCGTGGCGTCGGCGGCTGTTGCTGCTACTGCTTCATCTTATTCACCGGAAAAAATGGCAGATGTGGTTGGCATGCTGAGGCACCTTGTCGAACCATCAAGCCCAGAGTCAAACTTGAACCAAAATATGTGGCCCAGTGACTCACCAACTACGGTCTACAAATAAACCAAAAATATTATTCTAAAAATTAATATTATAAGAACAGAAAAGGAATTGAAGGCTCCTACCAATTTTTTTCGTGTGAATCTTGAAACACCTTTTTGTTTTTTTGTTTTTTGTTTGTCCCCTTACCCAGTTTGCCAGGGCAATGTATCTATCACCTTACAAGGCATCTAAAAACTTGCTCAACCTTTTTTATTTGACATCCATGGTCTACCAAGTATAATAAACCTTAATTTATGCTAAATTGCCATTTTTACTCCGAAGCTGAAACTTTGGCATCACAAGATGATGGTGGTGCCGTGGTGGGGAATCTCTAGAGCAAATTTCTGAGCGTTTAGACCCCATGGATGGATGCCATGAATGGATATATGCTTCAACTGCAGGTCAAGCTTTTAACAAGTAGTGAAATGGACATGAGTCAGTATATATATTGTTTACATGCGGTGAGAAGCCCCAAGTGAAAAAATGGCAGATGTGGTTGGTTTTTTTTTTTGTTTTTTTTTTTGACTTCATCACCGGAAAAAATGGTGTGGCCTTTGAGAGCCATCATAGGCAACTCAGATCCAAACCCTTCATCGCCATCTACTGTGGTTGCTGTTTTTTTTTTTGTTTTTGTTTTTCTTTTTTTTGTTAATACAGAGAGATAGAAGGCTAGAAAAAGCATATATATATTTATGTATGCGTATGTATAGGTGTGTGTGCGTGTATGAGATGGGTAAGAATGCAAGGTTTTATTGCCTGGAAGCATGGAATATAGGGCAAAAAAATAATTTTCTAGGTGTTGCGTATCTAAACCGTATGTATATACGGATACGGATTGGATACGGAAGTGGCAGAGTATGGTAATTTATGGGAGGTTAGGGGTTGTTTGGATAGGTTGGTTTGGTAGGTGGGGTGAAGGAGCGGCTCCGTCTGTGAGTCCTTTTTCCAAAATGAACCCAAGGTGTCAGCTAAGTTTGGTACAATTAACCTGGATCACGGAAAGGTGGTTGACACGTCATCGTGCCACGCCGGTGCGATTTTTTAAAATAATTGAGGTGTAATTTGGCGTGACAAACTTGGATGTTTTGAACACTAATTCAACTGATATTAGTAAATGACAATGAACATCATCATCATCATCATCATGTGAATATGCTAAAGAATCACCCCCAAAAATAAATTTTAAAAATTTTAAAAATGTGAATAAGCTAGAGATGAAAGTTCATTAGCAACCATTGGTCCTTGTAGCCTAGAGATACTTAATGATATTGGAGTATAAGTAGAGCCTAAGGTTTAAGGGTCGAATCCCCTTTAATGTTCGTTACTCCAAAGTTATTACAAAATTCTACGGTTTTTTGTTTTTCTTCTATGGTTGGCTAAGAAGCAAAACCATTATGTACAAGCCTTGGGTATTTTTTTTTCTTCCATCGAATTCTGCTCATATTCATTTTTGTATGTATTAATTAATAGTTATTATCACTATGTTACACACGCATCGAATGTGTGTGATTGTGAATCAATAAATAAAAGGTACATGTATGTGCTATTCATTAATAAGAACAAATTATATTAAATATTACATCTAGAGTTAAATTGAAAAAAAAAAAACATCTAAAGTTAATGAGAGCCATTTAGACAATGCTAGGGTAATATTGGGGGCCGGGATAGTATTGATTAGAATTGATAAATATTATATATATAAAATGGCATTAGTAGTATTATTATTTTGCTCTTTAATTTTTGTTGAACATATAGTGATTTGGGCAAATTATCTATGCACTCACAAAATCGATTGAAATGTTCCCCTTTTTTTATTTTTTTTTATTTAAAAAAAAAAAAAACCAATAAACCCTTTAGTCAAATTCTAAGTCTATTTTAGACCCTACAACTCATATGACTAAATAAGTTCAAAGCCTATGAAAACCACGAAACCTTATGTGAGTGTTCCCAAAGGGTTTACCAAGAGGCAAACTCAGAACCTCTGCTTAGCGTGGTCTTTTACCAATTGAGCTACTCATTGGGTTAATTGATGAGATGTTTAACATAAATGTTTTGTGGAAGAATTTTCTCTATTTAATAGATGATCTAGTGAAATTTAAATCATTCATATCACGTGAGACCTCCGCCTGAAAGTCTTAGGGTGGAAAGAGAGGGATTTGGTTTTTTTGTTGATGTCTACTACGAGAATCTTCCTACTTTCTGTTCACACTGTCAGTCCATTGGGCATGATGTCAAAAATTGCAGATTTGTCAAGGAGGCTGGTGCCAAATCGGCTCATGATTCAAAAGCCAAGGCGTCTGGGTTGCAATATAAGCCTAAGCAGCCGTTACACGAGCAAGTTGTTGATAATAGCCCAAATCTGCAGGTTAAGGGTGGCTTGAATAAGGGAGATTCGGGTGAGGGTTCTCCTACTCACATTAGTAACTTTGCTTCATTGAAAACTCGTCCTCGATGGGGTGACTTCGTTGAGGAAGAGGAGGATGATGTTAGGAAGGTATGTGACCTCGTCGTTAATGGCCCTGCCTCTGTTCGGGATAATGCCACTTCCATTACTGGTGTTGTTATCCCAGATAACCAGGTGGTTCTTCATTCTATTCCCTTTACCTCATTTGTTAATGAGGTTATAGAAGATGCTGCTAATCAGATTTTGGATAAAACTGCCTCTGCAATTCTTAATATTCCTTCAAGTCCCAAAAACAATAATCACTCTGGTGCGATAGTCTCTGACAATCGATTGCACAGTCAGGAATATGAAGCTCATGATGTGGTTCCTCAAGATGCCATTCCGAAAGTTGTTGATAATGCAGCAGCTGTTGAGAATAGTGTCGGGCTTTATCCGGAAGACATTTTGCATGCTACGCCTCTTGTCCACTCCACTACCGGTAAGACGATTGCATCATCTTCTGCAATTTTGGCCAATAGTGCTAATTCAATTAGCCATAATTCAGAACTTGAGGGTCAAATCCAATCTGCTATCCTTGCGATTCAGGGGGGTGGTTCTTCCCCATTTGTCCCTGTTCTGACTAAGTCTCAAAAAAAGAAAATGAAGCTAAAAGAGAAAAAAGCCTTGCAGCAGGCTTCGTATTCCCTACGGGGTAGCAAAGCCAAAAAAGTTGTTTATGAAGATTTTATATTGGAACATAAGGGGATTAGGCAATAAGCTTTCTCTTACAGCTCTTAAGAATCTTTATTTTTCCAATAAGTCTGACATTGTGTGCTTGTCTGAACCAATGGTGGCCTTTTCCTCTATCTCTTCATCTGTATGGAGATCAATGGGGTTGTCTCTTCTCACTGTTAATGATCGCGATGCCTCTTTGCCTAATGTTTGGGTTCTTTATGCTGATCACTTAAGTACTCCTAATATTATCTCCAATACAGCTCAGCAGATTACTTTTTCCCTTTTCTATGAGGGAGTTACTAGTTTCTTTACTTGTGTTTATGCTGCTACTACTTACATTCGCCGAAGAGCTTTATGGGCTACTTTTCATTCTCTTTCTTCCCTGGTTAATGGGCCCTGGTTAGCTCTCGGGGACTTCAATGCTGTTCTAGGTGCCCATGAGAAGAGGGGGGGTAGATTACCTAATATTCTTTCTTGTTCTGAGTTTCAGAGTATGATTGATGCCTGTGGTTTTCTTAGCATGGACTCGAAGGGTCTCTTTTACACTTGGGCTCGAGGTTTGAATTCTAGAGTCGAAATGAAGCTTGACAGGAGTCTATGTACCTCGACTTGGTTGGATATTTGGGCTGAATCCTATTGTCTGGCTCTTCCTAAGTATTGCTCTGATCATTGTCCTCTTCTCTTTGTGGCTAATAAGATTACCTCTTCTGGTGCTAGGCCTTTCAGGTTTATTAATGCTTGGACCTTGCATCCTTCTTTTAAAGATTTAGTGGCTGAGAGTTGGTCCTCTACTTCCTTTTATGGTTGTCCCATGTTTATTCTTCAGGGAAAGCTCAAATTGTTGAAACAACGTCTCAAGGTATGGAACAAGGAAGTTTTTGGCAATATTGATGATAGAGTGAAAAGTCTTCAGTCTTCTTTACATGAAGTGCAACAGGAAATTGATTGTTTGGGCTCAAATGATGGCTTGATTGAGAAGGAGGCTGGCATTCAAAGTCTTCTTTTTGAGGCCTTGAGAGTTCAAGAAACCTTTTGGAAAGATAAGTCTAAGCTTAAATGGCTTGCTGATGGTGACAGGAATTCATCTATTTTTCATTCTTTTGCTAAGGTTCGAGCTGCAAAGAATAATCTTGGTGCTATAAGAAATGGGGACAATGTTTTACAAGATCCCAATGATATTCAACAGCATGCAATGAATTATTTTAAAGATCTCTATAATGCTCCTGCTACTAGGGCTAACTTTGATTTAATTAATGAGACTATTCCTTCATGTGTTACTGACGATGATAATGCTGCTCTTATTGGTGTTCCTACGGCTGAGGAAGTGCGGACAGCCGTTTTTGCCTTAGATCCCTCTAGTGCTCCAGGTCCTGATGGGTTTGGCGGTCATTTTTATCAGGTGTGTTGGGATATAATTGCAAATGATGTGGTGAAGGCAATTTCTTCTTTTTTCGAGAAGGGTTGGTTGCTTCCAAATCTTAACTCCAACTTTATTGTGTTGGCGCCTAAAGTTCCTAATGCTGACTCTATGTCTCTTTTTAGGCCCATTGCATTAGCAAACTTTTTGTTCAAGATAATTCCAAAGATTTTAGCAGATAGATTGGCCCCTATTGCGGGGAAGATTGTTTCTCCTAATCAATCTGCTTTCATTAGAGGGAGGAGAATTACTGATTGCATCTGTCTTGCTTCTGAGTGTTTTAATTTGTTGGATCACAAATGCTTTGGTGGGAATGTTGCCATCAAGTTGGATGTTACTAAGGCCTTTGACACTATTGACTGGAATTTTTTACTTCGGGTTCTCAGTAAATTTGGATTTCATTCTTCTTTTGTCAGCTGGGTTTCTTGTTTACTTCGTTCGGCTAAGTTGTCAGTTCTTATTAATGGCTCTCCTGTGGGTTTTTTCTCTTGTTCTAGAGGGGTGAGACAAGGTGACCCATTGTCACCTCTTCTTTTTTGCCTTGCAGAGGAAGTCTTGAGTAGGGGGCTTGCTAAGCTAGTTGCGCAAGGTACTCTTAAGCCTATTTCCTCTCCTAGAGGTGTTCCTACCCCTACTCATTTGTTGTATGCAGATGATATATTAATCTTTTGTAAAGGAACAGCTTCTTGTCTTGGGGCTCTTATGGAGTTTCTTGAAGTTTATGGTGAGGCTTCTGGGCAATTGATTAATAAATCCAAGTGTCGGGTTTTCATAGGCAAGGGGGCTCTCCACAGACGTTCTAGTATCACCTCATGTTTGGGTTTTACAGAAGGTTCTGCTCCTTTTCTTTATTTGGGAGTTCCTATTTTTAAAGGGAAGCCTAGGAAAGCTTATTTTCAGCATATTGTTGATAAAGCCAAATCTCAACTTAGTGGTTGGCATACAAAGTTACTTTCCCTTGCTGGCAGAGTGCAATTGATTCAATCTGTGTTATATCCCATGCTTCTTCATTCTTATCGGTTTACGCATGGCCTTCTTCTCTTCTACATCAGGTCATGGTATGGGTTAGGAATTTCATTTGGTCTGGTGACTTTTCTACCCGTAAGCTTGTTACAGTTTCTTGGGCTAAGGTATGTTCTCCAAAATCTGAGGGAGGGTTGGGTCTTCGTTGCGTTAAAGCTTTGAACAAGGCTGCTCTTTTAAAGCTGAATTGGGATATCTTTTCTAAGGATACCTTTTGTTCTTTTTTCTTGAAGACTCGTTTTCAACTCTCTCTTTATTCTACTGTTAAATACTATAAGGTTTCTTCTATTTGGCCTGGGTTACGATCAGTTCTTCCTCATCTTAGCCTTCATGCTCAGTGGTTAGTTGGTAATGGCTCAAGCATTGATATTTGGCATGACAAGTGGGTTGGAGAGGCTTTGGTTTCTCGTTTACATATCTCTACTACTTTTGCTCACTACTTACACAGTTTTGTTAGTTACTTAATCAAGGATAATGGTTGGCATATCCCCACTTCCTTTGCCTCTGCTTTCCCCGATATTACACATGATATTTTGCAACTTTCTTTACCGGTTGAGGATACTGCAGATGTTTTGGTTTGGCCATTTTCTAAGTCTGGTCATCTCAGTTTCGCTGATGCTTATTATTATTTTAAGCCTGCTACATCTGATGTTAGTTGGGCTCATCATCTTTGGAAACATTACATCCCTCCCAAGCTTTCTACTCTGACTTGGAGGTTACTACTTAATGCTCTTCCGACTGATGACAATCTGCAGAAAAGGGGTATGGTCGTGGTTTCTCATTGTAGTTTATGTAGCTCTCCTTGCTGCAGTGAATCGCTAGTGCACTTATTCTTGCATTGTGACTTTTCTCTATTTATTTGGAGTTGGCTAGCCTCTCTTTTTCACGTGCAGCTAGGGGTTCATGGATATTCTTCTATTTCTGCATTTTGGGATTATGTTGTCTCCATGAAAATGAGTTCTCAGATTCATAATTTGTGGGTGGTGGCTGTTATGATTGGCTTTTCCTCTATTTGGCTTACTAGAAATAAACTCCGATTTGAAGATACCAAGCCTAGTTTAAGGAAGTCAGTTTTGCACATTCGTTCTTTATTGAGCGATATTGGTAAACTCAGTTTTGGGCATATGGATAATACTCAGTCTGACCTTCTCGTTCTCCACTCTTTGGGTGTTTCTGCTATTCCTAAAAAGGCTCCTATTGTTTCGGAGGTTCGTTGGCACCCTCCTCCTCCTATTTGGCTTAAGCTAAATACAGATGGATTGGCTAAGGGGAATCCTGGTCCTGCAGTCGCGGGTGGTGTATTTAGGAATTGTCGTGGCTTTGTGAAGGGTATATTCTCTTTTAATATTGGGATTCAAAGTGCTTTCTACGCTGAACTTCTGGCTGTCATTTTGGGCATTGAACAAGCTTGGGATAAAGGTTGGTTTCAAATTTGGATTGAAAGTGATTCCCTTTCAGTTATTCAATGTTTGAGTAATCCTGACTTCACTCCTCCTTAGAGCCTTCGAGTCCGTTGGCAGAATTGTAAAACATACTTACAGCGTATGAGGTTTCAATTTTCTCATATTTTTAGGGAAGGGAATGCTGTGGCAGATAAAGTTGCGAATTTAGGTATTAACTATCCTGGGTTTCAGTGGTGGTCGGCTGCTCCTTCTTCCCTTAATGAACTTCTTTGTCGTGATATGTGCGGAATGCCTTTTTATAGGTTTAAGTCTTAATCTTTATCTTGTGAGCTGGCTAGTGGTGGTTCCCATGGCCCTAGACCAGACTTGTCTTTGAATTCTTCTTTCTCCTCCCCCCCCTTCTTCTCTTGCTTGTATTCTTTTTCTTCTATTAATAATATGGAGGACTAGAGTTCCTTTAAAAAAAAAAAAAAAAAAAAAAATAGAGAGAATCGTTACGATTTTATTCCATATTTTGGTATAGAATTACATGTTAATTGACCTACTTTTTTACCTAAACACAAAATAATAAATGAAATATATGTAATTTATGCTCGAAAATGAGGGGCCGTCATACAATTTGCCAACTTTTAAAAATCACAAGGCGTGTAGGTGCAAGTGTAAGTTCGTAATTATCTTTTAGCAGTCTTACCAAAACAAAAACACAACCGAAAAAAAAAAAAAATTGGAAAAAACGGTATGAAGATAGGCATTCAACAACTCAAGAAAATCAGCCACCCATTTTAGCAATTCCCATCACGATCCCCTTTTTCCCTCCTCCCTTCTCATCTCTCTTTTTTCCGATGAGCCACCGACAGTCGTTGTGGGCTGAAGAACCCTTCTCCAGCTGCACCCTTACCCTTTTTTTTCGTTTTTTTTACTCACAAATGATGTATAAAGTGATTTAAGAATGACCAACTACCGATGTATAATATGGAAGTTTGTGACTTTATAGTGACCAGTCAACAATTGACATGATTGTGTATACATACAGGATAAGTCGAAATTTTGTTAAGTACATCTTGCTAGCTGCCCTTGACATTCTTGTTCAGTTGTTGTATCTTAAATTACGTATGTTGATGCCTCCTCTTGATCCCTTTGATATTTACCAATTCTTGTTTCATATGGGAAAACGGATCTACTTTATAAGTTTTGCCAATCTATGTGCTGTACATGAACAAATGAGCTAACTAGTTGATAAAATCATCAATTGATATTTTTGTGGATTGATGAAGATTATTTCATAGAAAGTAAAACTGGAGAAGATTGTGATATGTTAATACTAGAGGAAAAGCACAATTAATTGAGTATTGATAGTTAAAAGTTCCTTTTCCATTTTTATTTGTCATTTTCTAATAAATCATTATAGACATTACAATGTAAGATAATAATGTAAGAATTGGTTTTTTTGGCTGTATTTTGTCTTTTTAGAATTTCACTGGCAATATGTCTCCCTATAAAAATTGCATTAATCTGTTAGGGAATTAAATAATTTTAAAAAAATGAAAAAAAAAAAAACCCCAACTGCCCAAAAAAAAAATTTGTATGTCCTCTACAAGGGTAATATGGTAAAAATTTGTATTATTATACTTGTTTGTTGGGTTTCATCCATTATATTGTAATTATAATAATTCCAATATTCCATCATACACTCATACACAAATTGACAAATATATATTAATATTATTATTATTATAGAAATATATTTTGAGGGTAGAAATGGAATGACGACTATTGATGACCTTGGGTTTATGGTGATGTACGGAACTACTTATTAGCAACTAGCCGTAGACCCATGCATTGCACGGGAAAAAATATAAAGAATAAAATAGCATAAGTCATAACAAATTGCATAAAAATTTTGTACAAAAAATAAATTTTGTACTAAAAATAAGCCTTGAAAATTTAAAAATTTAAATTAATTGTTAAAAAGAAAAAAGGAAGAGTAGTCAGATTCTGCAATCACAGACAATAATAATAATAATATTTATAACAAAAAAAAATAAACATAAAACCCCTTAAACGTTTTTTTTTTTTTTGGATAAAGAAGAGAATTAAAAGACTTCAAGAATAATTATTAGGCCAAAGCAATTTATGGTAATCATTAGACGTCTTGTAAAAGTAAACATAATTTGAAAGGAAACGGAATTCAAAAGGAGACAAAATTTGGATTGATTATCTTAAGCCAAGTTCAACATGAATTAATTGTTAGTGAGAGGCTTATAGCAGTAATAGTTTGTAATTTGAAACTTCAGTACGTAATGGTTGGAAGAAGAAAAGAATGAGATGAAGGCATAAAAATACAAATTGCAACAACGATACAAATAGAAAGGTGCAGACATGGGACGTATTTGTTCAGTAAAAATAGTTGTTGAATCTCATTGGGATTTAAAAACTGAGATTAAATTTCTTTAAAAATAGAACGGTTAAATTTAAGTTTAGAGAAATTGAAAGACATCATTGTTACAACAGTTGGGGCAGTAAAAATCTAAACAGTTTTAAAGACAATTAAAGAGCAAAGAAAAAAAAATGTAACAAAAGTAATGACAACATATACAATATTAAAAGCAATCAAATTCCTACTTATTTTTAATAATCATCAAATTCCTACTTTAAAATGTCTTATATACAATATTTTTTTGTTAAAAAAAACTGATCGATCTTATTTATTTATTTAGCAGAATCTATAATCACAAAACATAATTAACAAAAATAATTAAAAGATAAATGATTTATATATACAAATGCGTCTTTAACTCTTTTTTAGTGGGTTATAGTTTCAAAATAATAAAGATATAATGGCCAATAGAGGAATGCATTGCATTAACTTACACCGAAAAAGGAAAACAAACCAAAAAGATAAAACACCTTCACCCTTCACCCTTCACCGCCATCCGGTATGCACATCAGTCATGGTTTTACATGTAAAATAAAGAATTTCTATGTTTGGGCAGAAGGACAAAACTCATTGCATCTGGACGAAAACATATATAGTTTAAAAGTTCCAAGGGGTTGTGTCCAATGGAAATTGAAGAAACCTTCCTTTATGATTATAGGTTGTGTCTTTTCCTGTGCATATTACATTGGAATGGTGTGAAAGAAAGAAAGTAAACGGTTGTGTAGAGAGTTTAAATTTAAATTGGAGAAATTGAAAGAGAGAACTATTAAAACAATTTAAGACACAACATTTCATAAAACAATTAAAATGTAAAGAATGCTCTACGTGGCTTTGTAAAAAATTGACACGTGACAAATTTGAACATTACTTTTATTTATATAACAACCCAAAAAAATAAAATAAAATAAAAAGAATCTGTGAGAAGACCATTAATGGCGAAGGGAATCAGACATGCATCCATGGTGAAACCCAGAAAATGCCAAATGCCAAAGGAGAGAAGAAGACCAAAAAAAATAAAATAATAATAATAATAATAATGAGGAAAGAAGAAAAGAAAAGAAAAAGAATCCGTGAGAAACAAAGTTATATAGTCATACCTTCTCCTTTGTAGAGTTATGCAGTAAGAAGGGTTGTTTGCAGAAACGTATTATACTTGAAAAAGAGGAAGCCTGATATTTACGGTTGAGGCCCAAAAAGCAAAAAAAAAGATTGTGTTTTAAGAAGGAGTTATTAAAGTGAAGAGTTATAACTTATGGAAGTGGAGAAACAATATTTTAGGAATGAAAAGGTGCAACTTTAAAAAGAGGAAGACTGACATTTACGGTTGAGGCCCAAAAAGGCAAAAAAAAAAAAAAAAAAAAGATTGTGTTTTAAGAAGAAGTTGTTAAAGTGAAGAGTTATAACTTATGGAAGTGAAGAAACAATATTTTAAGAATGAGAAGTTGCGAACAGTGGTTTAATTTAAACACAACTTATTTTAGGAATGAGAAGTTGTAACTGTCTAAAATTAAAACACAACTTTGTATAGAAGATGCCACGTGGCAATGTAATTGCATTATCCCCTAACATGACAATCATTCTTGTTTATTTACTAAACATTCAGCATGTTAGTGTATGTCGCAGACTTATGCAAAGTGATTTATGATGACACCAATAGTCACATCACTGCACCAATCGTATGTGCACATACATAGCTGCCTAGAATACCCGTTCAAGAATGATACGCCAGTTGAATGTGCTAACTACGACTCAATGACAACACAAGGATGGTGTTTAGTAAACACTTTGTTTCCTAACAGAATCCTAAGTGTTGATGGTAGTAGTTGGCACCTTCGAGACGTATCAATTCTTGAATTGTCCATTTGGACAGTTTAGGAATGTATATCGCTCATCTATTACGTACTCATAGATTTGATACTTCTATAAAAGTTTCGGTTCATTTCCTTAATGTTCTCTGGGTACGAGGTTAGTGGGGTGACCGAGTAATGGTCACCCTCCTAACTTACGTACTTGGAGAACTGTAGGGAAATGCTGCCGAAATTTTTATTGAAGTTTCAAATTTGTGTAGTCACGTAATAGTTGACTGGTATACGATTCCTGAATGGGATAGGACCACCAAACCCTCTGAATACCACACTGTCCATGTCATGCATGCTGAGCACGCGTTGCATACCTTCATAGTTTTATTATTGTGGATTCTAATTGCATTATCCCCTAACATGACAATCATTCTTGTTTATTTACTAAACATTCAGCATGTTAGTGTATGTCGTGGACTTATGCAAATTTATTTAGGAATATACCAATAGTCACATCACTGCACCAATCGTATGTGCACATACATAGTTGCCTAGAATACCCGTTCAAGAATGATACGCCAGTTGAATGTGCTAACTACGACTCAATGACAACACAAGGATGGTGTTTGGTAAACACTTTGTTTCTTAACAGAATCCTAAGTGTTGATGGTAGTAGTTGGCACCTTCGAGACGTATCAATTCTTGAATTGTCCATTTGGACAGTTTAGGAATGTATATCGCTCATCTATTACGTACTCATAGATTTGATACTTCTATAAAGTTTCGGTTCATTTCCTTAATGTTCTCTGGGTACGAGGTTAGTGGGGTGACCGAGTAATGGTCACCCCCCTAACTTACGTACTTGGAGAACTGTAGGGAAATGCTGCCGAAATTTTTATTGAAGTTTCAAATTTGTGTAGTCACGTAACAGTTGAATGGTATACGATTCCTGAATGGGATAGGACCACCAAACCCTCTGAATATGACACTGTCCATGTCATGCATGCTGAGCACGCGTTGCATACCTTCATAGTTTTATCATTGTGGATTCTAATTGCATTTTCCCCTACCATAAACTAACGTTTTATTTTTATTCTTTTCTTTTGTAGTTGGGATTTAGCACAGTCGATAGTGGTGATTGCACGAGCTCAACAGCTATAGGTAATGTACTTATTAGGTCTATTGATACATCATAAGCGTATTTATATTGCCTTGTTATGTTTATGACAACAACCCCTATATTGTTCTTTTCACATAAGGATATGTTATGCAATTAGGATAATACATTGGATTGTATATACTATACAATAATTCATCATAAAAATACTCATATGCAGATGCTCAACTAATTTGTTTTCCTTTTGGCATTTGATTTGTTAATTTATGAACATTAGGTCCTGGTTTGTAAAACTGGTTTAGGGGTATTGGCAAATAAATGGGTTCCTAATATGCATAATGTGTTAATTATCAAACCAACTACTAAGTAATGCAGTTATGTGGGTTTGTAGAAAGTAATTCATCATACACCACATAGAATACTCACTATATTTGATGAGTTTGATTTGCAAATGTTAGGAATGGCAAATGAATATGAAGATGTTCTGTGTCAGTTCTTTTGGGGAGGACATATATTGGACGACCCCACTCATGGCATAATATATTTTCCGAATGAACCTAAGGTAATGTACGTCGTGCCTCGAACATCAACATTGGGTGAGGTAGTTGATATGCTTCTCCCTTACTTTGTTCAAAACGGAGGAAGTGTTAGATTAAAGTTGATATGCAGAATGCCATCTGTAACAGCTATGGGCATTAAATACCATAGATTGCCGATCGTCGATGACCGAACTATGCATAGTGTTCTGCGACTCATTGGACGAGCTTACTTGCCTATCAGTCATGTGGATATATACGTTGTGATGGATACAGCCTTAGTGGATGCACCTCCACAATCGTTGCCACAGCCTGGGTCATTCACATGGCTGTTGACACAAGAGAATCATACCCCAAGTTTTCAATCGACGATGCTAGTTCCGCCTCCATTTGCATCCAACGTGCCTCACTATGGGTACGATATATATCGTAATCCCATTCATATGACTGGTAATGATGGCGCCGGTCCCAGTACTATTGATGTGTCAACCCATTCGCACACATCTATTCCAATATATCATAATCCCATTCCTATGACTGGTAATGATGGCGCTGGTCCCAGCACTCATCCAGGGTTGAGGTCAACCCCTATGCACACATCTATTCAAATGTCTGACCCGTGCATACCCAATTATACAGAGACACGTTATCAGCCCGATTACCACGATTGGGGAGATGCTCAGCACGTAATGTATGAAAATATGGATGAGGCATATGATGACACCCTATATGGTCGCCCGAGTCCGACTGGGGAAATTCGTTCGCCCTACGATGAGGCCGATGATGATGATGTTCGACCATGTGGAAGCCCTTATGAAGACGGTATATCTTCAAATGATTCATATGACGAGGATTGGGATTTAAATTGTGAAAGCCCTGGTGGGGAAATTCCATTGCCAGATAGCAGTCAGCCAATAAATGCGCCCATCCCTTACTTTATGGACATTGGTTCAAGTGAGGATAATTCCATAATGAGGGCCGATATCATACCTCGGGGTGATGTGTGGACGCCAGAGACAAATGAGTTCACAGTTGGGATGTTGTTTCGTGATAAGGAGACCCTTATATATGCCGTGAAGCTGTACCACACTAATAAGCTTCGGCATTACAGGGTTATCGAATCAAATCCTACCATCTGGGTCTGTAAGTGTGTCTCTGATTGTAGATGGAGATTGCGTGCCAGTACCAACAAAAACGGGTACTTCGTAATTAAGAAGTACGATGGTCCTCACAATTGTCTTCTCACTGTAACGGGTACAGGCCACAAAAATCTTGATTCAACGCTCATTGCGAAGCATATAATGTCCACTGTACGGGTAAGCGCTGTTGTAATTATCTATATTTCAATTTTATATGTACTCGATGTAATTGTCAGCACTTCGTGCCTGATATACGATCTACTTCCATAATGCAGGAACATCCTGACATTAAAATAATGGCAATAGTTGACCTAGTAAAAAAGGAGTTCAACTATACGATCAATTACAAGAAGGCGTGGGCGGCTCGGACGAAGGCAATACGGATGTTGTTTGGTGATTGGGATGAGTCGTACAGACAGCTGCCCAAGTTTATGTCTGCTTTAAAGGATTCTAATCCAGGAACAATTGTCGTATGGAATAGGATCCGCGCTGAAAATCCTGATGAAGAGTACATGGAATCTGTGTTCTGGGCCTTCGAGCCTGCCATTAATGGATTTAGGCATTGTAGGCCTGTGATATGCATTGATGGAACACACCTATATGGAAAATACACTGGCAAAATCCTTATCGCAACTGGCACAACGGCGAATAATAAACTATTTCCACTTGCGTTTGCCATTGTTGGGGAGGAGACCAGCATTGCATGGAAATGGTTCCTTAAAAACCTGCGGCGGCATATTGTTCCTGGACGGGAAGATGTGACCTTAATTTCGGACCGTGCCCCCGGAATCCTACATGCTGTTAAGAGAGTGTGGACAGAGCCTCGTGAAGGGATTCGTGGCCATCATCGCTATTGCATCCGGCACTTTTGTGCGAACTACTATAAGGCCACAAACAACCAACTATTGAAGGATTTCATTTGGCATGCCGCCACTAAATGTCACCAAAGGCGAAAGTTGAATGCGGATCTGCAAAAAATACGCGAGCTGGACGATAAAGCATTTACGAATTTGATGAAGGAGGACATAACTAAATGGACAATTGCACATGATGGAGGCAAACGTTGGGGTATCATGACCACCAACGACGTTGAGTCATTCAACGGTCTGATGAAGGGTGCACGTTCAGTGCCAATCAGTGCATGCGTTCAGCTAACTTTTTATCGCCTTGTCAAGTTCTTTGCTGATCAAGCAGCGGAGGCACGACAAATGCAAACTGAGGGTCTTCATTTTCCACGAGATGTGCAAGAGAAACTTGACTTGTACCAATCAAGAGGCATGACTCATCAAGTGATCCCATATGACTGGTGATTGCCATGACTTATAAGTTGTTTAATGTATTCAATTTCTTTTGGTTATGTAGCGTATTTGTGTGTGTGAGTTTTATTTATTTATTTATCTTTCGGGTGACAGTTGACGTGCAATGTGTTGACACTTTCCTTGTATTACCAGGGACAATCTGGTGTTCGAAGTGACCACCAAGTTCCATAACAATGCTGGGATCAATAGACAGACGGTTAAACTTAATATCCCCACCTGTACATGTGGCAAATTGGAAATATTTAAAATTCCTTGTTCGCACATTTTTGCTGCGGCGGCGCGTGTCGAAACTACTTGGTTGCCGTTTGTTGCTTCTGAGTATAAATGGAAGTATACATGCGGGTATGGGACACTAAGTTTGAACCAATTAAGCACCCAGATTATTGGCCGGAGTATAAGGGTCGGACTTTACTCCCATTGAGTACTCGACTGCGACCACCCAAAAGGGGTCGGCCGGAATCTACCCGCATCCGTAATGAGATGGATGTCTCCAGGCAACGAGCAACAAAGCATTGTACTAACTGTAAGCAGCCTGGGCATGATAGACGAACATGTCCACATAGGGCTCGTATCGTCCAGGACTAGCGTGTTATGTTTATTGGAATGCGGGTTCTTGTTTGTCATTGTAAACATTCGTAATTTCAATTATGGAAGCTATGTTTATTTTAATTGTTATTGTTATTTTTATTTTCGTCTACCAATAGTGGTTAATTCATCATTGTAATGGTTATTATCTTTTATTTAGGAAGTTACTCTACTGGAAGGGTCCAAGTGTATTGTCTGTGTGTGCGCATAGCTGTGCATATGTGTATGTAATGGCACATGTTTTAAGCTACTGTTTGAGCTAGGTTTAGTAGTAATTTATTTAGTATTGTGGACGTTCATAGCTATAGGAAACTTTGTTAAATAATAAGGAGTTAGAAATTTTCTCATGAAATGATGCTTTGCAACATTGGGTGGTTATGGTAGCATTCCATGCTAATTTCGTTTGAATATAAACCAACTATAGCTCAACGGTATTATGATACCAGTTCAATTACTAATTTTCATTTCAAATTGGAGGGAAAAAAATTAAATCAACCTTAAAAAATACAGGGTATTAGCATTTACAATGTTAGCTAATACCACACATATTTAAGTAGTATGTAAGCATTTTTTTCTACATTTAAAGTCACAGTATTATAGATATTTACAGATAACGATTCATATTGCATCATGGATCATGTTATACCAATATGGTACATAAAGTTCCTTGGAAATAATATCTTGCCTATAATTCTACAAATATATATGGTATGCTTTAAAATGTTTATGAATAAATTAAGCATGTGTGCAACGTATTTAATCCAGTTAAATAATAACAAACAAAAAATAAAAATAAACAAGTTTAATAAAAGGTTAGTTGAGGCGTATGGCTGATTTGGTACTGCGTATCGACCATCAATCGCACCTTTGACTATGCATCGACTAGTTAGTAATGTGCCTAAAGGTTGCCTGCCCTTAATTTCATTTGTGATACCGCGGTTTTTAAACGCCTCGCGCTAAGTCGCGGGTTGAGGCGAGCCTCAGTAGAGCTTTTTAAACCTATACTACCTGTGTAGAGAATTTCGTAATCCTTAATCGTTAAGTGATTATAAAATTTATATTATCTATACCATGCATTTCATACATATGACTTTATTCCATTCATACAATACGATATAGTTGCCACAATTGGCATATAAACATACGCACACACTTCAATGTTTAACAACAGCGATTGAGGCAATTTGGAAGGTAGCTTACAAAGTCGTCTAGATCATCCTCGTCGGAGAAGTCAGATAGCTCGCAATCAGACATTAAACTTGTATCATTAACGATGTTGTTAACGGCACTTGATGGGTTTGGCAGGTTATGCTTAGCGCGTTGGATAGCATGATAACGGTCTAGCCGGCGTTGCATCTGTGCGTTTTCTCGTTCAAGTCGTGAGCAGACTATCTCGATATCTTGAACTGTGTTCCTTGGTAATTCTGCTGAACGTGCCTTGGGTACCGGCAACCCATGATAGCGACAGTATACCTCAAGTTCACACCGCTCCTCAAAGCGGGAAAACCATAAAGGGGGTTGTTGGGCAACCGTGTTTTGTCCAACCACTGCGCGGCCAATCATAATGTGACCTACTTTTCCCAATGGGGCGTAAGTAAAAATTGGCTTGTTCGCAAAGTCCCTAATTTTCCCCAACCATTGAACACCACTCTTGTCAGTGTATGCATCAATCGGTTCTTCCGATTGGTTGCCCTTTTGCATCCGACTCTGTTTGTTGCAACTCATGATGTGTTCGCCTTGCAAAAACGTGACCTACTATGTTGATTTAAGAACGATGGTGGAGTATTGAGGGATGACCCAATTGACTCGGATACTAATACACAAAATAAAATATGACATGACCCGTCATAATATCGTTACTATTCGTCTCGTAATGTGATACTAATACACGAATTAAACATATTTTTGTTACTATTCGGCTTGTGATGTCCTCATAGTCTGCTATGGGTGATATGGGTACAGACCACTTAGTATATATTCAAATAAGTAATAATACTGTAGGTTGTCTTGTTTACAGTGCATATTAAAGGTAGAATTACTATGCTGTACTTACATGTGTGGGACCACATATGTGTTGTCACAACGAAATGAGTCACCATGCGGATTGCTTTGTGTTACCGTACTTCACGAGTTAACTTACTCCTTCGCATGCGTTGAGAGGTCACACCAACTAGCTCACGAGTATACTTAGTCGTTCACATGTGCTGATTGGTCACACCAACTAGCTCACGAGTGTACTTAGTCGTTCACATGTGCTGATTGGTCACATCAACTGGCCACCAGCTTGTGCCACGCTTGTACATTGATATGTAGAGTACGTCATCAGTGTGTCGGTCGATGTCGACTCTTATGTGTACTGAGACTGATACATTGCTTTGTTCAAAGTGAAAGATAATTGTACTGCTGCTCAGTTGGTAAGTGTTGTCCCGTCAAGTCGCTTTATACTTACTAAGTTAAAAGGATCAAAATATGAGCAAGTGTGCTACTATCTTTGCATATATACATAATATTTAGATTTGCGATATTATAGATATTGGTGTAGTTAATATATTGTAAATATATACTAATAATTTATGATTTACGTTTTAATATGATTTATGTCGACTCTTATGTCTCCTAAATGGCATGATTGTTAATTTATGTCAATAAAGTAGTATTCGAAACGATACATCATTCTTTTTGTCATGAAATGTAAGATATGTCGATATTTATGGATAGAACGAGATAAATAGAGCGAGATAACATTAGACAGTGGACCTTAAATTAAAATAAAAAAAATAAAAAAAAACCAACAAACTCAGTAGATATTGGTGTGACTCTATGTTGTCCCATCCACAGAGTCACGCGACTGACCATATGTGTGTTGTCCCATCAAAAGAGTCACGTCCCTTACCACAAGTGTTGTCTCGTCAAGTGACTTTATACTTAATAAGTTAAAAGCATTACTATATATTGTCAGTATATCATGTGTCCCTGTCCGTGACCGTGTCCCGCATTGACAAATCCATCGATATCATTTCTGTACGTGGCGTAGTCGTTTATAAATAAGTGGTAAACATTAATACAAAACAGAATTTTCGTATTCGAGATTACACCAGCATGACTTACAGAGTGTGCGACATATTCAAATCGATGGGTCGTCATTGGCATGCCGATGACGAATTCTATTACCCTTTAGATCCGAAAATGCGTTACTCAGATCGAACAGTTAGTATAATGTCGACGGAGCTATCATATCGAATTAGGCAGGCCGATGTTCTAATTGAAGACTGTCGGGCAAAAAATATTCCAATACCTAAACGGTTGGCCATTAACATGCCAACGGACACTCCCCAACAGCTGCAAATGGCATTGCACCGTTTTCGTGAAGAGGTGAATCACATGTCAATGCGTCGACAGCGATTTGATTTTCGGCAGGCTGCGAGTGAGCGTGCTGAAGAGGGTTTGATGGCTGACGCACAGTTTTATTGGAATGCGAGCATGGATGATGCATATAAATCAGACATTGAGTTGACAGACGAAGATTAGATCCCGTTGCATTGGTGAAAATGCAGGAGTAACTGTCTACTAGTTTATCATCACTTAAAGGGTACTTCTTGTTGTATTTGTATTTTGTGTAAGAACTTATGGTTCATTAATGGATGTTATGCTTTTATTAGTGGCTATTTGGCACTGGTGCTATCCAATGAATAGGATGCGACATCTAATCCGGAAGCGATTTCACATTAAAATGAATCTTTTATAAATGGACAACCTTTCCAAAAATTATATTTTCACGTCACAATTGTACCCATATATGCATAATATTTAGCCATATGAAATTGTCCATTTTCTGTAACCCAGATATGTCAATGTTGGAGCAGTCACTTTGAAAAAAAACATAAGGTACATTAGAATTATTCAGTACATAAATAATACAAATAATTATATGACTACATGATCTCCATATACTATCCTCTTTCATACAGATCTTCTACACAAAGCATTTTAATAGACGCATACTATGGCGCTAAGTAGGCCCTTAAAATGAAAGTCACCTTACATTCTCGATGAGTTATCTACGCATCGTTCATTCGTGCAAAACATTACGGAATAAACACAGACACCGTGCACACAACGATTCCAACACTTGCTACGCATGCCGATAACATAAAGTAGTCTAACATAATACATTGGACCGAAATCTAACAATCAATTAAACACATATCAGAAATATATTTGTCGTTCGTTAGGATATGAAGGCGTTCGACGGGTGTGAGTTGTCTCCCGCTTGCTTCAGCCATTTCGGTTGCAAGTTGAAGCATGAGGTATCGACATCTGCTTATGAGCATGGTGTTGTTCTCTGCCCTTACTTGCTCTACAGCCTCTTCGTAGTCGTACCGCTTTCTTCTCGGCATCGTAAGTGAACGACGGTTTGGTATGGGTGCACCAAGGTTAGCGAGATCATTTACCAGCCCTGCTTGCTCATCGACCCTAAACGCCCACTCACAGCGGAGACCAGCATAATACTCTTTCGGATCAGTGTCTTCCAAAGTCCAGTAATCATCGCGGTATGCCGGGAGTAGCCACAGCGGACGAGTCCGCGAGTTATTAGAGCCACCTACGCCCCCGGTTGCCATTGTTTGCAAAATATGATACAGGCTATCATATATATAGACACTGATGGTTGAAGTGTTTAATAAAGTGACTCCATGTCATTGACATAAGGATGGATTGATGGCATCTCGTGAACCAAACAATAATTTCATTTAAAGTAATTATATACACATAAAAATTGTCCTTATTTACTCTTGGACCACTTAAACATGAGTAAAAAGACAGAGATTACGGAATAATTTGATATTTAAAACGGTCAAATTTAATTATTAAATTAATGTGTACCTGAATTGACCTAGATTTAGCTTTGTTTTTAAATATCCTCCTAAATCCTAATAACAGGACAGAATACATTAAAATGTTCTTGTTATATAATTGTATTTGTAAAATGGTTTTAATGAATGTATCATTGTTTTTGTAAAATGGTTCTAATGGGTGTTAAAGAAATCTTTAGAAGATGGAAATTTTTCAAGCATATATAATGGTTGGAAACATGGTTTTTTTTTTTCTTGGGTGGGGGTAGAGGTTTACCACTAATGGCAACCAAATTGGAATATTGATAAGGTCTTATATGTATTGATTTTAGTAATTGAAATATATACATTTTTCTAAAGAAATCTAAAAAAGTCCAACTGTTCAAATTGCAGGAATGATGGATATGTACGCGGGACTGCCCGGTCCCATTGATGGGAGTGTGTTGTACAGACAGGACAAGCATAGATCTGACCTCATATGGAGCAGCCAGGTGTGTCAATATTTGCAGGTAGATGAGTATTTTCATTAGTATTGCACTCGAATCTAACACAATAATTTGTGCATCTAACTATTATTATGTAGGATCAGAGTGTTCTTACGTATACACTGACCACGCGGCGTTCTGATTCGGGGTTATGGGGGCGTGCTGTGGACCCACGAGTGATGCGTCACCTGCATGCTGCAGGTTTTTATGGTTTGTCTCGCATTGGGTTTATCAGGTTGGACCCCGCGCTCATCACAGCACTAGTTGAGCGTTGGAGGCAGGAGACCCACACCTTCCACTTGCCTATTGGTGAGGTGACCATCACGCTCCAGGATGTGGCGGTCTTGTGGGGTCTCCCCATCGACGGTTTGCCCGTCACTAGCATGGATAGCTATCGTACCATGCCAGAATGGCAGGAGCTTTGTCAGACTTTGCTCGGGAGAAGGCCACTCGACACAGACATATCTGGTGGATCACTGCGGATTGGGTGGATCACTGAGTATTTTACAGAGCTCCCTGATGACCCCCCTGCCGATTTAGTTGTACAGTTTGCGAGAGCTCGTATGTTGCATCTTATCGGTGGTATTATGCTACCCGATAAGACGCAAAACAAGGTGCAGCTGATGTTCCTCCCATTCTTGGAGCACTTAGACCAGATACACACGTACAGCTGGGGCAGCGCATGTCTTGCACGGTTGTATCGTGATCTCTGCCGTGCGAGTAGCGCAGAGGCGAAAGATATAGGAGGGGCATCGGTATTATTGCAGGTAATAAACGTTTTCATTGTTTACTCAGTGTGATATGTAAAAATTACATAACGAAGAGGTTACGCATACTTTAATATTTGAGTCATATGTTGATTTGTTTATCAAAAACTAGCATTAATATTAGTATTTATATGTACTAATCTCACTTTATATGTTGATTATTGAAAAAATGGAATTAGGGTATTACTCCCTCCGGCCGTAAAAGATAGGCCAAATTTTCTACACTTTCCGTCCCAAAAGGTTGCTCCACTTACAAAAGACAAAGCATAATATTTTTTTTAACTTTCTTATAAAATTCCTTATTATTTCAAACAGTTCTCGTAACACAAATCTTAATTCTAAATATGACAAGTAATGATAAATCAATGCAATTATTATTTTTCTTACACTTCGTGTTTTGTTCAAGTTGGCCTATCTTGCTGGGACGGTAGGAGTATTATAAAGAAATATAATTTGTTTGAATACGTTCAAATATTTTTCATTTTATACTATGTATATTTAATCACATGCATTGCACAGATTGACAACAACTGCATTGATGTATATGAGTTGAAAGTTCACATGCATAAATATGTTTAACTTGATTGAACAGCTGTGGGTTTGGGAGAGGCTACCCCGCCTTGCGCCCCATCTGCCTCCTGGTGTTGTCGCAGATGGTTTCGAGCCCATTATGATCAACCCGCAGGAGTCCCTACCACCCGGACCACATGGATGCAGGTAATACGCATGTGATAAAATACGATATCGATTATGTACAATTGTTTATAATCGTGACTGTGTACTAATTTCATAATTTTTTGCCAATGTAATGATAGGTGGGGGGTTGAGCATAGCCTCAAAAACACCCCCAACCACATGGTCGTCGCATTTCGTGACCAGTTAGACCAGTTGAGGGCTGACGAGGTATATTTGTTATATTCAACGGTGCAAAATGTTTTATATTAAATGTCCAATATGTTGCTAAGCTTGATTTTATTAAGTTATCTGTCTTTCAGTTCATCTGGCAGCCATATAGTGATGATTTGATAGGCAGACTCCCAGAGTACTGTCGCCAGGGGATGGAGTTGTGGCGGACGAGGTCGCCACTTATTTGTTTTGATGTGGTTGAGTGGCATTTTCCCGATCGCGTCCTGCGCCAGTTTGGATTCCGACAGTCGATTCCTGAGCATTGTCACACGGATGAGCGGTTGCACAAGTTGGATCGCCGGGGGAAGCCTGAGAGACGTTGGGCAGAATTTCATGCACCGTATTTACATAGGTGGGCAGCTCGCGCTGCACATGTTATCGGTGGTGAGTTGACCGAGGAGCGGATGAGCCACGACGACCCGTACATGGTGTGGTATCGTAGGCATTCCCGTATGTTGATTGGCAATCCAAGGAATCGGATTGCGCCTGAGGATGGATACCATGGATCAGGCTCTAGCATGGTGCTCATGGTAAGCTATTTGTTACTACGTTAATATAAACATAGCTGTTATGACTACAGTATTATCGATCAATCACTAATATATATATATATATGTATATATATATAATGTTTTGCAGACACGGTACGCGACAGCTATACATGATATAGCTTATCAGTATCTGTACATGCCGATTGAGGATTTATTGGACGCTGTCCATAGAGATATGCAGCGTATACGGCATCTGTCCCTGCAAACATTACAGACCATCGACGAGGTTGATCGGCTGGCACCGATCGACATTTCAGTTGGTGCGTCCCCACCTCCATGCGACCCACCGAGTACGTCCCCTCATTCAGCGCCGTCATCGTCCTGTGCACGCCCTACATCGGGCGGGCCATCTACATCGGTGCCACCGCCTGTACCATGTTGGCCATTAGACGCATCGATTCCATTTCCTGGTCCGTCATCATCCTATGCACCATCGCCACATGGGCTGCATACATTTAGGCCACCCCGGGGCCCGCCGGCCGCAGACACTCCTGCTCCTGATCCAGCATCATCGTTTGCGCCATCACCACATTTTGGGCCGTCTATATCCAGGCCAGTCATGTTCATGGATGATTATCAGACACCACCGCATGCGGTTATGCCATCATCTCTATCATCAGTCACCCCTGGGCCACCCTCACATTTTCCATCATTCGGGCCACCCATCGATGCAACCCCAGCCGATATAGCGCATCACACACCTCCGCATCAGCCGATGATGTCACAGGACATTAGTGTCGATGAGCATGCAGTACGACGCGGCAGTAGGAGACGAGGTAGGGGCAGAGCTAGAGTTGGAGATAGAGGTAGAGGTAGGGCTATGGACCATGGTGTACATCTACACCCCGGTGTAGATCAGCACGAGATCCACGATCATCCAGAGTTGGATCAGCAGCATGTTGATGGACGGCCCAGGAGAGTTCGGCGTCGGCCTCCATGCGGTACATAGGTACGTAGTTGTACATGTATAGTTTTAGGCCAGGCTATTGCCACCACATAGAATACTCTAAGCACCCCATTTAATTTATATTTTTAAGGTTTTATAAAACAATATAAAAATTTTTTATGAAAACTAATCACATAGTCTATTAGAAAACATTATTTCGGACAACTTAGTAAAATGAAGTTTTTCCAAAATCTATCATATAAATAGACTTTTTGGCAGTTTTTCATGGAAAATGAAATAGAGATTGTAAATGGCCAAAAAGTTTGCTTAAATGATAGATTTTGGAAAAAGTTTAATCTACAAAGTTATTCAAAATGATGTTTTCTAGTGAACAATATGATTAATTTTCATAAAAACCTTTTATATTTTCCATAAAACCTCAAAAAATGTACACTAATGGGGGGGAGGTTTGAGTATTTTATGTGGTGGCAATAGCCTCCCTCGTAGTTTAATGTTTTCTTTTTTGTGTCTTTAGTTTTTCAGGTACATGTATAGCAACATTCAATAGTGGTGGTCTTAATGAAGATGATGAAGATTGGTTAATTTGATACTAATTTAGTTGTCAAGTGTATATATTAGAGAGTTCTCCATGTGGCTTTATGTAACACACACACACTCTTTAGATTTGCACTTGCTAAATTGTATGTGAAATGCCTTCGTAATTGTGTCTGATGGTACATATCATCCGAAGATGATAGTTGTGGACTTTATTATATGTAAATACCACATGGATGGACCTCAATTGATATAATCATCAAAAGTTTATTTATTTATTTACTTTTTTTTGGGGGGGGAGGGGATGGGGGGGTTTTTCATGTTGAACACCTATTATACATGTCCATCATGGTCATGACCCAAAGTGAAGTTGATATAAAGAAAGATTTTCAGGGTTAGCTAGGCTAACCCTGTGTTAGTCAGATGCTTTATCAACCATGTTTGTTTTGTTCTGTTACACACTATTTAGTAATAAAAGTTCATGCTGTTTGCATATCGTTTATCAATACTTACTATTTTACTTGCTTGGATTTTTTTTTTGATGAAGTACTTGTTTGGATTTTCTTAGGCACACTTGCTTGATGGCTGCGGTTGTGCTGGTGCAAGTGTTGATTCAACCAAACAAAACTTGGCGGCTACATTTGTGAATGTTTAATGTTTAAACTTGGTGGTTACATTCTTATATGCATTGTTTTCTGTAATGTTAAATGTTTAATATTAGTGATTTATAATATCTTTTTCTATTTCAGCTTCGGCTGGAGTGTTATGTTATTTAAATGACCTGTTTTGTTCCAGTTAAAGCTAACTTATCTACACTTTTCAGATACGAAGTAAATTGTCTCCTATACTTGGAGATGCGAAAGCACCCCTTGACGTGATTGCATTGACTGCATTGTCATTCGGGTTGATATATGTGGGTTCCTGCAATGAAGAGGTTACGCAGGCGATTATATTTGCATTTATGGGCTGAAGTGAGTCAGAATTGGGGGATCCGCTAACTCGCCTTTTGCCTCTTGGCCTTAGTCTTCTATACCTTGTGAAGCAGGTGATTGAATATCTTATGGAAGCATGTATAGCAACATTCAATAGTGTTGGTCTTAATGAAGATGATGAAGATTGGTTAATTTGATACTAATTTAGTTGTTAAGTTTATATATTATAGAGTTCTCCAATTTTTTTTTTTTTATATTTTGAAGGTTACCAATAAATTGGAATTTGATTTGTACAGGTTTTTTTGATATAGTTGATAACTTGGGATGTCCATGTTTTTTTGATATAGAGTTTTGAAAGGTGATTTATCCGGTGTCAATGTGGTATCGGTTGAATCTTATATGGGTAATGATGTTGTGATTGGATAGTGTTGTGAGTTGCACAGGTTTTTCTGATTAGTCGATAACTTGGGATGTCCTGTTTACAGACGGGACCATGCCGAATTTTACATTGGGGTTTGTGCTGTTTAAAACAACCTTGTACAGTTTTGATATGTGATGTATTAGGTGTCTAATATGAAATCTGAATCTTATATGGGTAATGATGTTGTGATTGGATAGTGTTGTGAGTTGCACAGGTTTTTCTGATTAGTCGATAACTTGGGATGTCCTGTTTACAGACGGGACCATGCCGAATTTTACATTGGGGTTTGTGCTGTTTAAAACAACCTTGTACAGTTTTGATATGTGATGTATTAGGTGTCTAATATGAAATCTGAATCTTATATCGGTAATGATGTTGTGATTGGATAGTGTTGTGAGTTGCACAGGTTTTTCTGATTAGTCGATAACTTGGGATGTCCTGTTTACAGACGGGACTATGCCGAATTTTACATTGGGGTTTGTGCTGTTTAAAACAACCTTGTACAGTTTTGATATGTGATGTATTAGGTGTCTAATATGAAATATGAATCTTATATCGGTAATGATGTTGTAATTGGATAGTGTTGTGAGTTGCACAGGTTTTTCTGATTAGTCGATAACTTGGGATGTCCTGTTTACAGACGGGACCATGCCGAATTTTACATTGGGGTTTGTGCTGTTTAAAACAACATTGTACAGTTTTGATATGTGATGTATTAGGTGTCAATATGAAACATGAATCTTATATCGGTAATGATGTTGTGATTGGATAGTGTTGTCAGTTGCACAGGTTTTTCTGATTAGTCAATAACTTGAGATGTCCTGTTTACAGATGGGACCATGCCAAATTTTCCATTGGGGTGTGTTCTGTTTAAAACGACCTCGTACAATTTTGATATGTGATTTATTAGGTGTCACTGTGAATGTGAAATCTGAATCTTATATGAATAATGATGTTGTGATTGGATAGTGTTGTGAGTTACGCAGGTTTTTATGATAAATCGATAAATTGGGATGTCATGTTTACTGTTGGGACAATGCCGAATTTCACATTGGGGTTTGTGCTATTTAAAACAACCTTGTACAGTTTTGATATGTGATGTATTAGGTGTCAATATAAAATCTGAATGTTATATCGGTAATGATGTTGTGATTGGACAGTGTTGTGAGTTACGTATGTGTTTCTAATCAGTTGATAAGTTGGGATGTTTTGTTTATAGATGGGAATATGCCTGATTTGTCCTTCGCTCTCGGCCATGAAATAAATGGTTATTGTACCATGATTGTTTGTTTTGATTGTTTGAAGGTAATACGAGGAGTATTCAACTGATACATATATTTGTAGCAACTATTGTATATATTGTTTTATTGTTGATCAGAGTTTAAAGGCAAATCCGGGAAAATTCCGCATAGATGCATATGTGACATTATAATTGTTTTATTCAAGTCTCTACACTAATTTAATGCGTCAATAGGATTGTATTTTTTTCCCCTTTCATTTCCCTTCTGTTGTAAAGGACTAATCATGCATAAATTTTAGAATGCACTTAGATTTCTTGCTTTTATTTCGAGTACGAACTTGATATTACATACCCTCACCATGTCATAGATTGAACCGTAGCCCGAAGATGAAATTAACTGTTTTTATAAAACACAATTTTAGATTTGAGGGAAAATAACTACGTAGGCTCTTACTAAGAAAATGCCTTCTCTCCTGCGCAGGCTTGGCTAGACGATTTTACTCATCATAACATTGATGTCGCTTGCAATCTACGACATGTGGTCATTTTTATTATCGCTATCCTCCTCAAAGTACTGTACACATGGGAAGGATGTTGGAAATATTAATGCGCTTGAAAAATGTCAAAACTTTAAATCATCATCATAGCACCCTCATAAAAAATGGTTATTACCTGTGCATACCACCCGAAAGATCTGCACGAGTCTCAAACGTTTGCACTCCGTTGCATCAGGTATGAATCTTATCAGTTCCAATAGTTTTGCAAACTTTCCCAATATTTTATATCAGTATTTAACTTCTTATGTGACATTCATTCAGTATATCATAAAATTGCTTTTCTCGGATCTTGGTAAGTCTTCCTCCTTAAAGTTAAGTTGTGACTTATTAGTTGTCATTGTAAAATCTGAATCTTATATGGAGAATGACGTTGCCATTGGATAGTGATGTAAGATGTACATTTGAGAAATCGATAACTTAGAAAATGGTTATTAACTATACATACCACTCGAAAGATCTGCACGAGTCCCAAAAGTTCGCCCTCTATTGCATCAGGTATGAATCTTATCAGTATCAATATTTTTGCAATTTTTCCCAATATTTGATATTGTATTTAACCTCTTATGTGATATATCGTTCAGTATATCAGAAAAATGCTTTTCTCAGATATTGATAAGTCTTACTCCGAAAATTTAATCTGTGACTTATTAGTTGTCATTGTGAAATCTGAATCTTATATGGATAATAATGTTGGCATTGGATAGTGATGTAAGCTGTACATTTGACAAATCGATAACTTAGGATGGTATGTTTAGAGTAAGTACGTGTGAAAATAGTAATATGTTACGTTTCTACATATTTAGTTAGTTATTTACATAATAGTTGGATTTAATGGAAGAATAATGAGTAGTTGAAAGCGATCCTCCTATTCTTGATAATGAAGAAGTGTACAGATGGGTGAGTATGGACCAATCAACACAAATCAAGTGAAGAACGAATCTATAGTTGTAAATAAAGGTAAAGTTGTAGAAAGTTCATGCGCATTTTTTTCTACAATACATAAACATCATTTATGAATTGAAAGTAACAGAGATATTCATTTTATAATATGTAGAAAACATGTCAGATGAACAGAATGATACGAATGTTTGTAAACAGTAGTAGGATGGTATATATGGTGGTATAGAAGAACAACGATTGAGATCGAGATGGTGTTGCTCTTAATGAAGGCGGTGAAGATTGGTTAATTTGATATTAATTTATTTGTCAAGTTTAGATAATAGTGATTTTACATATGTTCCTACTTCCTAAATTTGAAAGTTGAGTTGTATATGTTTTCTTTGATCCCATGTCGATAAGTTGGGACACCCTGTTTACATACGGGATTATGTCGAATTTTACATTGGATTTTTGTTCTACTTAAAACGAATTGGTCGATTTTTGCTATGTGATTTATTAAGTATGTCATTGTGCAATTTGTGTAATGATGTGATTGGATAGTGATATGAGTTGTACGAGATTTTTTAATAAGTCGACACATTGGGGTTCAAGAAGTTCTTACTTTCATTAGCAATATCTCAGGTGGGGTTGCTGCTAGGGACTTCTACTTTCCTACCCTGTGTGAGAATGTCAATGCATACCTAACCTGGTGGCGCAGATATGGAGCAGAATGGAAACGATTTTTTTCCCGAAAATCCATGGGGCATCATATCTATTCTGGCTCTCATCTTCACAGTGTTACAGACCGTCTTTACTGTTCTTTCTTATTATTCTCACTAATCACTGCTTTATTTAATACGTGTTTTCTCCTACTCGGTGAATTTAAATCATGTATGCTGCTAGGAATAAGGGCAGAAAAGTGTAGGCTCTATCTATTGTTAAAAATAAATAAATAAAAATAAAAAAATCATGCCTGCTTTTGAATTGTGTTAAATAATAAGGGCACTTGTCTTTTGGTGTGCTTGGGGGTTTACTCTCGTGTTTTTGGGGTATATTGCTATCTTTCCTTAATAAAATACCCTTTTGTTGATAAAAAAATAAATAGTAAATAAATAAAATATGGGCACTACCCTTTTTTAGGGGAGAAGAGTAAATAAATAAAATAATAAGTAGAAGAAAGTTTTGAGCCACCCTATATTGCCACCCTAAAATATGGGCACGATCTTTCATTAGAGCCACTCAAGTTTTGAGCACTACCTTTTTTTATATAGAAACTCTTGAGCCAGATTGAGTGCAGAGTTTTGTCTTCGTACTGTTGTCCAAACTACTCGCATGAATAAGCATTTTTGTACTGATAAATCCTGATACCTAGTTTCTATTTGGCATTTGAAAATTTTTGATTTGGAAAAACTCCCAATATATTACTGCTATTTCATTGATAGAAATATGAAACAGCACTAAGAACCAGTAGAACGGCAATAGAAGGGAACTTACCTAATTTATTTTATTATTGTTTTTTTCCCTTTTTAAGGAGATCGATCCAATCGACGAAACCCCGCCAAAAAACCAATCAACCACTAGACAAAAACTAGATTGCAAAGAGTTTCTCTATATTGACCATTTTTTCCCAACATTATTGTCCACATCAGCAAACTGAGAGGAAAAAAAATATGTAGATTTCGAATCCTATGCGAATATGGATGTTTCTGTTTCCAAACTGAGAAAAGAGCACTCTACTCAAATCACTTACCAGTTAGTTGTATTGGATTCAGTTGAGTCGATTTACAGAGTCCCCAAAAGAAGTAATGGGAATATTGCTTTTCCGGCTTTTCCGGCAATTTATTTTATTCTATGTGATTCTGTTTGTTTAATGGTGAAAATATTTGTGCAGAGAAATTTAGAGAATTTTGGTGCCATCAACTAAGGAAACCCAGAAAAAAAAAGGTGAGGAATCTATCATTGGTGTTCTGCTTCATTAATGCAAGGAACTGTTTCTATTGTTAATTGAGAGTTATATAAGAATTCCCAGAAAATTTTGTGGTTCATATTCAATTTTTATGCACCTTTTAGAGAGAAGTTGGAACCGTCAAATGGTGCCTATGAATTGTCTATTTCTATGTCGGTTGGCAATTTATTTCACCTCTTTAAAGCTTTTTTTTTTTAATTTTACTTTTTAGTATAAATGTTCATTTTTGGGAAGCAAATTGCTTATACTCCCTTGAACTTCAGTATCCTTTGACTGTCTTTCTGGATCAAAATATCTGCTATGTGTTGCTATTGGGCCATGTGGATGAGTGTTGGTGTTGGGTCTTAAATCTATTTTTCCTTCGGCACTTTTTGCAGCAATTTTATAATCTTAGGAAATGGGATGCCTGGTATCAACGCCAAGGGTTTCAGGAGGGATTAGGAGTAAGCCTGGAAAGGTTGGGGAAATAGTCGTCTTTGTTCCTGGATTAAGGATTCCAAAACCTATTGACTTCTCCCAGCCACTTGGTGATGCTTTATCCAAGAGTTTAATCGAGCGTCTATCTGCTCTTAGGACTCGGATTGTTGTTATGGCAGGCCAAGAAGAACCCATGTCTGCAAAACCTAGAAGAACAGCTACACAACATGGTTTGTTGAGTTATGGACTTACCTGAGGTATTTCTGGTTGTGGTTAAAGAGATGAATTATTAATAAGAGTGGCTTGTTATGCAGGAGGTTCAAGCTTAGCTGATCTTTAGCAGGCTCTGGAAGATTACCTGCCTGTCCTGTTGGGACTAGTACAAAATGGTATGTACTTGAAAAACCATACATCTATTCTATATAAACATAACCATTTGTTGGCTTTTTTACTGATATATATACAAAAGGGCAGATAGTCCATGGGAAAATAAACCAGATATCTAGTGGTTTACTGTCACAGAGGGAGGCAGGGATCCTGCTAATTCTTTTACATTTTCTCCTAGAAACATCTCGATTCTTCCAGCTAAACCAACTTATCTAAATAGTTTTGTTTTCTTTAGGTTTTGTTTGGTTACTGAGAAAACAGAGGCAAAGAAAAGAAAACAAAATTAAGATTTATGTTTTCTTATGTCTTTGTTTGTCAGAAATGAAAAATTCAACTCAACTAAGCCAAATAGTTGAATTAGGCTCCATTGGTTGGAGTTTTTTGTTTTCTCAGGTCCCAAAAGATAAACCCTAGGATTTAAAACTTCAAGTTCTTTGCTTCTCCTACCTTATTTTAGAATGAAAATGTGTCTTAAAATAGAACTTGGAAGATGTCATTCCATTTTAAGCATGTTTTCCTGGTGTAACATAGGCCCTAACCTTTATTTAATCACATGATACAGAAAGCCACCTCCAACATATGTTGCAATTTGTTTGGGCAAATCAGGAGGATTATGCAGAGGTGAGACCTGAAGACCCAGATATGGATCCATTATCTTACGCCATGCAACATCTTTGAATCCCCTTCTTTCCATCAGAAAAGATTTGCTGATCTAAACCAACGTCTTTGCAGGAAACAGCTATGTCAAATTCTTGGTATGAGGTATTGTCTGTTTTGCACTTGATGGCCATGCTATCGTTATCACAAGCCAATACATTGCTTCTTCCTAAAAAAACTGCTGATAGTTATCAATCAAAAGTATCAGAAGGTGAGTATCTATTATGAGGTTAACTGCTCACTTATTAGCAATTATGATAACTGGTAACTATGAATTGTTGTAGGTGATCTAGAATTTTTTTTTTTTTTTCGATAAGTGATCTAGATCATTTTTGTTATTCTTGGTACAGTGAGCTAAGAAAGCACATAGTATGATTATTTTTCCCCTGCGATTAGTTTGAACCCTTTAATGAGTTTACAGTATCGCCTCTTTTTGACTTGTGGAGGCTTGACTGATACCATCCTTTTTAGTTATGGCCCCATTTGTGATATTCCCTTGTAACGAATTTTTCCATTCAGCCATGGATTTAGGGAAAATCATATCTTTTGATTGAAACATTATGATAGATAACTTTTCTGCATTTAAAAAAAAAAAATAAAAAAAAACATTACAGATGTGGAAGTGTAGGTCTGTTGAGCATTGATTGTGTGACAACACTTGGTCATTAACTATCCACCATTGCTGCCTTTGTTTTGAAATGACTCATGAAAAATTCCAAGATGAACATGTATTTTAATGGAAGAATACTTGCATTTGCATTAGAGGTTCTAATCATCTTTGTGTCTTTTCTACATATGTATTACATTACACATTTCCTAGATGGGGCCCATCATATAATTGGTTATACTAAGCTCTCCTGAGCTGAATGCTTGCTTCAGGGTTGAACTATACAGTTAGACACATACTCGGATTTTTTTTATTGTCTACTGGTCACCCCACATGAAACTTTTCCAGTGATCAGACTAAAGCTATTATTTATTTATTTACTTTTTAATTTTTTGTGTATCAGAGAGCAGACGAGCTTCTATTGATATTTTTTTGAAGGCAGCAGGATATTTGGATTTCGCTGTCCAACTTGTTCTCCCTCAGTTCCCCCCTGAACTCAGGTTGGCACACGAACTTATTGCTTTATACATTACTGCATGCCAACCTTTCTTTTATTCTTATGAGTTACAACATTCTTCCTGCTTTTCAAGGTCAAATTGACAACTGCAACTACTGCTTATTGTAGGAAAGATCTACCACTAGACCTGGCAGAAGGAGTGCTACAAGCCCTTTCCCTGCAAGCACTTGGCCACGTATACCTTAATATTTGGCACCCAACCATTCCCTTTGTAATATTTTGGAGCTATTCCATATTTTATTGGATATCTCGTTCCATATTTTTCAAAGAAGACAGTTAATTTGAAATGGAACAAGAACTATTATTTGACCAACAAAAAATTAGGAATGATACAATCAGCTGCGAAGGCCGGACATTCGCGCTGTTTTTTTGGTGCATGCCGCACAGTGGTTTCCTCTTGTTAGGGAATAGGAAGTCTCAAAAAAGGAGTGTCAAGATTGATATTTGGTTACTCCAAGTAGGACTAGGAAATATTTAAAAGGTGATTTTGTACCCTTGTATTCATATTTAATGGTTCCAATTAGACTGCAACTCTGTATTCTCTCCTCTCTTCAACTCTCCACTCTCTCCTCCCTCTGTGAGGCCTTCCGTCTCCAGTCTCCAGTCTCCAGTCTCCAGTCTCTCTAAGCGTAGTACCCTTAAACAAAGCGTATACCAACGAGGACGGCGAGCCTTCTATCTGTCTCTCTCTGCGTGTAGAAGCTCCCTTCTCTTCCCTAGTTCTGAAAGTTGAAAATTTTTTTTTTTTTTTTTAAAAAAAAAAAATTTTAAAATCAAGAATTGTTTAATATTTTGTTCAGCTTTATATACTGGAAAAAAATTGGTGTCATATGTTCTTCTTAGTTGAATTATATGACTATCTACACGCATAAATATTTATGCATGGTATTTGCTTTTTTTTTTTTTTTTTGATGATGAATGGGCAAACCCTGTGCCCATGTAAGACCCCCACAACCATATGGACCAGTTAGGATCAAGGCCTATGAGAACCATGGAGACCTTATTTGGGTAGCCCCAAGGAGATAGCAAGAGTTGAACCTCCCCTTTCTGTGGTAGGGTCCCTTGCCATTTGGTCCCTTGCCATTTGAATCAGATGTTAATTCTGTTTGGTGTTAATACTGTTTGGAATGAAACGGTTTGCTTGTTAGCGTGAATTGAGAGAAAAATATGGCTGATTCTTTGTAGGATTTTGGGGGAAAAAATGTCTAAAGTGGTGTGCAACTCTAACTGCATGTGTCTGTCTCATTATTTTATTCAGTTTAATCCCAAAATCTAGGAAATTAGAGAAGGAAAGTTGCAGCTACTGAAAAATAATTATTTTTTTCTTCTGATCGAAATTTGACTTATGTTAGATTACAAAAATGATTTGTATGGCTATGTGATAGTAGTGGAATGCTATATAAGTTGTGTGTATTGTTTGCCGTCGGTACGGTAGCCTAGTGGCATTTTGCCAAACTTGTTAGTGAGTGATCTCGGGTTCCAGCTTATGGAGAAGCATTGATATCCATTTGTTGATATTAAAGGGGGGTTCGAGGTAACGGTGGTTGGTTTCATTGATTTTTTTTTTTTAAAAAAATGGGAATTTGTGTGCATTCTTGTGTCATTCAGCTTTCAAGTGTCATTAAATTCTCATTAGATACAAATTGACATTCTTGTTCAGTTATTGTACTGCTATTTCTACTTTTCTTGTAACTATTACTGCTATTTTTTTTCTTTTATTATTATTATTATTATTATTATTATTTGTACAATTCTTCACTGTACTGTTCTTTGGTGTTTTAACTTTTAAGTGTTTGTGTGATCGTTTTAGTTCCTTTTCCTTCCATTTTGGATCTGACTTGCTCATTTCTTGTCTAATAACCCTTTGTATACCTCAAAATCCTTCAATTTTTTTATTTTATTTTTTTCCTTCGATTCTTTTGGGAAAGATGTGAATTTTTTTTTTCTTTTTTTTTTTTGCAACTATTTAAATAATATACAATCCATTACGTTCTTATCATATAAATAGCCTCAGTTGGAGGCTGACCAGCCGCAAAATAGACTTTTATATTATCCAAAGCTGTACAAACAGCCTAAAACTCTAATTCTACTACCATCTGTTACCTTCTCACCTTTCTCGAAGTTAAAAATCTTGAATTCTTGTACCATCTGTCACCTTCTCACCATTCTCTAAGTAGAAGCTCAAAATTTTAGTCCTTGCTGATCTAGACTTTACAGAGTGGTTACATAAACTATTGTTACTGTCCCTTCTTGCAGCCATTTAATCTGGACTTTTGCTTATCCTTTCTTCATTCAAAACCGGCCTATCATGTTTACCAACACACACCCTGTCAAGCTTTCCCAATTCCTAATTCCCCAGAAACAATCAAATTTGCTGCTGCAAGTGATCCTGTTGCACCTTTTATTTTTTACCTTAAGAGAGATATCAGCGTATATTATCTTATTTAACACCTTAAATTCTTTCTTCAAAGCTTTTAGTTTTTTCACAATCCTGCACATAGACAATAGAAACAAACTTAGCATTATCCTTCTAAATTGAAAGGCCTTATTATCATTATCATTATCATTATCATTATTATTATTATTATTATTATTATTTTTATTTTTGAAAGGCCTTATTCCCAACTGAACTCTCGTTGAGCATAGACATGACAACTGGACTATGCTCTAATGCCTGAGGTGGCAAGAACTCAGCTTCTGAAGTAATTAATTCCAGAACCCAGTGATGATTTACCTCGACTTTGTCCAGCATGATCATAATTCTTCTATCATTTTTTTGATTAGTACTCTAAGAAAAAATACATCCCTTTCCCTTTGTTCGTGGGCGAAATCGACGTGGAGTCAACGAGGCCCACATGGGTCGTAGTCCATGGAGGTTGGCCATGCGAAGTGGCTAGATAGTTGTTGGAATCATAGTGGGCCACCCTAAGGGGGGTCATCGATATAGGACCCCTTGGAAGGGATTGTTGGTGGATCGACATGGAGGAAAGCTGATAATAGTAGGAAGTTCCTCGGAGAGGAACTTCGTCTTTAACTGTGTAAAGTGAGGGGATGGTTGGAGCGACCAAGTCGGAGGAGAGAGAGAAGCAGCCTGATAGCAGTGTGAGGGAAATGAGAGGGCAGTGAGGTCCGCGACCTCGAGGCGTAATTGCAGCCGGAGGGTTCTAGTCCAATAGAACCTTGGAGATATATTTGGAGAAAAGGTAAGGAAGTGGGGTCGACCCGCCTTCCTTCCTTGGTGGTGATCCGATCCCGTTGTGGGGTTTTGGATGTCATGGTGGTATGTGGGATGGTATTGATGATGGTGGTGATGTTGGATAAGTGATAGTGGTTAAGGTGGAGTGTTGGAATGTTGGTATGTTAGAAGGTTGAGGCAGAAGGCCTTAGTGGTGGGTCGCCGAGTTGGTGTGTTGGCTCACCAGGTTTCACTCGGTTTCGTCCCCTTCTTCCTCTCTTGGTCCCCCTTCCTTCTCTTGATCTCCCCCGAGAATGGGGGCAAAGATGGCCTTTTATAGTGGTGGAGTCTAGGATAACCTAGCAGGGTGAGTAGGGTAGGTGGGTAGGTAGGGTAATGGGGGCAGTAGGCCTAGGCTCACAATAGGCCTGTTGCGGTGATGCCGTGTGCATGGTCGCCCATACCGTGTCAGGCCAGGCGACCATGCCGTGTCAGGCGGTGATGTGACCGGTCGCGTTCCCTCAACTGCCATCAGACTGACTAAGGCAGGTTCGCTGATTCCCAATACCATGGGAGCGACCCGTACCTTAGAGAACCTTCTCTCTAGCCACCAAACCAAGATCCTCCAACCATCCCAATGAGAACCTAGGTCAAGGTCGACGATCTTGCCCAAACACCAAGCTCAAGATTGAGCTCCCCAGGTACTGCCCGACCTGGGCAGGCATGGCGCCAGGGTGTAGTGCCACTATGGCACTCCAAGTGGACCGTGTCAGGCCGACAACTTGGCTCCCGCTGCGCGATGCAGCAGGCATCCGACCCGAAGGGGGCACGAGGACCCACCCCGAGATAGCTCGGGCAACTCGACAAAGGAGGCATCCATCCGGAGATGGGCAGCCTCGATGAGCTGTGACGTACTCACCGAGGGTACTTAAGCCAAAGAAGGCACTAAGCAAGAGCTATGCCGAAGGCCACTGGCGACTTATGATTGGCGAGCTATACCATAGGCTAATAGCGACTTAAGATGGCGAGTTAAGCATCCTTCCGGAGAAGGGCATCTCCGACAAGGGAGGTAACCATTCGGAGATGGGTGAGATATGCCATAGGCTGATAGCGACTTAAGATGGCGATATCGGAGTCGACCTTGGTACCATCGCGAGGCGAGGTAAAGGCAATAAACAATATCGGTGACCTCGTAGGGCGAGATCGGCGACCTTCTGAGAGGTATGTGAGATATGGTGCCTTAGAATATTAGGAATGAGGCCACGTCACTAAAGTAGTGGGCATGTGTCAAGTGCGGCATCAGGCCATATGGCGACCTTCCATTGGATTGGAAGGTCACGTGGCAGCTTATCATCGATTTGACGTGGTTGATGCGATCTATGTATAAACATTAGCCCCCATGCTTACATGTGGGTCGCGAACGGGAGTCACGTGTAAGCATGTGACGTGGATGTTTGACTTGATTCCTGTTGAGATGTTGCCATGTCGCTGCAGATGTGGTTTGAGTCGACCATCTTCCTTGTAGAGTTGTTGGTTTGTGGTATCGACATTAATTGTGCTGTTGAGGCAAGGCGACCTCTAGGGCAATATGATGGGTCGCATCATGTGAAGTGTTGAGGCGATGTAGGGTCGGGTATACAGTATGACACTTCTAGAGATGGCTTGAGCATTTCCCCGGAGGAAGACGTTGTCGAGGGTATCTAGGCCGAGAGCATTAGGTAGATTGATTGAGAATCATCTCGATCAATTATGGCCTCTTTTGGCATAGAAGTTCCCGTCCTATCTCTTCAGAAGATTGAAGAAAATGATATGGCCAATGTCGCCAAAATGTTCGTTGGAAGCGATGCTGCCAGCATTGGGAAAGGTGACGCAGCCAATGTTGGAAAGAGCGACACGACGTGGCCAATGTTGGAAAAGGCGATGCGGCCAATGTTGGAAAGGGCGACGCGACGTGGCCAATGTTGGAAAAGAAGACACGACGCGGCCAATGTTGGAAAAGGCGATGCGGTTGATGTTGGAAAAGGCAACACGACGTAGCCAATGTTGGAAGAGGCAACCCAGCCAATGTTAGAAGAGGTGACCCAGCTACTGTTGGAAAAAGCAATGCGGCCAATGTTGGAAAGAACAACACGACATGGCTAATGTTGGAAAAGGCGACGCGACCAATGTCAGAAAGCGGCCAAGGTCGACGCGACCCAACCAATGTTTGGAAAAGGCGATGTAGTCACTGTTGGAAAAAGCGATGCGGCTAATGTTGGAAAGAACACGACGTAGCCAATGTTGGAAAAGGCGACGCGGCCAAGGTCGACGCGACCTAGCCAATGTTGGAAAACGCGATGTAGCCACTGTTGGAAAAAGCGATGTGTCCAATGTTGGAAATAACACGACATGGCCAATGTTGGAAAAGGCGACGCGGCCAAGGTCGACGCGACCTAGCCAATGTTGGAAAACGCGATGTAGCCACTGTTGGAAAAAGCGATGTGTCCAATGTTGGAAAGAACACGACATGGCCAATGTTGGAAAAGGCGACGCGGCCAAGGTCGACGCGACCCAACCAATATTGGAAAAGGCGGTGTAGTCACTGTTGGAAAAGGCGATGTAGCCAATGTTGGAAAGAACACGACATGACCAATGTTGGAAAAGGCGACGCGGCCAAGGTCGACGCGACCCAGCCAATATTGGAAAAGGCGGTGTAGTCACTGTTGGAAAAGGCGATGCAGCCAATGTTGGAAAGAACACGACACATGGCCACTGTTGGAAGAGGCCCAGCCAAGGTCGACGCGACCAATGTCGAAAGCAGCCAAGGTCGACGCTACCCAACCAATGTTAGAGGGGGCGACGCACCCATTGTCGATAAGGGCGATACAGCTATTGCCTCAAGAATAGCGAAAGATGATGGTTGGGTGTTTCATTCTATACTTACGGGAGTTGTGTGGTGATTTACTTCAATGATCACCTTAGATAAACCGATGGTAGAGTCATTCAGACTAAGCAGCAATTTGGAGACGTGCATACCCAGCAGCCATAGGCGTGCTAGCAACCATCCGGAGTTGGGCCTATTAAGCGACCATCTGGATTCGGGCGAGTTTGAACAGCCATCCAAGGACGGGCATGCTAGGTGACCTTCCAAAGCTGGGCGCACCAAGCAACCATTCAGAGTTGGGCAAACTAAGAAGCCATCCGGAGATGGGCATGCTAAGTGGCCGTCTGAAATCAGGTGTGCTAGGCAGCCATTTGGAGTTGGACGAGCCAAGAAGCCATTCGAGGATGGGCATGTTAAACTGCCAACCAGAGTTGGGTATGCTAAGCAGCCATCCGAAATAGGTGAGCTTAGCAGCCATCGGGCGAGCTGAGCATACTTCCAAAGAAATAGCATCTCCGACAAGGGAGGCTTCCACCCTGAGTGGTATTCTCATTAAAGATGGGAAAGTTGTTGGTTTTGGTAGCCCCGGAGGGTCGAAGTAGAGCCCATCCTGAGTGGCATTCTCATTAAAGATGGGATACTTGGAGAAGTTCTGCACCCTTGCCACCTCATCGTAAAAGTTGTTCATGGATCTTATGGATCGGGTCGTAAGGTGGAAGCCGACTGAGGATGAGTTAGCAGGAAACGAGGGCGACCTTGTAGCTATAGTCGTGAGAGATTGAGCTGCTGAGGCATTGACAAAGTGGTCTGTCTTGTTATGTGGCCACAAGAGGTCGTTGTTTTGTCGACCTAGTAGTGAACGTAATCCACATTGTTCTTGGAAGGCTGGCGCAGATTGCCATGTCAGCGATGTGTAAGTACCCTCGGAAGGTATGTTATGTCGGATAGCCTCGTAAGGAATGGATGCTATAGATGATTGCATCAACGATAAATAAGTACCCGGGGGGTATACCATGATAAGTAGCCCCAGAAGGCGTCAGTGTAATAGATCACCATATCGATGACGAATATGGAGGGCGAGTCACCAAGGTGACTTACTTCTAGTTGAACTCAGAATGGATGGAACCCTTAGCGAGTTCTCTTGCAAGGACCTCCAAGATCTGGCTGTCATGGAGGGCAGTCAACGTTGCGCCATGAACATGAGGGACGTCTATAAACCATTGTTGCTGAGACTGTTGGTTCTGAGAAGATCGTTGTTGAGGTTAGGACTCATTGGTTTTCTTCAGAAGGCTGTTGAAACTCCAGTTGCAATGTTGGACTCGGCAAGGTCCCCAGTGTTAGGTAGCCATATCGCATGTACCACCTCCCCAGCGGAGTCGCCAAAATGTTCGTGGGCGAAATCGACGTGGAGTCAACGAGGCCCACATGGGTCGTAGTCCATGGAGGTTGGCCATGCGAAGTGGCTAGATAGTTGTTGGAATCATAGTGGGCCACCCTAAGGGGGGTCATCGATATAGGACCCCTTGGAAGGGATTGTTGGTGGATCGACATGGAGGAAAGCTGATAATAGTAGGAAGTTCCTCGGAGAGGAACTTCGTCTTTAACTGTGTAAAGTGAGGGGATGGTTGGAGCGACCAAGTCGGAGGAGAGAGAGAAGCAGCCTGATAGCAGTGTGAGGGAAATGAGAGGGCAGTGAGGTCCGCGACCTCGAGGCGTAATTGCAGCCGGAGGGTTCTAGTCCAATAGAACCTTGGAGATATATTTGGAGAAAAGGTAAGGAAGTGGGGTCGACCCGCCTTCCTTCCTTGGTGGTGATCCGATCCCGTTGTGGGGTTTTGGATGTCATGGTGGTATGTGGGATGGTATTGATGATGGTGGTGATGTTGGATAAGTGATAGTGGTTAAGGTGGAGTGTTGGAATGTTGGTATGTTAGAAGGTTGAGGCAGAAGGCCTTAGTGGTGGGTCGCCGAGTTGGTGTGTTGGCTCACCAGGTTTCACTCGGTTTCGTCCCCTTCTTCCTCTCTTGGTCCCCCTTCCTTCTCTTGATCTCCCCCGAGAATGGGGGCAAAGATGGCCTTTTATAGTGGTGGAGTCTAGGATAACCTAGCAGGGTGAGTAGGGTAGGTGGGTAGGTAGGGTAATGGGGGCAGTAGGCCTAGGCTCACAATAGGCCTGTTGCGGTGATGCCGTGTGCATGGTCGCCCATACCGTGTCAGGCCAGGCGACCATGCCGTGTCAGGCGGTGATGTGACCGGTCGCGTTCCCTCAACTGCCATCAGACTGACTAAGGCAGGTTCGCTGATTCCCAATACCATGGGAGCGACCCGTACCTTAGAGAACCTTCTCTCTAGCCACCAAACCAAGATCCTCCAACCATCCCAATGAGAACCTAGGTCAAGGTCGACGATCTTGCCCAAACACCAAGCTCAAGATTGAGCTCCCCAGGTACTGCCCGACCTGGGCAGGCATGGCGCCAGGGTGTAGTGCCACTATGGCACTCCAAGTGGACCGTGTCAGGCCGACAACTTGGCTCCCGCTGCGCGATGCAGCAGGCATCCGACCCGAAGGGGGCACGAGGACCCACCCCGAGATAGCTCGGGCAACTCGACAAAGGAGGCATCCATCCGGAGATGGGCAGCCTCGATGAGCTGTGACGTACTCACCGAGGGTACTTAAGCCAAAGAAGGCACTAAGCAAGAGCTATGCCGAAGGCCACTGGCGACTTATGATTGGCGAGCTATACCATAGGCTAATAGCGACTTAAGATGGCGAGTTAAGCATCCTTCCGGAGAAGGGCATCTCCGACAAGGGAGGTAACCATTCGGAGATGGGTGAGATATGCCATAGGCTGATAGCGACTTAAGATGGCGATATCGGAGTCGACCTTGGTACCATCGCGAGGCGAGGTAAAGGCAATAAACAATATCGGTGACCTCGTAGGGCGAGATCGGCGACCTTCTGAGAGGTATGTGAGATATGGTGCCTTAGAATATTAGGAATGAGGCCACGTCACTAAAGTAGTGGGCATGTGTCAAGTGCGGCATCAGGCCATATGGCGACCTTCCATTGGATTGGAAGGTCACGTGGCAGCTTATCATCGATTTGACGTGGTTGATGCGATCTATGTATAAACATTAGCCCCCATGCTTACATGTGGGTCGCGAACGGGAGTCACGTGTAAGCATGTGACGTGGATGTTTGACTTGATTCCTGTTGAGATGTTGCCATGTCGCTGCAGATGTGGTTTGAGTCGACCATCTTCCTTGTAGAGTTGTTGGTTTGTGGTATCGACATTAATTGTGCTGTTGAGGCAAGGCGACCTCTAGGGCAATATGATGGGTCGCATCATGTGAAGTGTTGAGGCGATGTAGGGTCGGGTATACAGTATGACACTTCTAGAGATGGCTTGAGCATTTCCCCGGAGGAAGACGTTGTCGAGGGTATCTAGGCCGAGAGCATTAGGTAGATTGATTGAGAATCATCTCGATCAATTATGGCCTCTTTTGGCATAGAAGTTCCCGTCCTATCTCTTCAGAAGATTGAAGAAAATGATATGGCCAATGTCGCCAAAATGTTCGTTGGAAGCGATGCTGCCAGCATTGGGAAAGGTGACGCAGCCAATGTTGGAAAGAGCGACACGACGTGGCCAATGTTGGAAAAGGCGATGCGGCCAATGTTGGAAAGGGCGACGCGACGTGGCCAATGTTGGAAAAGAAGACACGACGCGGCCAATGTTGGAAAAGGCGATGCGGTTGATGTTGGAAAAGGCAACACGACGTAGCCAATGTTGGAAGAGGCAACCCAGCCAATGTTAGAAGAGGTGACCCAGCTACTGTTGGAAAAAGCAATGCGGCCAATGTTGGAAAGAACAACACGACATGGCTAATGTTGGAAAAGGCGACGCGACCAATGTCAGAAAGCGGCCAAGGTCGACGCGACCCAACCAATGTTTGGAAAAGGCGATGTAGTCACTGTTGGAAAAAGCGATGCGGCTAATGTTGGAAAGAACACGACGTAGCCAATGTTGGAAAAGGCGACGCGGCCAAGGTCGACGCGACCTAGCCAATGTTGGAAAACGCGATGTAGCCACTGTTGGAAAAAGCGATGTGTCCAATGTTGGAAATAACACGACATGGCCAATGTTGGAAAAGGCGACGCGGCCAAGGTCGACGCGACCTAGCCAATGTTGGAAAACGCGATGTAGCCACTGTTGGAAAAAGCGATGTGTCCAATGTTGGAAAGAACACGACATGGCCAATGTTGGAAAAGGCGACGCGGCCAAGGTCGACGCGACCCAACCAATATTGGAAAAGGCGGTGTAGTCACTGTTGGAAAAGGCGATGTAGCCAATGTTGGAAAGAACACGACATGACCAATGTTGGAAAAGGCGACGCGGCCAAGGTCGACGCGACCCAGCCAATATTGGAAAAGGCGGTGTAGTCACTGTTGGAAAAGGCGATGCAGCCAATGTTGGAAAGAACACGACACATGGCCACTGTTGGAAGAGGCCCAGCCAAGGTCGACGCGACCAATGTCGAAAGCAGCCAAGGTCGACGCTACCCAACCAATGTTAGAGGGGGCGACGCACCCATTGTCGATAAGGGCGATACAGCTATTGCCTCAAGAATAGCGAAAGATGATGGTTGGGTGTTTCATTCTATACTTACGGGAGTTGTGTGGTGATTTACTTCAATGATCACCTTAGATAAACCGATGGTAGAGTCATTCAGACTAAGCAGCAATTTGGAGACGTGCATACCCAGCAGCCATAGGCGTGCTAGCAACCATCCGGAGTTGGGCCTATTAAGCGACCATCTGGATTCGGGCGAGTTTGAACAGCCATCCAAGGACGGGCATGCTAGGTGACCTTCCAAAGCTGGGCGCACCAAGCAACCATTCAGAGTTGGGCAAACTAAGAAGCCATCCGGAGATGGGCATGCTAAGTGGCCGTCTGAAATCAGGTGTGCTAGGCAGCCATTTGGAGTTGGACGAGCCAAGAAGCCATTCGAGGATGGGCATGTTAAACTGCCAACCAGAGTTGGGTATGCTAAGCAGCCATCCGAAATAGGTGAGCTTAGCAGCCATCGGGCGAGCTGAGCATACTTCCAAAGAAATAGCATCTCCGACAAGGGAGGCTTCCACCCTGAGTGGTATTCTCATTAAAGATGGGAAAGTTGTTGGTTTTGGTAGCCCCGGAGGGTCGAAGTAGAGCCCATCCTGAGTGGCATTCTCATTAAAGATGGGATACTTGGAGAAGTTCTGCACCCTTGCCACCTCATCGTAAAAGTTGTTCATGGATCTTATGGATCGGGTCGTAAGGTGGAAGCCGACTGAGGATGAGTTAGCAGGAAACGAGGGCGACCTTGTAGCTATAGTCGTGAGAGATTGAGCTGCTGAGGCATTGACAAAGTGGTCTGTCTTGTTATGTGGCCACAAGAGGTCGTTGTTTTGTCGACCTAGTAGTGAACGTAATCCACATTGTTCTTGGAAGGCTGGCGCAGATTGCCATGTCAGCGATGTGTAAGTACCCTCGGAAGGTATGTTATGTCGGATAGCCTCGTAAGGAATGGATGCTATAGATGATTGCATCAACGATAAATAAGTACCCGGGGGGTATACCATGATAAGTAGCCCCAGAAGGCGTCAGTGTAATAGATCACCATATCGATGACGAATATGGAGGGCGAGTCACCAAGGTGACTTACTTCTAGTTGAACTCAGAATGGATGGAACCCTTAGCGAGTTCTCTTGCAAGGACCTCCAAGATCTGGCTGTCATGGAGGGCAGTCAACGTTGCGCCATGAACATGAGGGACGTCTATAAACCATTGTTGCTGAGACTGTTGGTTCTGAGAAGATCGTTGTTGAGGTTAGGACTCATTGGTTTTCTTCAGAAGGCTGTTGAAACTCCAGTTGCAATGTTGGACTCGGCAAGGTCCCCAGTGTTAGGTAGCCATATCGCATGTACCACCTCCCCAGCGGAGTCGCCAAAATGTTCGTGGGCGAAATCGACGTGGAGTCAACGAGGCCCACATGGGTCGTAGTCCATGGAGGTTGGCCATGCGAAGTGGCTAGATAGTTGTTGGAATCATAGTGGGCCACCCTAAGGGGGGTCATCGATATAGGACCCCTTGGAAGGGATTGTTGGTGGATCGACATGGAGGAAAGCTGATAATAGTAGGAAGTTCCTCGGAGAGGAACTTCGTCTTTAACTGTGTAAAGTGAGGGGATGGTTGGAGCGACCAAGTCGGAGGAGAGAGAGAAGCAGCCTGATAGCAGTGTGAGGGAAATGAGAGGGCAGTGAGGTCCGCGACCTCGAGGCGTAATTGCAGCCGGAGGGTTCTAGTCCAATAGAACCTTGGAGATATATTTGGAGAAAAGGTAAGGAAGTGGGGTCGACCCGCCTTCCTTCCTTGGTGGTGATCCGATCCCGTTGTGGGGTTTTGGATGTCATGGTGGTATGTGGGATGGTATTGATGATGGTGGTGATGTTGGATAAGTGATAGTGGTTAAGGTGGAGTGTTGGAATGTTGGTATGTTAGAAGGTTGAGGCAGAAGGCCTTAGTGGTGGGTCGCCGAGTTGGTGTGTTGGCTCACCAGGTTTCACTCGGTTTCGTCCCCTTCTTCCTCTCTTGGTCCCCCTTCCTTCTCTTGATCTCCCCCGAGAATGGGGGCAAAGATGGCCTTTTATAGTGGTGGAGTCTAGGATAACCTAGCAGGGTGAGTAGGGTAGGTGGGTAGGTAGGGTAATGGGGGCAGTAGGCCTAGGCTCACAATAGGCCTGTTGCGGTGATGCCGTGTGCATGGTCGCCCATACCGTGTCAGGCCAGGCGACCATGCCGTGTCAGGCGGTGATGTGACCGGTCGCGTTCCCTCAACTGCCATCAGACTGACTAAGGCAGGTTCGCTGATTCCCAATACCATGGGAGCGACCCGTACCTTAGAGAACCTTCTCTCTAGCCACCAAACCAAGATCCTCCAACCATCCCAATGAGAACCTAGGTCAAGGTCGACGATCTTGCCCAAACACCAAGCTCAAGATTGAGCTCCCCAGGTACTGCCCGACCTGGGCAGGCATGGCGCCAGGGTGTAGTGCCACTATGGCACTCCAAGTGGACCGTGTCAGGCCGACAACTTGGCTCCCGCTGCGCGATGCAGCAGGCATCCGACCCGAAGGGGGCACGAGGACCCACCCCGAGATAGCTCGGGCAACTCGACAAAGGAGGCATCCATCCGGAGATGGGCAGCCTCGATGAGCTGTGACGTACTCACCGAGGGTACTTAAGCCAAAGAAGGCACTAAGCAAGAGCTATGCCGAAGGCCACTGGCGACTTATGATTGGCGAGCTATACCATAGGCTAATAGCGACTTAAGATGGCGAGTTAAGCATCCTTCCGGAGAAGGGCATCTCCGACAAGGGAGGTAACCATTCGGAGATGGGTGAGATATGCCATAGGCTGATAGCGACTTAAGATGGCGATATCGGAGTCGACCTTGGTACCATCGCGAGGCGAGGTAAAGGCAATAAACAATATCGGTGACCTCGTAGGGCGAGATCGGCGACCTTCTGAGAGGTATGTGAGATATGGTGCCTTAGAATATTAGGAATGAGGCCACGTCACTAAAGTAGTGGGCATGTGTCAAGTGCGGCATCAGGCCATATGGCGACCTTCCATTGGATTGGAAGGTCACGTGGCAGCTTATCATCGATTTGACGTGGTTGATGCGATCTATGTATAAACATTAGCCCCCATGCTTACATGTGGGTCGCGAACGGGAGTCACGTGTAAGCATGTGACGTGGATGTTTGACTTGATTCCTGTTGAGATGTTGCCATGTCGCTGCAGATGTGGTTTGAGTCGACCATCTTCCTTGTAGAGTTGTTGGTTTGTGGTATCGACATTAATTGTGCTGTTGAGGCAAGGCGACCTCTAGGGCAATATGATGGGTCGCATCATGTGAAGTGTTGAGGCGATGTAGGGTCGGGTATACAGTATGACACTTCTAGAGATGGCTTGAGCATTTCCCCGGAGGAAGACGTTGTCGAGGGTATCTAGGCCGAGAGCATTAGGTAGATTGATTGAGAATCATCTCGATCAATTATGGCCTCTTTTGGCATAGAAGTTCCCGTCCTATCTCTTCAGAAGATTGAAGAAAATGATATGGCCAATGTCGCCAAAATGTTCGTTGGAAGCGATGCTGCCAGCATTGGGAAAGGTGACGCAGCCAATGTTGGAAAGAGCGACACGACGTGGCCAATGTTGGAAAAGGCGATGCGGCCAATGTTGGAAAGGGCGACGCGACGTGGCCAATGTTGGAAAAGAAGACACGACGCGGCCAATGTTGGAAAAGGCGATGCGGTTGATGTTGGAAAAGGCAACACGACGTAGCCAATGTTGGAAGAGGCAACCCAGCCAATGTTAGAAGAGGTGACCCAGCTACTGTTGGAAAAAGCAATGCGGCCAATGTTGGAAAGAACAACACGACATGGCTAATGTTGGAAAAGGCGACGCGACCAATGTCAGAAAGCGGCCAAGGTCGACGCGACCCAACCAATGTTTGGAAAAGGCGATGTAGTCACTGTTGGAAAAAGCGATGCGGCTAATGTTGGAAAGAACACGACGTAGCCAATGTTGGAAAAGGCGACGCGGCCAAGGTCGACGCGACCTAGCCAATGTTGGAAAACGCGATGTAGCCACTGTTGGAAAAAGCGATGTGTCCAATGTTGGAAATAACACGACATGGCCAATGTTGGAAAAGGCGACGCGGCCAAGGTCGACGCGACCTAGCCAATGTTGGAAAACGCGATGTAGCCACTGTTGGAAAAAGCGATGTGTCCAATGTTGGAAAGAACACGACATGGCCAATGTTGGAAAAGGCGACGCGGCCAAGGTCGACGCGACCCAACCAATATTGGAAAAGGCGGTGTAGTCACTGTTGGAAAAGGCGATGTAGCCAATGTTGGAAAGAACACGACATGACCAATGTTGGAAAAGGCGACGCGGCCAAGGTCGACGCGACCCAGCCAATATTGGAAAAGGCGGTGTAGTCACTGTTGGAAAAGGCGATGCAGCCAATGTTGGAAAGAACACGACACATGGCCACTGTTGGAAGAGGCCCAGCCAAGGTCGACGCGACCAATGTCGAAAGCAGCCAAGGTCGACGCTACCCAACCAATGTTAGAGGGGGCGACGCACCCATTGTCGATAAGGGCGATACAGCTATTGCCTCAAGAATAGCGAAAGATGATGGTTGGGTGTTTCATTCTATACTTACGGGAGTTGTGTGGTGATTTACTTCAATGATCACCTTAGATAAACCGATGGTAGAGTCATTCAGACTAAGCAGCAATTTGGAGACGTGCATACCCAGCAGCCATAGGCGTGCTAGCAACCATCCGGAGTTGGGCCTATTAAGCGACCATCTGGATTCGGGCGAGTTTGAACAGCCATCCAAGGACGGGCATGCTAGGTGACCTTCCAAAGCTGGGCGCACCAAGCAACCATTCAGAGTTGGGCAAACTAAGAAGCCATCCGGAGATGGGCATGCTAAGTGGCCGTCTGAAATCAGGTGTGCTAGGCAGCCATTTGGAGTTGGACGAGCCAAGAAGCCATTCGAGGATGGGCATGTTAAACTGCCAACCAGAGTTGGGTATGCTAAGCAGCCATCCGAAATAGGTGAGCTTAGCAGCCATCGGGCGAGCTGAGCATACTTCCAAAGAAATAGCATCTCCGACAAGGGAGGCTTCCACCCTGAGTGGTATTCTCATTAAAGATGGGAAAGTTGTTGGTTTTGGTAGCCCCGGAGGGTCGAAGTAGAGCCCATCCTGAGTGGCATTCTCATTAAAGATGGGATACTTGGAGAAGTTCTGCACCCTTGCCACCTCATCGTAAAAGTTGTTCATGGATCTTATGGATCGGGTCGTAAGGTGGAAGCCGACTGAGGATGAGTTAGCAGGAAACGAGGGCGACCTTGTAGCTATAGTCGTGAGAGATTGAGCTGCTGAGGCATTGACAAAGTGGTCTGTCTTGTTATGTGGCCACAAGAGGTCGTTGTTTTGTCGACCTAGTAGTGAACGTAATCCACATTGTTCTTGGAAGGCTGGCGCAGATTGCCATGTCAGCGATGTGTAAGTACCCTCGGAAGGTATGTTATGTCGGATAGCCTCGTAAGGAATGGATGCTATAGATGATTGCATCAACGATAAATAAGTACCCGGGGGGTATACCATGATAAGTAGCCCCAGAAGGCGTCAGTGTAATAGATCACCATATCGATGACGAATATGGAGGGCGAGTCACCAAGGTGACTTACTTCTAGTTGAACTCAGAATGGATGGAACCCTTAGCGAGTTCTCTTGCAAGGACCTCCAAGATCTGGCTGTCATGGAGGGCAGTCAACGTTGCGCCATGAACATGAGGGACGTCTATAAACCATTGTTGCTGAGACTGTTGGTTCTGAGAAGATCGTTGTTGAGGTTAGGACTCATTGGTTTTCTTCAGAAGGCTGTTGAAACTCCAGTTGCAATGTTGGACTCGGCAAGGTCCCCAGTGTTAGGTAGCCATATCGCATGTACCACCTCCCCAGCGGAGTCGCCAAAATGTTCGTGGGCGAAATCGACGTGGAGTCAACGAGGCCCACATGGGTCGTAGTCCATGGAGGTTGGCCATGCGAAGTGGCTAGATAGTTGTTGGAATCATAGTGGGCCACCCTAAGGGGGGTCATCGATATAGGACCCCTTGGAAGGGATTGTTGGTGGATCGACATGGAGGAAAGCTGATAATAGTAGGAAGTTCCTCGGAGAGGAACTTCGTCTTTAACTGTGTAAAGTGAGGGGATGGTTGGAGCGACCAAGTCGGAGGAGAGAGAGAAGCAGCCTGATAGCAGTGTGAGGGAAATGAGAGGGCAGTGAGGTCCGCGACCTCGAGGCGTAATTGCAGCCGGAGGGTTCTAGTCCAATAGAACCTTGGAGATATATTTGGAGAAAAGGTAAGGAAGTGGGGTCGACCCGCCTTCCTTCCTTGGTGGTGATCCGATCCCGTTGTGGGGTTTTGGATGTCATGGTGGTATGTGGGATGGTATTGATGATGGTGGTGATGTTGGATAAGTGATAGTGGTTAAGGTGGAGTGTTGGAATGTTGGTATGTTAGAAGGTTGAGGCAGAAGGCCTTAGTGGTGGGTCGCCGAGTTGGTGTGTTGGCTCACCAGGTTTCACTCGGTTTCGTCCCCTTCTTCCTCTCTTGGTCCCCCTTCCTTCTCTTGATCTCCCCCGAGAATGGGGGCAAAGATGGCCTTTTATAGTGGTGGAGTCTAGGATAACCTAGCAGGGTGAGTAGGGTAGGTGGGTAGGTAGGGTAATGGGGGCAGTAGGCCTAGGCTCACAATAGGCCTGTTGCGGTGATGCCGTGTGCATGGTCGCCCATACCGTGTCAGGCCAGGCGACCATGCCGTGTCAGGCGGTGATGTGACCGGTCGCGTTCCCTCAACTGCCATCAGACTGACTAAGGCAGGTTCGCTGATTCCCAATACCATGGGAGCGACCCGTACCTTAGAGAACCTTCTCTCTAGCCACCAAACCAAGATCCTCCAACCATCCCAATGAGAACCTAGGTCAAGGTCGACGATCTTGCCCAAACACCAAGCTCAAGATTGAGCTCCCCAGGTACTGCCCGACCTGGGCAGGCATGGCGCCAGGGTGTAGTGCCACTATGGCACTCCAAGTGGACCGTGTCAGGCCGACAACTTGGCTCCCGCTGCGCGATGCAGCAGGCATCCGACCCGAAGGGGGCACGAGGACCCACCCCGAGATAGCTCGGGCAACTCGACAAAGGAGGCATCCATCCGGAGATGGGCAGCCTCGATGAGCTGTGACGTACTCACCGAGGGTACTTAAGCCAAAGAAGGCACTAAGCAAGAGCTATGCCGAAGGCCACTGGCGACTTATGATTGGCGAGCTATACCATAGGCTAATAGCGACTTAAGATGGCGAGTTAAGCATCCTTCCGGAGAAGGGCATCTCCGACAAGGGAGGTAACCATTCGGAGATGGGTGAGATATGCCATAGGCTGATAGCGACTTAAGATGGCGATATCGGAGTCGACCTTGGTACCATCGCGAGGCGAGGTAAAGGCAATAAACAATATCGGTGACCTCGTAGGGCGAGATCGGCGACCTTCTGAGAGGTATGTGAGATATGGTGCCTTAGAATATTAGGAATGAGGCCACGTCACTAAAGTAGTGGGCATGTGTCAAGTGCGGCATCAGGCCATATGGCGACCTTCCATTGGATTGGAAGGTCACGTGGCAGCTTATCATCGATTTGACGTGGTTGATGCGATCTATGTATAAACACCCTTCAATTCCACTAAACCTGTATCTTGTAAAAACTTATCATCCTATATATATATTTTGAAAGTGAAAGACAATAAAAATAAAAATCCAATTAGAGCCTGAAAACATAGTAAATATTTGTTTTTTCTTTTATTTATTTTCTGGGTCATCTCTGGATGTTTGTAAAGGGGCTAGTATAACCCATTCCCAAAGAACCTAGTAAACCCAGAGCAAGGACTCCTTTATACAATTCTTCTTCTTCTTCTTCTTCTTCTTCTTCTTTTTATTTTTTATTTTAAATTTTTTATTTATAACCTTTAGACAATGATAAGAATAAACTTTAACCTCTATTTCAGATTTTCAGCCATGCCTTCGGCTGCACTAAAAGAAGTCCAGAGTTTGGGCTTGGTCAAACCACAAGTCCACAAATTGACCAGCCAGCCTTCTTCAGCTTAGGTGTCTTTTCTTAAAGCCAATTCAGTTCTCCAGGCCTTATGTAGTACTTCACCTCTCTTTGTTAGAATCATACAAAGTTTGAAACTAGTAGTATTATGGGGCCAGTGGACCAAAAAAGTACCCCAAAACTGGGGAACAAGAAAATTGCCGTGCACAAGGAGGTTGACCCATGATTATATCGGCACTTGAAAAAAAAATGTGTTGCTGACACTTTGCCCAATCATTTTGATCTTCATTTTGGTGCGCGTGCAACGTGTCCTAATTAGAGTCGCAGTAGGCAACGTGTCCTAATGAGAGTGGTAAACTCCTATGAGATATTTAAGCCACCTTTTTTTAGCACAAGAATAGTGGGATTGAATCAACGATGCAAATTATTTTTGGGAGAAAACAATTCAAAAGATTAAATTGAAGATGATTTTACAAATTTATTAATTTGATAGATTTAAGAATGATAAACTTTGATACCATGTTAAGAGAAATCAATCCAAAAATACAAGTTGTTTGATAGAAAACCCAAACAAATATATAAATTCAATATCAAACTCTATCAATATTCTATCGAGTACGAAGTATTAGTGAGCAGGTTTCAAGAAAAGAGCGGTATCATGTTATATAGCCAATGATTGTGGTGTGAAAACCTTCTTTTTTATTCCATGTGAAGAATTATTTGAGAGTCTTACTATGAAGGGAGGTTCAATAGCATTATCGTGATTTTTTTTTCTTCCCACCTTTTATCTTACTCAAAAAAAAAAAAAAAAAAAAAAAAAAAAGGGGGGGGGGGGGGGGGGGGGGGGGGGGGGGGGGGGGGGGGGTTCGCACATGTGGAAAATGGATTGATGAAACTCAAAGGAGTTAGTCCAGTTGATAGGAAAAGTGTTCCTCTATTCTATCAATTTGGGTTCGATTCTTATAGGAAGTATTTTAAAAATTAATTTTTGAATGTACTAGACTGATGTGGAGGAATGCGCTCTTAAGATAATCCGAGAAAGGATTTGCGCACAAACTGAGTTAAACACCTTGACTGTCGAAAAAAAAAAAAAAAAAAAAGGGATTGATGGAGCGTCGTTATCCTTTACCACATGTTGATAATCCAACATGAATAATTGGAGATGCGCACGGGTCCCACAGCAACTCCCATACACGTCCCCTCACCCAAAAAATAAAAAAAAAAAAAAAAAAAAAAAAAAAAATTCAGCTGAAACTCGTGTTGGCCCAACACGAGTTTCAGCTTTTATCTTCCACTCCTATCGGGCTGGTGTCAGAAGCAAACTGGACCAAAATCGTGGTGGCCCAACACGATTTTGGTGTAAATCGTGGTGGCCCAACACGAGTTTCTTCTGATTTCTATACATACGTGCATACATATACGGGTATAAAAAATGGCCAAAATCGTGTTGGGCCACCACGATTTAGATGTAAATCGTGGTGGCCCAACACGATTTTGGGCCTGTACATACATACATCATACGGTTCAAGTGGGTGTACAAATTGGGCTGAAATCGTGTTGGCCCAACATGATTTTGCAAAATCGTGTTGGCCCAACACGATTTACCCTAGATTTGGAATTAAGTTTTGTTTTACATTATTTTCCTGAATAAGTTTTCCACCAACCTTACATGTGGAAAAGGCCCTTAATGTAGCCATGTGTAAATTGTTGGGATGTGCCTTTGTGATTTTCTTAGTTATTAATTGAAAATGGATTAAGGCCTTTAACTTTGAATAGGCTTTAAAATATATGGTTAGCTACTTTTTGTCTAGTTTTTCTGGATAATGAAGTGGTTTGATATCACAAAGGGATTTTGAAGTGAATAGTTTATGGATTTATCATTGTTGAGATGCTCTATGCTTTTCATGTCAAGAACCCAAGTGGTTCTCTAGCATTTGTCCCCAAAGGAAGATATTATTGAAGAAAAATAGTTGAAAAATGAAAGGAAGATGAAGACCACACTCCAAGCCGTGAATGCTTTCTTTTTATTGACACTTTTACGCTCTGGTTGTTTTTTGGAGGAAAGTGCTTCTATGTGAAATATGAATCATGTACATGGGCTAATCCCTTTTGATCTTTAATACATAATATACTTTATCAAAAAAAGAAAAATTCAGCTACTGTCTGGGTTTGTTGAGGGCCCACTGACTAATTCCATAGTGGCATTGTTTGCCTTCTTTGGTTTTCACATTTCCTTCTATCATGACTTTGTCTTTTGTTCACTGGGTTTGTTGTTGTTTGGTTTTTTAGGTGCTGAATTATTGTTTAAATTTCTTTATAATTTTTCCTTATGCTTTTCGGTAATTTCTTCCCAACTAATTTCCAAAATTTTGAATTATTCTCGTAGTAAAATGATTAGTGCATGAATCCTGAATTTGTCACCATTAAGTTTGCTCAGTAAAACAGATAAATCATTACATTTCTGGTTGTGATGAGGGATGAACTTCCGAATTTCCTATGGTTAAGTGCAGGATCTAGTGTGCAAGAATTGGTTCGAAGCTATGGTGAGTTTTTTTTCAGGTGGAAGGAAAAACATTTGAGGTTGCTGTGTTCGATGAATCTAGGGACAGATATCTCAGGATTAATGAGAAGGGAAGAGGTTTTTCCTGAGATGTCTTTTTGGAAAGGGTTTTTGTTACTAAAATTATTCAATTTGTTGATGATGTTTTGTGCAAAGGATCTAGGGCCAAACTGTATTGGAAAGAGGTAGGTGTCTTTAGAGAAGTTGTTGCGATGGAAAATTGGACAGTTCAATACACTGGAAAAGGGATTAGATGAGGGTCATTGGTTCAACTATGAGGTCAACTGAAGAGAACCATGACATCATTATATTGTCATAAATATACATTCTTTCTCCTTTGGTGTAATGACTCCCGCTATTCTTATAAAAAGTTAAAGTTTTTGTAAATTTTCCTTTTAGTCTAAGAATTTATATAGAAAAAAAATTCAAGCTATTCTAGTGACGCAGCGGAAAACTAGAATGATATGACTATGACAAACGTTAATAGCCTAGGGTTCTCAAATCCACGAGAAAGAACTCGAATCCACGAGAAGTAACAATAAGCCAGAGAAAACTCTCAAATAATATTATTGGTCAAAAGTTAATTCTTGCCTATAGGGCTACAAGCCTATTTAAAGAGAACTAATACTTGAACTCTAAGTAAACTAGGAAAAGGAATTCTACTAAACTTAGGAAAGCAATAAAATAGGAAAGGAATAAACAAAATAAACACTCGGAGAAAATTAAGCAAATCTAGTTAACAATCTAACTAGATTTGGCATGTCCGACAAATCAAATCTAGTTAGGTGCCCTCTACTTTCTAGTTAGGTGGTGCCCTTTGCTTTGCCCTCTGCTTTGTGTGCAACCTTGTGATGCTCTAGGTCCTCTATGAACTTATGTGCAACTTGTTCTACATCAGTCCCCTCCACCTGAAAAGAACTCGTCCCCGAGTTAAAGTCTGGATAAAGTGGCTCTTCCTGATAAAATTCGAACAAATCGGCAACATTAAAAGTCCTTGAAATCTTCATGCTCTCTAGTAAATCAATGACATAAGCATTATCATTGATCTTGTGCAGCACTTTGTAAGGCCCATATTTTTTCAGCTTGAGCTTGTTGTATGTCCCTATAGGAAAGTGTTCTCTGCGCAAAAAGACCATCACAAAATCTCCTTCCTTGAACACTTTGGCTCGCTTATGCTTATCAGCAACTACTTTATATTTTGCATTAGTCTCCTTAAGCTTTTGTTTGACTTCCTCTTGAATTTCTTGCGCTTGCTTGGCCACGGCTTCAACTGCAACACTAACACTCGGCCTTCTAGGCAATTTCACTAAATCCATAGCATGTTTCGGTGGTGTTACATAAACTAATGCAGAAGGTGACCTCCCAGTAGCACTATGCACAACAACACTATTATAATCAAACTCACATTGCGGTAGTGCATGATCCCATTGCTTAGGCTTGTCACCACAAACACTTCAAATTAAATTCCCCAAGGTACGATTAGTTACCTCTATTTGCCCATCAGTCTGAGGGTGTGCAGTAGTACTACGATTCAATAAGGTATCAAACATTCTTCACAAAGTCACCCAAAAATGGCTAAGGAACTTGATGTCCCAATCAGAAGTAATAGTTTGAGGGACCCCATGTAGATGAACCACCTCTCGAAAGAATAATCTTGCAATATGGGATGTATCAGAGGTCTTTCTACAAGGAATAAAATGGGCCATTTTAGAAAATCTATCAACCACTACAAACACGGAATCCACTTCTCATTGAGTACGAGGTAGTCCCAACATAAAATCCATAGAGAGCTCTTCCCAAATAGCTTGTGGCACAGGTAAAGGCATGTAAAGACCAGTGTTCTGCAATTGCCCTTTGGATGTCTGACAAATGTAACACCTTTGCACAAAATTCCCAACATCTCTCTTCAATTTAGGCTAAAAATACCTCTATTCTAAAGCTACCACAGTTTTGTCTCTTCCAAGGTGCCCACTCAATCTTCCACCATGAAAGTCTCGGATCAGTTTTCCTTCAACGAAGTCTTTAGGATGCACAAACAATTTCCTTTAAACAAAAATCCATCATTCAAGCTAAAGTCACTGACAAGTTGTTTATCAATGCACTTAGCCCAAATTTCTCTAAAATCTTCATCATCCTTATAAAGCTCTTTCAGATAGTCAAACCCAACAATTTCATGTGCCAAGGTAATAAGCAAAGTAGCACGACGACTCAAAGCATCGGCAACATGATTCATAGCCCCAAATTTATGCTTAATAACAAAAGGAAATTTTTGTAGAAAAGTAGTCCATCTCACATGCATACTGTTAAGATTCTTCTGACTAGTGATGAATTTTAATGCTTGGTGATCTGAATATAGCAGAAACTCCTTTTGGATAAGATCCCAATGCTTCAAAGCTCAAACCATAGCATAGAATTCTTGATCATAGCTATTCCACTTTTGTCTCGCTTCATTCAACTTTTCACTAAAGAATGCCACAAGACGATTCTCTTGTGATAGAATAGCCCAATGCCAACTCCACTAGCATCACACTCTACTTCAAAAATTTTCTCAAAACTTGGTAACGCTAACACAGGTGCTGTACACAATTTTTCTTTGATTAAAGCAAAACTCTGTTCAACTTCTTCACCCCATAGGAATTTTCCTTTCTTTAAATACTCAGTAATTGGTGCAGTAATAATACTAAAACTCCTAATGAAGCGACGATAGAAAGTAGCAAGACCATGAAAACTCCTTACCTCAGTCACGGTTTTTGGTGTAGGCCACTCTCTAATTGCGCGAACTTTGTCTTCATCTATATGAATTCCATTTGCACTCACGACATAACCCAGGAATAATAGGCTATTAGTCATAAAATTGCACTTCTTGAAGTTGACAAATAATTGATTTTCTCGCAGCACAATCAACACCTCCTTTAATTGCCCAATATGCTCTGCTTCTGTTTTACTATAAATAAGAATGTCATCAAAATAAACAACAACAAACTTTCCCACAAAAGGCCTCAAGACTTGATTCATGACTCACATAAAGGTACTTGGTGCATTGGAGAGCCCAAATGGCATGACCAACCACTCGTACAATCCATCCTTGCTCTTGAATACAATCTTCCACCCATCTCCAAGACGAATGCGAATATGATGGTACCCACTACGCAAATAAATTTTTGTGAACAACTTGGACCCCTCGGGTATATCTAGTATGTCATCAAGCCGCGGAATATGAAATCTGTACTTTACAGTAATTTTGTTGATGGCCCTGCTGTTAATGCACATCCATCAGCTTCCATATATCCTTCTTTAGTGTCAACAATGCTGGAACCACACACGGACTCATGCTTTCTTGAATAAAACCTTTTTGCAACAAGTCTTCAATTTTCTTCCTCAAGATCTCATTTTCTTATGGACTCATTCAATAATGCGGCAAATTCAGTAGACTTGCCCCAGGTATCAAATCAATATGATGTTAAATGTTTCGCATAGGTGGCAATTTATTAGGCAAATCCTCCGAAATTAACTCCTTAAATTCCTCCAATAATGGTTGAATTTTGCTTGAAATAATTGTTTGCTAGGATTTCTTCTCTTCTACTACTTCTTTTACTACCACGATATACACATTATTCAATTCTTTAGCGTCGGCCATGAACTCAGCTTCGGACTTGCTCATGGTTAAAAAACGATTGCCCCTCTGTTTTAAGAGGCTTATTTATAATTGGATTCTGTTTTGTTCGAACCATGACAATTTTCTTTGATTCCCATACAAAAAAAATTTATTTTCTCTACCTCTATAAGTAGCATCAACATCAAATTGCCACGGTTGACCCAATAAAATTTGGCTAGCATCCATATCAACTACATCACATACAATTTTAGATTTATAATGCTTGCCTATAGAAATTGGAACGTGACAAATTTGAGTTACTTTCACAGTAGGTCCTTTCTGAATCCAACTGATGGTATATAGGAATGGGTGCAACTCTGTTGGAAGTTTCAAATTAGGGATGGCAATTTGGACCCGCCCCATAGGAGCCCCGCCCTGCCCCGCCCTCATAGGGGCGGGTTTTTTTGAAAATTTTCGGTTCTCGGTTCGGGTATGGGTTTTTTTTTAAAATTTTCATCGGGTTCGGTTCGGGGATGGTATTTACAAGTCCTGACCTGCAGAACCGACCCGCACCATAAACCCGCCCCGCCCCGCATGTGTTTTTACATTTTTACCCTTATATATATATACAACCTTATGTGTATTTTGGGTTAAAGACTTAAGTCACTTAACATACACGATACAGACATACGGTGATACACCAGATCTGCCGCCCCTCTCCTCTCCAGTCATTCTCTCCCAGTCTCCCTCGACCCTCGTCAGTCGTCCCTTCTTCACGCGAATCAAACGACGGTGCGACAGAGTTCGCCGTCCGCCGTCCGCCGTCCGACGCTGGTCCCCGCCTTCACCCTCACGGCCTCCGCGACCTCAACAATCAGCATATCACCCTTATGGAGTCGCAGTTTCACCAATCACCACTCGCCGTCTCTCGCCGTGGTTCGTCGCCGGATTTGCAGCAGATCTACACTAGATCTGCCGCATCTACAGCAGATATACACCAGATCTGCCGAAGTGCCGGATCTACACCAGATCTCGCCTTCTCTCGCCGACGTCGCCATCTTTAGCTCTCTGTCTCTCTCCTCTCACCACTGTAAGCCACTCATTCTCTCAACTACCCTTTTATAATTTGATTCTCTTTCAATTTCAATAATCAATATATATTTTACATGAACTCACTACTCAGGGACGAAACTACCGAACTGTGTTAGGGCCAAACGGGTTTGGTACTAAGAGCTTGGGCGGGGCGGGGCGGGTTTTCCCAGGAAACCATAGGGTCGGGGATGGGTTTTAGTTTCTGAAACCCGTCGGGTTTAGGGGTGGGTTTGGTACTACGGTTTTAATGTTAGGGTTAGGGATGGTGTATGGTCGACCCGCCCCCGACCTGCCCCATTGCCATTCCTATTTCAAATAGTCCACCAGCTTTCTAGCCATGAAGTTGTCGCAACTCCCACTATCAATGATCAAGTCACAAAGTTTTTTATTGATAAAATAATAAGAACGAAAAATATTGTGACGTTGGGTAAGGTCCTCCTGCTTTGGTGCGTAGAGCACACGTTGTACTACACAATTAACTTGCTCTACCCCCTCAACTTCATTGACACCATCATATAATTCATCCTTACCTTCAATTTGATCTTCACATATCTCTTCATTATCTTCCTCCACAAAATTTACAGGTCTGCGATTAGGACAAGTATTGGAACAATGCCCAGACTTACCACACCTATAACATTTATCTGGCGCAGGCCTAGCATAAAGATCAGGACTAATTGGGATATTGCGGTGAGCTTGATTACTCTGCTGTTGTTTGGTACTACCACTGCTTCGGGCTGATTCTCCTTGCGACCTCCCTTGAGTTGTAGGCATAGGGGTTTGAGGACCTTTGCCTTTGTCTACACCGTTACTAGATGCTTCCCTAGTGTTCCTACAATACCCTGAGTACGTCGGTCTATGCTCCATGAGTTTAACCTTCAATGCTAAATTATGGGCTTCCTCCACCGTTCATAATATTTACAACCCAATTTTATCACGAATTGACGGCTTCTACCCGTTAAGATGCTGCGCAACTCTCTGACCTTCTGTCTCATTCAAATTATTTCTCGTGGATAATTTAGAAAATTCAGCATAGTAATCAAATACATATTTGGATCCCTAAGTACAATTTTGGTAGGCTTGGAACAAATATTGCTCATAATCAGGCGGTAAATATTTACCTCTAAGAAGTTGTTGCATTCGCCTCTAAGTCCTCACAGGCGTTTTCCCTTGTCGATATCAATTAATCTGAAGTTGATCCCACCAAATTGAAGTATCACTCTTTAGTTTATAAGCCACCAATTTCACCATATGATCCTCAAGAATTTCCATCATGCTGAAGAAGCGCTCTACCTCCGATAACCAATCAAGGAAATCATTGATGTGAAGATTTCCATTGAAGGGTGGTATGTCTGCCTTTAACTGATACTCATTCAAATTTTGTTGTCTCCCTACTGGTTGATTCATACCATTTCCATCATTGAAATTTCTCTGCCGCTTCCCCAATTGATTTGGAATATAATTGTCATCAAACTCCTCATCTGAATCACCTTCGCTATCTGTATGATAACGAACATGATGCCCAAAAGCGTTTTGATTAACGGGTTGGCCTCTGGGAAATCCGTTGGCACGCCTCATGTTAACATTTGGTTGTTTGTTGTCAGCATTGAGATTCAACCCAGCGATCATGTTACGTAAGTCAACAAATTGCCCATTTATTTCTTGATGTAACTCATCCATCTTCAATTGTTGGTTAATGCGTAGTGTATCCAATGCTTCCCACAAAGCAACCTCCCCACGATCACCGCCAATACCAGTGTGTTCTCCAATTCCTTGGTTAGCCATCGAAGCCAGGCGAATCCTCGCTCTGATACCAACTGACGCAGCGGAAAACTAAAATGATATGACTATGACAAACGTTAATAGCCTAGGGTTCTCGAATCCAAGAGAAAGAACTCAAATCCACGAGAAGTAACAATAAGCCGAAGAAAACTCTCAAATAATATTATTGACCAAAAGTTAATTCTTGCCCATAGGGCTACAATCCTATTTAAAGAGAACTAATACTTGAACCCTAAGTAAACTAGGAAAAGGAATTTTACTAAACTTAGGAAAGCAATAAAATAGGGGAAAGGAATAAACAAAATAAACATGCAGAGAAAATTAAGCAAATCTAGTTAACAATCTAACTAGATTTGGCATGTCCGACAAATCAAATCTAGTTAGGTGCCCTCTTCTTTCTAGTTAGGTGGTGCCCTCTGCTTTGGCCTCTGCTTTGTGTGCAATCTTGTGATGCTCCAGGTCCTCCATGAACTTATGTGCAACTTGTTCTACATCCTGGACAGTTTTTTTTATTACCAGTTATGTTGTTAAGCATTAAGAGAGAGAGAGAGAGAGAGAGAGAGAGAGAGAGAGAGAGAGAGAGAGAGGGAGGGAGAGGGCAAGGGGGGTCTACCCTGTTTCACTCCAAAAAGTTTGAAATAATAATAATAATAATAACAGTGTACACAAACCTTATTTCACAATCTTCAAATTTTGTTTATGTGAAGGGCGAGTTGGCAGAAGATGAAAAGTTCTGCCGATGGGAATGCAATCGTCCTCATAAGATGAAATCGAGCTTAGTAAATATAAAGCTAAAATGAAATGCAATTATCGATTTACTTGACTCAAAGCAGTTCTAGAGAACCAGAGTTTTTGTCTCCAATGATCTTCTTTTAATTACCTTTTTTTTTTTGTCTCCTCCTTATCCCACTATATGTAAATCTTAGCCAAAGATGACATTATAACGATACCCAATTAAGGACAATGTATCACATTTGGTGTAATGAACACCTGGCTATTCTTACCCAAAACTGAACTACCGAAGTTTTTATAAATCCTTCTTTTTGTGAACACCTGGCTATTCTTACCCACTTGCAAGGTCTCGTGGAAAAATAAGAGACTCTTGGTTTACATTTTCAAAATGTCATAAGCTTGAAATGTTGACAGTTACTAATTTCCATCTTGCAAGTATTCAGGAAACATTTGAAAGTGATCACGAATCTATTGGATGGGGTGGTTTTCACGAGCCCGAGCTTGGTGTAGTAAGTGCTCTTGCTAGCACATGATATTGGCTTACATAAATTAAAAATACACCAATCAAATTCCTTTACTATTTAGATATGAGATGGCTGTACAAAAGAGAAAGTGATTGTACGATATGTAGGCTTTTACCTAACTACGTGGAGGCTTACATGAAGTGAGGGGAACCCCCTTTAATTTATACTTGTCCTTGGAGAGACCTAGACTCATATTTAACTATTCATGAAATAATAAAAGACTTCACCTTCAGATTTTACTCAGATCGCTTGATTCTAGGATTCTAGTTTTTTCGAAAATGTGTATATATATATATATATATATATATATATATATATTGGATTCAATAACTCTAGATTTTCTTGACAATTTTAGTATTTTTAGATTTACAAAATTGTTCTCCAACATGAGAAAAGGAAGATGAAGAAGAAGAAAGTGAAAAATCTGGACAAGCAAACATAGAAGAGCCATAGGTAATCAATGCATGCATGTTGATTACACAAATTAAACTTAGTTCACAATGGAAAGGTCTGCGGTCAAGAATGTGATTGTCCTCATAAGTACTAATCTGGTTTAATAATTTAATGATACAGCAAGACGCAATCTCTATTCACTTATAATTGAAAGCAATACCACTGTTTTGAGAAACAGAGTCCTAGTTCATGAGGTTGGAATTTCTTTTAATTCTTTTTTTTTTCCCTGCTAGATTCTAATGTAAATTTTTATGCAAAGTTGATGTTAGTTATGGAGTATTAAAGAAGAAATTGCAATTGTCTATTCACTTATCACGATATATACACAGAAAACTTTTCCCATTTGGTGTTCTGAATCCCTCTGGCTATTCCTACGTAAAGCTGAAGTTCTTAAAAAATTTTCTTTTCAAAATACCATGTAAAGGAGACTTTAAGCTATTCCACTTGGATAGCTTTTATATGATCAGTGATTCCAAGGACAATTTATGAGACTGAAGTCAAGTGACAAAAGGTGACATGTTACAAGAGAATTGGAAGCTTGTACCAACAAAAAGCTTCTATATTTGTTTTCAAGATTTCAAATTCATCCAAAATTGAGGTTTTCTGGTTTCTTTGTTAATCCAGTCACCACTTGCATGGTCTTATGGAAAAATAATAAGAGAATTTCGGGGTCATGCAACCATTTTCATTTTCAAAATCTCATGAGCTTAAAATGTTAACAATTACTACTAATTCTTTCTCGCAGGAAATCTTTGTACACTTTATACGGGTAATAAAGCTAGTGGATAAGGATGGTTTGCGCAAGCGGAAGCGTGTTGTAGTAAGTGCACTTGCTAGCACATGATGTTGACTTCTATTAAAAAAAACGAAAGTTCTTTTCCATTTGATTGTGAGATGACTGTAGAAAAGAGAGGGTGACACTGTATGTAGGCTCTTGCCTTAGTCAAGCGGTGACTTATGCAGTAAGAGAACAGGAAGCTTGCCAACAAAAGCTTCTATTTTCATTTTCGGTAGTTTACATTCACTGAAAACAGAGGTTTTTTGGTTTCCTTGTTATACTGACCACCACTTGCAAGGTCACGTGGATAAATAAGATTCTCTTTGTCATGCAAGCTAGTATTTGCATTTTCAGACACTTGTGAGCTTAAAATGTTGATAGTTACTATTTTCTTTCTTGCAGGTAATCAGGGAACACTCGAAAAGGATGATGGATCTAGTGGACAGATTGGGTTTGCGCGAGCGGGAGCTTAGTATAGTAAGTGCACTTGCTAGCACTTGATATTAGCCTTCTTTCCTAATTAGTTGTGAGATGGCTGTACAAGAGAGAGAGTGACTGCACGGTAGGTAGGCTCTTGTCTTACTTCCTGGAAGCTCACATGAAGTGAGTGGGAAATCCCTTTGTATATTTATCCATGGAGAGATCTGAATTCACCTTATATTATTATCTAATAGGAACATTAATTCTTCCACGCACTGGTGAGATAAAATCCACATTTTTTCTTTTTAAGTATTACAGTTATTCTTCTTGTTTTGTTCTGTCCGTGGAGAGATCTGACTTCACCTTATAATTTTTGCAGCGGCCATGATGTCTGCAATTTATGAGGAAAACAAGGACGAAGTTGGCTTCCTTTACATTTGGGTCTCTACAAAGCTGTAATCGGGCCAAATCTATGTGAATAAGACTTGCAAAAGGATACTAGATTAATAGTCGTAAATTCTCAGAAGCCCCATCAGATTGATGCTATCTTTGTGATAATTCTGCTGTCTAGACAACTTTACAATTTGGGTTTGACTATCTTTATTAATTTGCTGCAGCAAGTAGACTGAATGTTTGCAGAGTTTCTTAAACTGAATTTGTTGTAGTGAATGGATTTAAGCTGTCTACTTCTTTTTTCCTTATGTGTCTTGTAGCACAGTAGACATAGTCTTTGATTCGGGATGGAAAATATGTTTTACTAGAAAATGTTGAATAGTGAAGTTTCAAAATTTGTAATAATGATGACCTGAATGGTTTTAAAAAAATAAAAAATAAAAATTTGATGGTCAGTGGTCACCCATGAGGCAGTTATTGACCCGTTAATGAATTTTACATGGAAACTCTTGAGCCAGATTGAGTGCAGAGTTTTGTCTTCGTACTGTTGTCCAAACTGATTGCATGAATAAGCATTTTTGTGCTGATAAATCCTGATACCTAGTTTCTATTTGGCATTTGAAAATTTTTTATTTGGAAAAACTCCCAACTACTGCTATTTCATTGATAGAAATAGCAGTAAGAACTAGTAGAACGACAACAGAAGGAAACTTATCTACATTTATTTTTTATTTTTTATTTTTCCTTCCTTTTTAAGGGGACCGATCCAATAGACGAAACCCCGCCAAAAAACCAAGCAACCACTAGACAAGAACCGTTAGAATACGTCCAAAAGTTAAACATGCCAACCACGACCAGCAGACTAGCTAAGACCAAGAAACCAAACAAACTAGACTGCAAAGAGTTTCTCTATATTGTTCTTTTTTTTTCTTTTTCTTTTTTGCAACATTATTGTCCACATCAGAAAATATTAATGCATAAAAAAAAAAAAGTAGGCTACTGCCATCACAAAAATTATTCTACATAAGTTTTATATATTAAAAACATAAAAGGTTTTCAAAAAAACTTACTCCACTAGAAAAAACCATTTTAAACAATTTTGTAAAAAGTTTTTTCAAAATCTATTGTTTAAGTAAACTTTTTGACCTTTTATAATATCTTTTTCATTTTTATGGAATGTTTAATTTTATGAAAAATCCATTTATATTAAAACTACAAGGCCATCATTTCTTGAAAATCTCAATTAATGTCACCACACAAAAAAAAAAAACTAGATAGATGTTAAAAATTTTAAATTTTAAATTTGAAGTTTTGTTTTGTAAATAATTAACATAATTTTTTTATGTAACTATATTTCTAACCTTTTTTTTAGCAATTTATTTAAAGAAATATTACGTTTATGTATGTAATTAGAAGGACATGCAAAAGCACATGCAGATTGACTAGTGCTAAAAAAAATAAATAAAACTGAATGTTCTTTATTTTGGTCCGATTTTTTAAAGATTGGCCTTTTTCACTTTTTTTTTTCCCCTCCTGTACTTAATGTCCAAATGTCCAATCTATGTATCTACAATTTGTTCAATTTTTGCTCATGGTTGCGTCAAAATCCATACATATTAGACCGCTAAATGGTGAATTATGAAATCACGCTCCAAATTGTATCAGAGTACCTATGCAAGAGTATCTATGCAAGTTGGAGATTCCAGAGGCTTTCCAATTGTTAGGTATTCCCACCCCCCCCCCCCCCCCCCCCCAAAAAAAAAAAAAAAAAAAAAAAAAAAAAAAAAACCACAAAGTAATAGGAGTTTTTTAAAGGGCTAAGCTATTGTCACCACATAAATTACTCTAAGTTCCCTATTTATTTTACAAATTTTAAGGTTTTTTTTGAAAAATATAAAAGGTTTTTACAAAAACTAATTATGTAGTCTATCAGAAAACATCCGAACAACTTTGTAGAAAAAAGTTTTTTCAAAATCTATCGTTTATGTGGAATTTTTGACCATTTTTTTGAAACATTTTGCAAAAATGAAACAAATATTGTAAATGGCCAAAAAATCCACTTAAACGATAGATTTTAGAAAAACTCTCTTACAAAGTCGTTCAAAATGATGTTTTCTAATGAGCAACACGACTAGTTTTCATAAAAACCTGTTATATTTTTCATAAAACCTTAAAAATATAAACCAAGCGAGACCTTTAAAATACTTTATGTGGTGGCAATAGCCTCCCTCTTTTTAAATTGAAGCCTTTCAACGCTTACCATTAAACAAACAAGTACTTTAAAGTAACATTTAGCAAATACATATATACAGCTATGTTTTCATCAGCACATGTTGATATAAGTTATATCAGCACCATGCATTAAGATTGTATCCCTTGCATTGGTCAAATGTACTTTATGTCCCACAAATGCATAAGGTACAACTCCCAATACAGGTATTGATATAAGTTATACCAACACATGCTTACCTGATCATCATCTTACATATATATACCCAAAAATTATTGCTTTGGAGGTGTTTCCCCGAAAACCCTATCTAAGAGTTTTTTTTTTTTTTTTTTTGTAAATAACATATTTTTTATGTAACCATATTTCTAACTTTTTCTTTTTTAGCAATTCATTTAAAGAAATATTATGTTTATGTATGTAATTAGAAAAGACATGCGCAAAAAGCACATGCAGATTGACTAGTGCTTAAAAACAAAGAAAAAACAAAACAATTTGAATTTGGACGAATTTTCTAGATATTGGCCTTTTTCATTTTTTTTTTTTCTACAATGTCCAATTTTTTTATCTAAAATTTGTTCAATTTTTGCTCATGGTTGCGTTAAAATCCATATTGGATCGATGCATGATAAATTATGAAATCACGAACTTTTTTGGTATTAGTTTTGGAAATAATCACCAGAAAGTAATTTTCCCTTGTTATTTTTAAGTTCTAGATTCCAGAAGCTTTCCAATTGTTAGGTATCATCTAACATATGACCTCTACAGAATAAACCATCAATTTTGAACTCGAAGAAGTTTTGAATTAAAGCCTTTCAACACTAACCATTAAACAAACAAGATTAAGGTAATCTTTACCTATACTGATCTAGTTATTCTCTTTCCTAGTTATAGATAAATCATGTGTGAGTGTGAAAACGACAACTTCACGTGAGGGTGATAACCTACTGATTCATTAGTTAGGATCTAGTGTTTTAGGTAGGGAAATTGTTACTTCACCTATGTTTTACCACCTACCTTGTGTGTTAAAAGTGTATAAGTGAAGACAAACAAATGGGATCTAACATGGAAGGGGGCTCTTTTTGGATGTGTTTGTAATATTTTTGAAACCCCACCTAGTTGGGTATATGATCAGTTTGATGCTGATATAATCTTACCCTCGTGATGTGTGTGATACTTCAGTTTAATGCTACTTCTTCGTTTCAAATTTATTGTCATGATTGAAAAACAAATTTTTTAAAGAATTTCTCTTAAATGCTTTCATATTCACTTTTATATTCTAATATTTCAATTTTGACTTCAAGTACAATACAATCATTAATTGAGTTTGTTTTGTCTATCTATATCATGTGCGGAGTAATTAGTATCATAGATATGTATTTTAGAAAATTAATTAAAATGGAGTTTTAACTTTTTTATTAGAACATGCAATAATTTTGATACCTTGGTTCGTCGGTCAGCCTTCTGCCCCTGCGACCCCTTAAAGGGAGCCAACCAAAGCAGACTCCTTTCAGGGTGTTGAGGCAGTTTGGAATGGTTCAAGTCATACCGGTTGTGGAGGATCTCAGCGACTGGTTCTTCGATTTGAACCTGTCAAGCCTAAGGTAACAGGTGAAGAAATCAAAGAGTTTCTGAAAATCATCGTAAGCATGTTCTTTCTAGTCCATATGGATGCAAAGAGTTTCTGAAAATGCGGATCAATTATGTCAGTCAATCGGAGCATTGTAATTTAGAGGGGAAGAAGGATGCAAGGAGGACCAGTCTCATATCCTCGGTGTGACCGTTTGACCGTCATTGATGGCACATGCACCCGACAAATGTGGGACACGATGCACTCTGCAGTCTATGCAGGTCCAACTCTCAAATTTCAGTCTTAATAAATAATATATTAGGCTAAGTGGGGAATAATTTATAAGGTGCAACTGCAATTAAGAGTATCACACATGTACCTATCTAACTATCAAGGTTTGAAATTCTCTCTTCTTTGACTGAACAATGTCACTTCGTGAACTTTACGAGAATTTGAATAAATCCAAAAGAGTGTGAATAAATCTAAATGTGTCGTGGTTACCATTTGGATCATGTAGTTTTCATAAACATCATGGTGTAGTGATGGTATCAATTTTTGTGCAATAACGAGGGAATTTTTTTTTTATAATTATTATTATTGAGGCTTTTTATATTAAAAAAAATAAAAATAAAAATCTAAATGAGGGTGAGTGTGGTGTTCAAAAGAGGTTCCATTAAAGTCACAGTATTTCTTTCAGGGTAAAAAATGAGGGTTAGCTCCTAAATTTAGAGTTGAGGGTGTATGTGTCATGTTTTTAATGTGTCCACTACAGTTTGAAATTTAGAATACTCAATTTCCCGATAACGTCATGGATTTAAGCCTCTAGTAACAAAAATAGAAAAAAAAAAAAAAAAATCATGTATTCTCCTGCATTACGAGTAGCTGATCGATCTCATGTGTTCAGCTCAAAGGTGAAATTGCAAAGAATAATTAAATCATGTCAGGTGGACTTCTCACTAATTTGCTCTTTAATTTAATTTTTTTTTTAATAAAAGTATTTGTGATTTTCTATATATATAAAATAAAATAAAAAAATCTAACAAACATTAGATAATTATAACAATTTGAGTTGTACTGGAAGATGAATAGTGATCGAATAATGTGTGGTATTTTAAATTTGAGGAATCTTAATTTGATTTGGAATTCTAATTTAGATAAATTTTTAGAACCAATGTGAAATTGTCATGTCATTTTAAAAATGGGACCAAAGAGGCATGTCACGTTAGCGTACTGATCTTTATATAATAAAATATAGATAGATAATTAGATATATAAAATTTATAAATATTGAACGTTTATAAATTATAAAGACATTTGCAACCATTATATAAACGTACATTTATATGATTTATGTCTGCCTTAGGGTTTTTGGAAACCATGCATAGACATGGCTAGATTTTAGAGAAAATGAATCAAAATAAGTTTTATAAAAATTTTAATTTCTTGCTTTATTTATTAACCCATTCAGTATGAGAAAATAGGAGCAATTTTCATTTTTACATGGTCAACTTAGGGTTACTTTTGTTTTCTATACATTACCACCTTCAAGGGCGAAGTTGGCATTTCAAAATGTTTTTTTGCATTACATCAACTATTTCTAGTGGTCTACCTAAGAGTCAACTAATGGAAGGGATGTTAGTTTAATTTTCACGTACCAAAAGGAAAGTTAACGTCATTTTTGAAAGATAGGAGTCATTTTGTCAAATATATATTAGTGTAGCTAGCCAATGTAATTTTCCCTGTTATACACTTGAGCAGTATGAAAACTGAAAGTGCTACATATATTAGATTATTTATAATCGGAAATAAGTCATTAGAAAAAAGATTAAATATAACATGTAGTCTAATTTAATTGATATTTAGATTTATTTTTGAATCCATATATCCCACTTTTCAAGTATATCCAAAATAAAAAGTCTTTCTCCTTGTTTATACCCGTCAAGAATTGAGTTTGTATTTGAAAAAAGACAGAGATAAGCACCCTGTAATACCCACCCTGTAAACGTACATCTCGTGCAGATGTACGGTTGATTCATATAAAAAATCCAACATTTCTGAAAAATTCTTGGATTCATAGCCAACCAATGGATACGGGATATGGATTAATGCATGTCCCACGCGTTGAGAAGAAATGAAAGCCTACAGTGGGAGCACCCACTTATAGCTACGTTGTGCATTCATGAATTAGTATAGGGTCCTTGCACCGTACCCCTCTGGTCTTCCTCAACACGTACAGCTAGTATGTTTTAGTGACTAGTGAGCATTGAACTTTGTTATTTCTATGGCATATTAGCATAAAAGAAGAATAGGAATTAATCATTTGAAAAATCCTAAGCTATAAATTAGGCGTACATAAATAGTTTGATTGGAATAGTTATAATGACATATAATCATGTGATTTGCCCACACTTTGACCCAACCAATTTTTTATTTTTTATTTTTTATTATTTTTCTTGACATCTCACAAATATACACTTACTTTGTTCACTTTACAGTGACCATAAGTTAGCCACTATACGAAGATAACTATGACAACTAACCCAATCAATTGATCAAATTATAACACAAAGGGGAGTTTCTTATTCATGGCCTAATGGGTATATTGCAGCAGCCTACTAGTATAAGGTTAGAAAAACAAAAAACAAAAAACAAAAAACAAAAAAAAAAAAGAAAAAAAACAAAAACAAAATGATTTTGAGGTAGCCTACTGTATTTGTATAAATTATTTCCTCCGTCCTACAAAGATAGGTCATGTTTGACAAAACATGGAGTTTAAGAAAAGGTCATCATTACATTAACTTGTCATTTATTAAACACCATTTTTCCAAACATATTCTCTCTTTTTTGGTATTGGGTTTTGTGTTAAAAATAATTATTGAATTAACAAGGGGAAGTGTAGGAAACTTAAAAAAAATATGATTTGACTTTTCAAAGTAGACAAACATTTTGAGAAAAAAAAAGTAACACATATGGCCTATTTTTGTGTGATAGAGGGAGTAAATTTTTGTATCCTCAGACGGTTGGCTGATCATGCATTCAGCAACAACTTTAAAATAATGGTGTAGAAAAGTTAAGTGGGCAAGTTCACATAGCATAAAATATGGAACGATGATTAAATTATGTCAAATGGAGTAATGGACAAAGAGAAGGATGCAAGAAGGGCGCACTCTCATATGATCATATCCTTGCAGGTCCGAATATCATAAATAATGATGATCATCATCATAAATAAAAGTGAAAATTCAAAATAGTGACATTTATGAATTTCTAAGAATTAATTCTACAACATCAACTATAGTGATAATTCCAACATATTAAAATATTCTAATCCAAATTGATGGATTTATGCTTTCAACACTATCTAAAATTTCTTAAATTTTTTAATTTCGAATTGGACACACAAAAAGGGCCTTATATTTTCACTTAATTCTGGCCAATAAATTTTTCTCTTTAAGTGGAAACTCTTGACTGAGGGCAAAGTTTTGCCTTGCCACTGTGGTCTAATTTAATTACATGAGTGAGCTTCCTTATACTGCTGTGTGGTTACCACTTGGTACACTATACATGTGAAAAATAGATTTGGAAATCTCAACCAACAAAAGGAAAATGGAAAGTTAGATCTCAAAATCATATTGGAAAATCCCCCAATTTCAGAACCGTCCCGTACCAAATTCCCGAACCGAATTCGTAGACCGAGTACCGATGATATATAATATTATATATATATATTATATGTATAATATAATATATGATATGTAATATTATATATAATATTTTTATTGAACTATCACTACTATTAGTAGTTAATACTATGAATGAATGAATGAATTATAATTAATGATTATGTATTTATAATTTTATGATTTTATATAGCCCATTTTGTATGTGGAAGAGCAGGTATATGTATTATGTAAATCCTTGATGGCCAAGTGTAAATGTACAATGAAGTAGTCCATTTTTGTGGCTAATCAAGCTAACAATATTTGATTAGAAGTAATTATTTTTAATTTTTTACTTAGGGAAAACAAACTAATAAATACCGAGAACCAGACCGTTCCGGACTGGTATTTTTTGGGGCAGGAGACAATATGCAATTTGGTTCGATTCCGGTACTAATTTTCAAGTCCCAATTTACTTTGGGACGGGACAGAAGTACCCCTATCCCGGAACGTCTCGTACCGAGTTGCAACCCTAATCAAAAGCGTTAATGCGCATCAGTATACTAATGGGCCAGCCATTGCCACTTTTTCAAAATCTTTATTGTCTTCTTTATCAAAATCATTAAGGCTCCCCTGTTCATATCATCTTTATTCAAACTTTTCCTAAGGGAACGGCTATTGCAACCCCCCATTCTTAATTATAATCGCACCCTTTTCTTTTTGGTTTTTAAGATTTCATGAAAAATATAAAAGGTTTTTGCAAAAACCGGTCATTTGGTCCACTAGAAAACATCATTTTGAATAACTTTGCAGAAAAAAGTTTTTCCAAAATCTATCGTTTAGATAAACTTTTTGGCAAAAAATGAAATAAATGCTATAAATGGCTAAAAAATATATTTAAATGATAGATTTAGGAAAAACTTTCTTCTACAAAGTTGTTCAAAATGATGTTTTCTAGTAGATGTAATGGCCGGCTTTCATAAAACCTTTTATATTTTACATAAAACCTTAAAAACATAAAAGATGGGCGGTGGGTGATAAGAATGGGGGTTGCAATAGCCGTTCCCTTTTCCTAAAGATTACGTCATTGATGGGCCGGCCTCTCTTTTCTTTGGTGCGTAAAGGATAAGGGAGGATTTCTAAACCGTAGGTTCTGGTCGTGGTAAGTCGTCTCATACTACATCTTGTCATTCTAGACGAGAATTTTTAATTTATTGGCAGCCGAGAGGCAAAGAAGAAGAAGAAGATCCATTCATCATTCCATTTCAATTGATTCCAAAATGAGAAGTTCAGATTCAAGTTAAGGTAAATCTCTCTGTCCTCATTTTTAAGTGATCTCATCATCGTGGAACGCATTAATTAATAGGGCTTAATTGGGCTGTCAAGTCCCAAAACCTTCCCCACCTTACTTCAACCACTAATTGAATATATGAGATTATAGACTAATCAATGTTTTTACTTTGAACGCCGTCTGTGCAAATATTGGCTGATGATTATGTGAAATCAGGTTGAAATCATGATGCACTGTGGAAGAGAAGATTGAAGTGTCAAGCGGTCAAGGGGGTTTGTGAACATCTCAACAGTTCAAGAATCAAGATGCTGCTGATTTGATTAAGAGGAAGTGAAGGCAGCTGCAAATTAGGCGAGCTGAGAACCATATAATAGTTACGTTTACTTCTCATTTCATAGACTCCAACCCGATCTGCTGGTGAATTCTCTTTGCTCTACCCTCGCACGGCCCATCTATTTACGTTTTTTGTTTTTTTTGTTTGTTTTTCTTTTTTCCTCCTAAATCTCTTGCTCTGTTTCTTTTTTTTCCTCATCCATTGTTTAAATATATTGTTGCTCGTCTTTCACTCATACTGCGCGCCAGGCTCTCTCCTTTCTGTCAAAACCGTCCATCTTCCTTGTTGAATCTCATCATTCTTGTCGAATTTGCCCCATCTTCGTTCTCATATGGAATTCGCTCATCTTCCTTATCATAGTCTTCCATCCGCTCTTCAATTATCTTTGCTCCATTAAGCTCTCCAAAATCAATCAACTGACGTTTTCACTTCGTTTCTCCTAAAACACTCACTCCTTTTCTGTTTTTTCCTCACCCTTATATATATATATTTGTTTGTTTCCAGTAGACTCTTATTCGTGTGTTTTGGTCTTGCGTTGGATTATCCTTGTTTGTATTCTCTGTTTAAAACGAAAAAAAAGAGAGGGGGTTAAGAAATGGCTCTGTCCTTTGTCCTCTTTTCCATTGCGGTCTTTTACATTGCGGAGAAAATCAGAGAGCAGCTGGCGGGGAAAATCGGAGAGTACGTGGTAAAGAAAATGGAAGAGTATGTGGCCTTTCCAATTGGAGACTACATCAACACTCCAATCGGGCGTCAACTTGGTTATTTGCTTTCCCTTGCGGTCCTTTACATTGTAGAGAAAAGCAGAGAGACGCTGGAGCAGAAAATAGGAGACTACGTGGTCGCTCCAATCAGAGAGTACATGGTGGCTCCAATCGGGCGTGAACTTGGTTATCTGTTTTTTTACAACAGCAACATTGAAGATTTCAGGACTCGGAGGGAAAATTTGAGAAATACAAGAGATGTTGTTCAAGGGCGAGTACATGATGCTAAAAAGAATGGCGAAGTTATCCTACCAAATGTTCGGGAGTGGCAAACAAATGTCAACAAGGTCATAGAAGAGTCCAGGAACATTTTCGATGATGAACACCAACTAAATTTGAAGTTGCGCTACCAACGAAGCAGGAATGCTAAGGAGAAGACATCAGATGTTGATAAGCTCACACGAGAGGGTAACAGCTTCGACAGAGTATCCACTTATGCATTGGCCTTTAAATCCAGAAAATTTATTTTTGATAAAATCATGGAAGCAGTGAAAGACAATGGGATCGGTTTGATTGGGATATACGGCATGGGTGGTGTGGGTAAAACCACCCTTGCAAAAGAAGTTCAGCAGCAAGCTAACGATGGTAATCTATTTGATAAGGTGGTGATGTCGGTGGTTTCCCAGCCTCCAGATTTCAGAAGAATTCAAGGTGACATTGCAGACAAGCTACGTCTGAAATTGGATGCGGAGGGCATACCAGGAAGAGCGGAACAGTTGTCTAAAGGACTAAAAGAAATTAAGAAAATCCTGATAATATTGGACGATGTTTGGAAACCAGTCGAGTTGGAAGCTATTGGAATTCCTTTAGGAGAGAGGCACAAGGGTTGCAAAATTGTGTTAACCTCTCGGAGCGAAAAAGTATGCAACGACTGCAATTTGATGAACAGTACAACTCAAAAGAATTTCTCGATTGAAGTCTTATCTGACGAAGAGGGATGGAAATTGTTCCGGAAGGTGGCTGGTGACTCTGTTGACTCTCCAGATCTACACGGTTTTCCGTCCCAGGTTGCTAAAGAATGTGCAGGCCTGCCGCTTGCGATTGTGACAGTTGCAAGAGCTTTGCAAAAGAAGAGGTTTGAAGTTTGGAGAGATGCTCTTAATAAACTACGTATGACTCCAGATAAGGAAGTTTTTTCAAGGCTAGAATTGAGTTACAGTTATCTAGAAGACGAGGAAGCCAAATCATTTTTCTTGCTTTGTTGTCTATTTCCTGAAGATTTTCATATACCAATTGAATCCTTGATGATGTATGGGATGGGTTGGAGATTGTTTAAAAGTGTTCGTACAGTGGACGAAGCAAGAGACAGGGCATATACATTGGTTGATTCCCTAAAATCTTCTTGTTTATTGCAAGAAGGTGAGAACATAGAATTTGTCAAAATGCACGACGTCATTCGAGACGTCGCCATATCAATTGCATCCAAAAGTGAGCAAGCGTTTCTAGTAAGAGCTGGTGCAGGCTGGAAGGAAGAATTGCAAGAAGAGGACGCATTTAAACGGTATGCTGTCATATCACTGTGGTCTGATGATATTGACGACCTTCCTGTAGAATTGGAATATCCGAAACTCCAAATTTTATTGTTAAGAAGCACCTGGCCGCCTTCATTACAATTCCCTGACAATCTGTCTTTGAGGATGGAGAATCTGAAAGTTCTAAATATTTTTTCCATCAAATTTTTGTCACGACCACAATCGTTTGAAAATTTGAAAAACCTTCGGACATTGTGTTTAAACAATTGCAGTTTGAAAGATATATCTATAGTGGGGAAACTGAAGAAACTAGAAATTATTAGCCTTCGCAATTCAGATATTGAGGAGTTGCCCAAAGAAATCGGAATGCTGACTCAGCTAAAGCTGTTAGATTTGACAGGATGTCAAAACCTTAGAGTTATTCCTTCGGATGTCATACCAGGCTTATCCCGATTGGAAGGATTGTACATGGATGGTAGCTTTGCTGAATGGGAGATTGAAAGACAAGACAAAGAAAGAAGTAATGCAAGTCTTGCGGAGCTGAAGCACTTGTCCCACTTGATCAATTTAGAGATTCAAATACCACATGCTGACCATTTTCCTGATGATTTACTCTTCAAAAGCTTGTCCAGATTTAAAATATCAGTTGGCACCGGGTTTTATTCATGGAAGGGGCGCTACATCTATGATCCATGGACGGATCGCGACTTCTTTGATTCATGGAGGGAGCGCTACTCATACTCAAAAACCTTAGAACTGGAGCTCAATGTAAGCACTGCTTTAAAGAATGGAGTCAAGGAACTGTTGAGGAAAGTTGAACATTTCCACTTGTTGGGGGAAATGAAGGGTTTGAAGAGCGTAGTATATGACTTGGATAGGGAGGGGTTTCGAGACTTGAGGTATCTTATTGTCGAAGAATGCAGCGAGGTGGAACATATCTTCGACGCGTCGGAATGCAGTGAACTGCAAGAATTGAGGCTACGGAACCTACCTAGATTAATGAATCTGTGGAAGGACCCTACTCGACATGTGGGCTTTCGCAACCTTACAGTTGTGAGAGTTTCCGTATGTGATGGACTGAAAAATCTATTCTCACACTCCGTAGCCAAACAACTTTCGAAAGTACTCGTCGAACTAGAAGTAGGAAAGTGCGAGATAATGGAAGAAATAGTTGGAAATGGAAAAGAAGCAGCATCAGTCGAAGTGGATGACATCGTGTTCCTTCATTTGCGTTCTTTGGTACTTTGGGGTCTGCCAAACCTTAGAAATTTCTGCTCCAATATAAAGGGGGATCTGGATACCCACACACAAGAACCTCTGTTCCACAAAAAGGTACGCTGCAATATTTTAATTGTTTAAAGGTTCTAATCACATTTAGAAAACAAATTAAAACCTCATAAAAAGGAAGGAACGATTGAAGGCTTTGACAAAAAAATGGAATATTTTAGGCTAATCACCAACTGCTCTGGAATGCTCTAATAGGGGGCGTGTAAGGTGTTTGTAACAAAAAGGTCAGATTAGAGGGATGCTAAGCTCACCCTGCTTTTCTATGGTTCAATCTCATAGAACGTTTTAAAGTTGTCAGATGGCACCGCCAACTTCGAGCACTTTCATAAAAAAAATTAAAAGTAAAAATAAAAATTGGAGCACTAACCATCCTGTTTAAGTTTATAATTACATTTGTCTAATAACTTTGATTCTATCATCAAAGGTTTCTACCCTTTTCATGAAAAGATTTGAAGTTAGGGAGATTCATCACACTTTGCACCTGATTAGTTCTCTAGTTGGGCACATGTAGTTCTCTTGTGTAACATGTAATTTACAAATTAGAATTCATAGGGATGGCTTTAAGAGAAAGTGATGAAAGCTGAATTTAAGACTTATGAAAATAATATAATTTTACATTAAAACCAGTGGAGAATAAGAAAAAAAAGGTAAAAGAAATTTCAATAACTAAACGAAACGTTAACTCAAGCAAGGGGTTTGGGTCAGGCAAATCCGAAACTGTCAACTGTGTATTCGGTTTGGAAATACAACCCATTAGGATTCGTGGATTCAGTCAACCCACCAACAGACAAACATAATAATAAATCATACATTTTTATTTATTTATTTAATTTATTGCGTTAGTAATTGGACTTAAAAACCAATTTATCTTAGAGCTTGATGCTAGTTGACATTTGACCTTCTGAAACTTGTTTTTGTATCTCTAGCTAATTTTATGAAATATCATTATTATCATATAATTATAAAACGTTGTCTAGGTTAAATCGAACCCCACAGCTGCGTTCGAGGTCCCCCTAACGCACCCTGCCTTAATTGTACTAATTCGCTAACTTTTTAAATAATGTGCATTCATAAGAAATCTCAATTCAATTAGGATATGCTTTTTATTGTAAAATGTTTTTCATGGGAGGCTACCTATTTATGTATTTTTTACAATTTTGTGGGTAAATTTTGGTCACTCCAATGCAGTCACTGTTTTAAAAATAAAAAAATTAAAAAAAAATGTACAGAAAGTTGGACTATCTTCAGCCAAGCGGTTCACATTAAACAATCTATAGATTGCAAAAACTATAGAAATAAGTCACTTGGGATTGCAATCATGATAGGTGAATTGAGTGGTCTTAGGACCTCTTGCCAAGTAAAAGATTTTGGGTTCAACTCTATCTCACCATTCCCCCTCAAGACAGTGACCCATGGACTTTGTCTTGTAATTTTCCAATGCATGTGGGATAGGGGGATTGCATATGCCCAGGAGATTAGTCAGGTTTAAAGCATTTAGAATATTTTGATTTCACCCAAAAAATAAAAAATAAAAAATGTCTATTGGGATTGCGGAAAAGGCCCCTATCCCATTGTCCTTAAGTAACCAAAACAAATTTCAATTTTAAATTAAACCGAGGATGAGTAGGAAAAAAAAGTGCAAAACATAAATCAGGAATTAAATGAATGTCAACTCAGGCAATGGGTCTGGGTCAGACCCAGCAACATCATACATTTTTTATTTTTTTTTAGCAATTGGACTTAAAAACCAATTTCTCTTGGAGCTTGATGCTAGTTGTCATTTCACCTTCTGAAACTTGTTTTTGTATCTCTAATTTTATGAAATATCATTATTAATTATCATATAACTATAAAACATTTTCTAGGTTAAATTGAACCCCACACCCGCGTTTGAATCCCCTTAACGCACCTGCCTTAATTTTACTGATTCGCTAACTTATTAAATTACATGCATTCAAAAGAAACCTTAATTCAATTAGGATACGTCTTTTTTTTTTAATTTTAAAATTTTTTTCATGGGATGCTACCTATTTATGTATTTTTTTACAATATTGTAGGTAAATTTTGGTCACTCTAATGTTTTTTTATTTTTATCTTTATTTTATCTTAAGAATACAAAAAATTAGCCAAAAGTCCATAGATATTTCTTTTCATGCTTCAAGTCCATACCCCCATTAAATTGGCCACGTTTTGGGTTGATATTGGTAATCATCTTCTCACGGATACCGTTCATGCCCTTCTCATCAAATATGGTAAGGAATTAAATGGATTTTTCACATCCTTCCTCATTAATGATTTAAATTTGAATTTTTTTATTCCATTTTTAATGCATGAGATTACTTGATTTTTGTAGATTTAATACCCTATTCAAATACAATATAATTATGGCTATTTTTATATTTTTATTTTCTTCTATTTTAACACACGAAATTACTTGATATTTTATATTTGATACCACATTCGGATACGGTATAATTATGGTGATTTCTTTTTATTTTCTTCTATTTTTAAAGCATGAGATTACTTGATTTTCACCAGTAATTTCTAGTTTATATGTAACTATTGTTACACTGTGCTTTTTTGAATTTTCAAGTTATTTAAAAAGTTAAAAAAAAAAAAAAAAAAAAACAAACAAACAAACAAACAAACAAACAAACAATTTTCCAAACCCAAGTGTAACTATTTTCAATACTCAAAAATGAATGTTTGCTTAAAAAATAAAATACATTTCAGATTTTGAAAAGAAAATTAAAACAATTACACAAATTATCGTTCCAAATTTAAAATAGTTACACATTTTACTATAATTTTCTATATACAAACACGAAAATCTGAAATTTAAAAAATTTACCCAATTTATGTGGAGAGAGATGTTTGTTTGCCTTTAATTCAATTATGGAATCTTCAAATATGAAGGGACATGATTTTTGAAAATTTTGGGGTGAAATAATATCCAGGTATCATGGAGAATTTATTTCTTTAAATTTTAAACGAAAAGTGTTAATAGTGATAGGAGCATTTTTGTCATGACATCTTAAAGAGGACTTAAGACTTAACTAGTTTTTAAAAAGGGACTTGCGTTTGTACAACTTTTGAAAAGAAGACTTGTCCCCAAAGGTCCCAACTTTTAATAGCAATATAGACATAAAAACAACTAACATTTTTCAAGTAGCTTGGCTAAATGAAGAAGTTTTGGCTATGAGTGAACCCTAAGGTCTAGGTCAACCCCAATTAATACCGTTAGGTCCCAGACTGTCTAATTCTGAATTCGGGTTGAAAATAAAAATTCTAACCTACCCATTAGGATTTAGTATGTCTACCCACCAACCCACTTATAATTAAATTTTGTCTTTAAAATGTATTTATCAATAATAAGAATGCCTTGTCGACTAATTGGGGCCTATCTAACTTGAACCCAGCCCATTTGTAACTGTGATTGGGTTCTACTTGGCCACATATTGGCCATCTCATGACACTCTTTTATCTCATCTTCTTGGTTCAAGCCGGCCGGCTAGTTTGCCACTGTGGGGTGAAAATGGGCGAATCTAGCTAGAATCTAACGAACGGAATAATTTGAAACTATTGCAATATTTAATGTACAATATATGGAGGTATTCATGCAAGTTGATAATTTATTTTGAACTCTAAGCAAGAGATGGTGAGCCATGATTTTACACATTTGACATTGAAAACCTCAAATTCAGCAAAGTTTGTCTTTTTCAATACTTGCCGAAAAAAATTATGAGAATTAGCGGTCTTCCATGAAAGTAATAATGGTATGTAAAGAAAAACTTATACATAATTGTGATACGACTAATGTAATGTAACAAGCCAATGAGGGGCAGTGAAACAAAATGGATTGTTAGAGTACTTTTTGACCCCATAATCCTATTTTGCTTTGCTTTCATTAGCCCGCAACACTGCATGGCCGTGTCACACTTACATGGAAGACAAACTCTGGTAGATAATGCTTGCATTTAAGAGATTGAAGCGTGGCATTTTATGAGACTTATCTAAGATACACATACATGGTACAAATTTTTAAAAATGGTCTTGTAGTTCGCACCCTAAGAATAGTTCAAGCAAATATGCAATGTCCTTTGAACATATGTCTTGTTTTTTGTTTTGATATTATATGGTTCTACTTAACCGAACAAAAGATTTTTAAAAAAAAATACACCCATTACCATTACATGATAGAAGATGAGATAGAACTCAAAGAGGCAGCTTAATAAGTCAACCTTGGTGATCCTATACAACCTTTATTCGACCAAAAGGTACGCACTTAATTTGTGTGTGATATAATATAATGGCATGTTTGGTTGTCCAATTTGAAATTAAACAATTCAAGAAATTTTACATAGGTTTGAAGACATAAATCTATCACCTCGAATTAGAATATTTTAAAAAATTAATGTTATCACTATAGTTAATGTTGTAGAATCAATTTTAAGGAATTCATGAAATACCACTATTTTGAATTGCCACTCTTATTTGTGATAATAACTACCATTTTCTTGAATTTGTTAATTCAAGATGATAGAGTATGCCTTCAACCCTATGTAAAATTTTTTGAATTATTTAATTTTGAATTAGACAACCAAAGAGGCCATAAGTTTTTATTTCTATTTAATTTAATAGATCTTTAGTTCCACCGTCAAGGTTCCTGCATTTTTTTTATGAGTTTGAGGTTTGACGTTGAAAATGTCGTTTGAGTCGAATGGAAGAATATGCCAGCGCCGATCCCCACAAATGGGTTGAATCCCCATAGGAGGATTAACCATGCATACTTCAGTCAATGCCAAAGAAAACATACCTTCTCTTATTTTCTTTTCAATCTTTTTATTTTGCTTCTTGTCTTGTTTTGTTTTTTGCTTTGTTTTATATTTTGATTTTTGTTTTTTGTTTTTTGGGTGGAAAAAAAGGGTAGGGTCATTGCTTAGAAAGCCGGTACATGCACAAGCTAATTAACAAGCTAGCCTCTTCTATATTAGTGTAATGCATAAATTTTATGTAATAGGGAATGGTCCAAGTATATTCACAAGGTTCCCTGTATGTTCTTCTTAGAAGGCATTTGAAGCACGCTAGTGCCTGGTCGGAGTAAAAAAACAAAAAAAACAAAAAACAAAACAAAGAAAAGGAAATAGAGAGAGACTAGGTCCAGAGTCATGGGAGACCTGTTCGCATGGCTTTTGTCCTACTTCTTCATATATCTATTATATATATGTAAAACGGAGGAATGGTCCTCCTGTAGCTGCCACGCGTCAGCCTTTTTTTTTTTTTTTTTTTTTTTTTTTTTTTAAATCACATGCTCAACAGTGAATTTTTTTAAAAAATTACCTTTTGGTGATCCTTTTACAACTTAATACCAATAAAGGATGTTGTTATCTCAAGTGTAAAACCCTAGAGGGGGGGTGAATAGGGTTTATACCCAATTAAAAATAATTATGACAAACTAAAATTCAGATTATTGCAACCAATAGGAAATGTAACAATAAGCAATAATGAGAAAGAGTTAGAGAATGCAAACACAAGATATTAACGAGGTTCGGCCTTGCCGCCTACGTCTTTGCCTCAAGAGTGCCGCTTGAGGATTCTACAATCTACTATGACAATCTCCTTCAAGGGTGGAGATCAAACCTTTTACAAAGAGAAGCTCTTTTCAGGACAAATCTCTCTTGTCTCACTAAGGTTCACACAACCCTTACAATACTTGAATTTGAAGTTGGTTTGTTGTAAACAATCTCTCTAGAAGAAAATATAACTCTTGAAAGCTCAACAAACTTCTAATAATTGCTCAATTGAATGCTCTTTAAGAATTAGGGCTTGAAAGCTCTTTTTCAAAGGGTGGGAATTGATTGCTCTTGTATTGATACTCATAAATGAGTTTGAAGTTATGTATTTATACCCATTTGGCCTATTATGGCCGTTGCAAGCATTAAATGCTGGGAAAGAGCCGTTTGGTGGCAATAAATGCACAATTGGGCTTTCAAAAAACTAGCCATTATAGCCCATTCGAGTGTTATAGTCGACTATAAGGCTTCATGTGACTACAAATATCAGTAGCCATTTCTGGGCATTTTTTCTTGATTTAGTTGACTATATAGGATCATATAATCGACTACATATATCAGTAGCCAATTTTGAGCTAAAACACATGATGTAATCGACTACATCACATGATGTAGTCGACTAAACCTTGTTTTTTCAAAGTTTAGCCTTCTTTTCATGAAAATTCATCACTTGGTCCACTATGCATCAACTTAGGCTTCTAATAAGTGATAAATATGGTTCAATTAAGAGTTCTAGGGATCATCTAGGTCATTAGAGCATAGTCATGAGCAACCATTTACATTTAGGATCCTAAAACCTCACTTGTAGCCTAAATGAGACTTTATTTGACGATGTTTGCATGCTTGAGCTACTTGTAGGTCCTTTGCTAGCTTTTATGCTCTTGTTGCATCATGTTTGAGTCTCCTTGACGCTTTGGACACGAGACTTGAGTTCCATGGCTTGGTTGAGCTATTGAGTACATGAGCTAGAGTCATTTGATCCTTATGCTTATGCTTGAAACAATTTGATCTTGATTACCTAGCTTTGATGATGTTCTTGACAATTAAACCATTAGAACTAACATCGATCTTTTGTTATTATCAAAATCTCGGATATGCCTTTGGTTGAAAACCTTTAGGTCTAACAGATGTAACCTGACAACTTGCTACAACTTAACTATATACATGCGTGAAATGACTACTAATTAATTTTTTTCGTATTACATTGAAAATTGATCACTAAAACGTAATTTTTTCAAAAATTTACTAAAAGTGACTTTTGAAGAAATTGCTTTTTCAGTGACCACTTTCCATTTTAATACCAAACAAAAGTTTTTAGAGGAAAAACTTTTTTTTGGTGTTCACTACTCTTTTTCATGCAAGTAAATTGTCGCTTAGTATTCACCATATATCTCTTTGTTTTTATGTAAGAGAATTGAAAAACTTATACTATACAATATTCATCCTAAACTTTGTAAACTATCATATTTATTCGTTTTCTTTATACCTATTCATCTTCTCTCCAAAAAATTGAACGTATAAAATTATAAATAGTCATAATAAGAAAGAGAGATAGATAGAGGAAAAATTGATTAAAAAAGAAAACGATATGTTGAAATCTTCAAATTCTCCCGATCTGTCTTTGACGAAAAAAAAAATTATTTTAATCAAATTCTTCAAATGGTTTACTACCTAAAATTGAAAAGATCTATATGTTCTCTTATCTTCTTTTCATTCCCTCTTTACTCCACCCATTCTCTCTCTCTCTCTCTCTCTCTCTAAACTTTTCTTTCTCCCTCTCTCACTTCCCAACTTAATAGCAAACAAAGGAAATTGGTAGTCATTTTAAAACATGTATACAAATTTGTAGCAAGTTGATTGATAATATCCTTAACATGTGCCCTTAAGTTATAATTAAGAAGAGAATCATTATATGGAAACGGTGAAAATGCATAGAAAATGGTACAAATTACTTACAAAACTATAAAAGTGCTTAAAAAATTATGCAAATACATTTTTACCAAATAAGGGATATCTCAAACCGTTAAGCCCAAACTAATCCCACATGATGCACAAACCATTCGCAAGTCTATGCATCCGATAATGAGGGAACGAAGACACGAACTCGAAACTTGATTCCTGAGCCGTGATTTTTTGCCATCTAAACTACCATTACGAGTGTGTATTATATATCTATATCTATATATATATATAAGATAATGATTGGGTAAGCATGTGCTGATATAAATTATATCAACACCCGCATTAGGGGTTGTATCATTGCGCCAATGTAAGGGGTACAACCCCCAATGCATGATACTGATATAACTTATATCAACACATACTGACCTGATCAGTGTTATATATATACAATTTTTATTTTTCATAATATTTATTTTTACAAACCTCCCCATGCAACGCACGGGTTATAAGCTAGTTCTCATATATATTGATGGAATGCGATGGTGAAAGTTACAATTTAGGGCCTTGTTTGGATGCATCTCGTGTTTATGTTCTATACTTCTCCGTTTCCTATTTTTGTTACCAAATATTCTGAAAATAGTTCTCCGAAACAACTTCATGTTCAGTAACCACAATTAAAATCTTTTTTAAAAAGAATTTTTTTTTTAAAAAAAGTATCTCACTCCTATAGCAAGGTGAAATTTTGTTTCCTGAATCCCCTTTTCTTTTCTTCATCTTTTTTTGAAAATATTTCACGCTTAAAATTTAAATTTATCCAAATGTTATACTCACAATGAAGCGCCACTTGTTATGAGTAGTGAAGTGCCACTTTTTGCACTCACAGTAGTGCTTACCCAAAAGTGGTAAGGCCACAGTATTTATAATTATACTATCATACTACTAGCTACCTATTATTTTTCTATTGGGTCAAAAGGTAGGATTGAACCCATGTTGCCCTACACATTCAGTTTGGCGATGGATATACAGGTAGATATGATTATGATTTCTAAAGTGATGAATACCAAAGCTATATGAGTGCTGCTAATTATTCACTTATTAATTTACACAAGATTTCACAATCCTGTTTTCAAGTTTAGAGAAAAAAATGAATAAACTTTTCAATTTTCATAACCTTACCGTTCATTATTCTACATTACTAGAGAACCTTTTTTAGACAAGAATTTGAAAATATTGTCATCAATGTCGTCTTTAGTTTAGTAGTTTAATTAGTATAACATTTGCTGACATGTATTTGTTTGTACGATTCCTTTTATAACAGGAACTTCTACTTGATATTTCTTTAAAAATTGAATATGTGAGTTTATGAAATTTGATAATCATGTAGAAAACATGTAAAAGGAAAAAAAAAAAAAAAAAAAAGGTCTGAGTTCGATGTGATTGATAAAACACTAACTTATATTGTAAAGTCTTAATTTGTGTTGCCTAGCTAATTCCCGTGCCAAAAACCTAGTGTTGTAAAATTACCATTTTATGTCATGTCTTGTATTACACGTTGAAAAAAGGTTTGTGCATGCATCATGAAGATCTTCTCTTGTGATTGAATATTGATCATTTTAGGATATGCATGGGAAGTGAACTTAAGAGGCATAATCATGAACGACACAAAATTGGTTAATAATTTCTCGTCCAACTTCTATCAAAAACTCCTAATTTAGTACATTTTTGCTAAAATATGTCAGTTTACAAATGCAACAATCTGAAAAGTCTCTGTCATAAACTTTTCTAAAAGGTCTCATTCAATTGAATAAATGTGTAGCTTTAATATCATGTAAATTACAATGTAATTATTGGAAAAACGAAACAGGCCGCCTTACCTATCCATAATCCTCAACCAGGCTGAATCTAATGAAAGTTATTGGACTCTTGAGCTGGAATTTATAATGTGGACACATGGCAAAGCAAGAATTTCTAGTTGAAAATTGTGGGGTTCAAGCTCAGGGAAAAAAATAAATACTTGAGAAAATAAAAATAAAAATCATTCAATTGAGGTAGAAAGGGCTCAAAATTAAGAATGAAAGTTCATTATATTTTATATATTCAAAATAAATGTATGGCAGGTCCCTAACACCGTGAACTAAATTCCGCAGGTTTCGTTTCCTCAACTAAAAGTCTTGAATGTGGCAGGTTGTGACAAAGTGTCAAAAGTTGTTCAATTCAATGTGTTACTGAGTTTGGAGGAACTTAATGTAGGAGAATGTGAATCACTGGAAGAGGTAGTTGAAGTTGAAGGGCTTGTTGTGGAAACACTAAATCAATTAAGAGAATTGAAGTTATGGTTTCTACCGAAGTTAAAGCATATCATGCGGTGTAACAAGTATCCACATCAAATACTTAGCTTCCGAAATTTAAGTTCCATAGACATTTACCAGTGCAACAGTTTGAAAAGTCTGTTCTCACCTTTCATAGCCAACTGTCTTGTGCAACTCAAAGAAGTAAGAATAGATTCATGCGAGATGATGGAATCGATAATTGCGGAGGAAAGAGAAGGAGAAGAAAATAGGGAAGAGATTATTGTGTTTCCACAACTAAGCACTCTCAAACTTGTAAATCTACCAAAACTCATCAGTTTCATGAAGACAATCAAGCAAAAGCTGATGATAAAGGATGAGATAGTCAAAGAGGCACCTCAAGAAGGCAACCTTCCTGACCCTATACAACCTTTATTCGACGAAAAGGTACGCACTTTGTGTGTAATATAATATAAGTTTTTATTTCTATTTCATTTAATAGATTTTTGGTTCCACCATCTTGGTTCCCTGCATTTTTTATGAGTTTGAGGTTTCTCGTGAGTCCAATGGTAGAATATGCCAGCGTCAAGCCCCATAGATGGGTTAAAATTTATGCGATTGGGAATTCACAAATTTATGCGATTGGGTTAAAATTTATGCGATTGGGAATATGCCAGCGTCAAGCCCCATAGATGGGTTAAAATTGTTATATTCACTTTCACACGTTCTTAGAAGGCATTTGAAGCCCGCTGGTGCTTGGCGGGGATTTAAAATATGAAAATAAAAATAAAAATGGGGAAATAGAGAGAGACTGGGGCCAGAGTCATGGGAGACCTATTTGTCCAAATTTTGCACTTACAAAATTGGCCTATCTTTATGGAATGAAGGGAGTATCATACAACTCCCTATTATTTTTCTATTGGGTCAAAAGGTTGGATTGAACCCATTTTACCCTACACATTCAATTTGACGATGGATATACGCGTAGATATAATTAACATTTCTAAAGTGAAGAACACCTAAGCTAAATGAGTGCTGTTAATTATTCACTCATTAATTTACATTAGACTTCGCAATCCTGTTTTCAAGTTAATTTAGAGAAAAAAAGGAATAAATTTTTTAATTTTCTTGTTCAGACGATTCATTATTCTACATTATTCAAGAACTTTTTTTAGACAAGAATTTGAAAATGTATGTCACCAATGTCGTCTTTAGTTTATTAGTTTAATTAGTATAACAATTGCTGGCATGTATTTTTTTGTATGATTCCTTTTATAACAGGAACTTCTACTTTGATTTTTCTTTAAAAATTATGTGAGTTATGAAATTTGATAATCATGTAGAAATTTGAATCGTGTAGTTGCTTGGAAGAGTTTGTTCCTAAAAATTGGTAAAATTTATAGGAACCTATTCACTTCATCCCCCTTCCCCCTCCCCCCATTCCCTTTTTTTTTTTTTTTTTTTTTTTTTTTACTACTAAGGCACTTTGTAATCCATAAAAATGATTCCCTCCCCCCCCCCCCCGGCCCTCTTTTTTTTTACTAGGGCAGTTTGTAATCTGCAAAAATGTTTTTTCCTATATTGGTTCGAGGTGCATAATTAATTTTTTATGATAAATCTTATTAAGAAAGAATACTTTTTGACTTTTATTCTATGTGGATTTGAACTTTTTCTTAAGGTTTCAAAATTTTGGACATAATATGGCCGTTTAAAAATATTTGATAATTTTCATTTTTCTGGTTTAAATTTTTAGACATCTAATGAAAATATATTATTGTTTATTTCAATAAACTCTTTTCTTGAAATGGGAGACTAATATAGTTGAAGATGTAACAAGTCAAATTTCTAACCCCTGACCCTAGATCAATAGCATATATTGAATCAACTATTCATACGAGAGAAGATTACTTGAGTTCCAATCCACATTGGGCTCTATAGTTCATTAAAAATAAATAAAGATATTCCTACATACTAGAGTTGGTGTCACACATGATGCGTGCGTTTGCACAACACCATAGGAGCCCTTGTGCTAACTCAAATTGGGAGTTATAGGAAATTTCAGGAGTTATTCAACCTTGTTGAATCCAGATTGGCAGGTTGAGGGGATGGAAATAAAAAAAGTTGAAACTGTCCAATCCATTTGTGTATTTTCATTTGGAAATAAATAGTTAAACCGCAAGATTAAGATTTGGTCTACCCACTAACCCAATTATAATTATAATTTACTTTAAAGTCTATTTGTGAATAATAAAATTACATTAACAATTTTACTAAACAATATAACATGTATTTTTTTTTTTTAATAATTAACAATATAAATGTATTTAGAAAAGTAAAAATAATTAGTAGTTAAATGAATACTCACTAATCAAGTTGAATGGAGGGAGTGAGGGGCCTAGCTAAGTTGGACCCAGCCCATTTGTAACTGGATTGGGTTCAGCTTGGCCATATATTCTGAAGTTCATACCTCTCATGACACACCTTCATTTAAGTTTAAGTCAGTTCACCACTTTGTAGAGTGTTGAAAATCGAAGTATCTAAAATCTATTTAAAGGAAATAATTTAAAATTAATTATTGCAATATTTAAGTTTCAATAGATGAAGGTATTCATTTAAATTTATAATTTATTTTGTTTTATTTTTCTATTAAAAGACACGTAAGCCACGAGTAATGTAACTTCGAGCATATGGGGTAATTGGTGAGCCATGGTCTTACATATTTGAAATTCAGCCAAGTTCGTCTTTTTTTTAGTATTATTTTGAAAAAATTGATGACAATCAGTGGTCCTCTCTTAAAATAATAGCCTGCAAATTTGCAATAAGAAGATTGAGGCTTTTCCTATAGTGGTCTTGTATGTAGGATGTATGTGGTGCAAAATTTTAAGAATATTTTTTAGAAAAATGCAAGCCTTTTAACCGATATCTTGTTTCTTGTTGTGACCTTATGTGGTTCCACCTTCCATAATAATTTTAAAATATACTTAATTCACAATTGTCAATCTCACATCCATAAAACACCAAAACATTGTACAAAATATCGAGGGGCACACTTGTCATTTTAACAAAAAATGCAAAACTTCTTGATGGTTAAGAACTTAAGATACCATGTGCTGTGTATTTTGGGGTTGGGGGGCCCTAATAGCTTCTCCAAGCGAGATTAAAAATAAATAATAAATAAATAAATAAAAAGGAAGGAAAAACTTCTAAAATACAACAAATAATGCCTAATTTTGTTGGGAACATTACTTTTTTAAAAAAAATTAAATTTTTTTTTAAAGATCTATAACTAGGGCATGGACAATAATGGAGAAATCATAAATAAAGGAAATGGCATGTTTGATAGTTTAATAAAGGAAAATGCTTGTTTAATAGTTTAATAAACTGTAAATTTGTAAAATCCTTTCATTTCTTAGGGTTGGAACCATTGTAATGTAATGGGGGTGAGGGGAGATGGATTTTTGTGATAGAGAATGGTTTAATACTCTCTTTGTCCCATTTTATTTGCTCACTACTATTTTATTTGTTCACTTTGATCAAGCACACATAAATGCATTGCCCTGTCACCTATTTAAGTATAAAATTCCAAGTTTGTCCGCTAGAAAAATGATAAATTCTTTAGGAGAAAAGTAAATGGGTATTTTAGGAAAATCACATATCTTTTTGGTTTAACTTTTGAAAGTGATCAAATAATTTGGGACATTCAAAAAAAGAAAAATGAGCAAATAAAATGGGATGAAGGGTGTAGTTTTTACTTCAGGGAGTTATGCTATGTTTTTAGCTCCTGTTTGGTTGAGTAGGGGATGTAATCTTGTTTAATAGAGGAAAATGCTTATCGTTTGGTTAATTTCAATTTCTCCGACATGGAGTGGGATCCTTGTAAGCTCCATGTAAACATGAGTCCCACATCATATGAGAGAGGTGGAAAAATTGACAGGAAGTATAGCACTACAATTGAGTAGATCACGATGATAGTTAAAGTTCTATCAAGGTTATGTTTGGATGAGGAATTTGAAAAAAAAAAAAAAAAAACACACACACAACTTTGAAATGATGGAATTTCTAGGTTTATATTTTATAATATTCAAAATTGTAAAGTTCCTTGTTTGACTTACATTTTTGGGAAAATTTTAAGAAACTTCCCTAATGTACAGTCTTATTTCACATAACCCTCCTAAAGAAACATTTGATGCGATGTCTCTCCTTTGCTAGGTTTCAGGGTGAAAAATTGAGTAGAAATTGGATGAAAAACTACTAAAAAATACTATACTCACGTGCTCAGTATTCACCCATTCCCATATCTATCTATTCATATATATATATATATATATATATATATATATATATATATGAGTGTCTAGGTCAACCCCCATTGATCCATTTTTATTTTTTCTACCCCATTGTTTTTTTTTTCCCCCACCTGTAACAAAGGGTCCCCCATAATTTCAAATGATGATATTGTCAACTAACCATTAGTAAAATTTAACAGAAAACAAAGTGTAACTAAAGAGGGAAAATTGTAGTCTTCAAACTATAGAAAGAAAAAGTGAAAACAAACCAAACTTAGAGGGGACTAAATTTTATTTTATTTTATTTATTTATTTTCTTATATACATAAATGCCTAGCTTTTGCGTTCATTCCTTTTATTTTATGGCATCATCCAGTAAAACTGTGTGGTTTTTTTTTTTTTTTTTTTTTTTCGATAATATTTTTTGTTGGTTTGACTTTAAAACAGTGCAATGGAATAAATGCTTGAGAAAATTATTAAACAAGGACTTTAATACCATGGAAAATGATAATGGGGACCAAAGAGGGGAGACGACTCACACTGTTAACCTTTTGGCTGAATTATATTGTGATTGTTTTCCTTTATTGGTTCCTTGTTTTATGGGATTACGATTTTTTTTTTTTAATTTTTATTAATGATTCTTCCCATATCTGGATTCTTATAAATAAGGGAGCCGTTATTACATTCTTTTATCCGAAAAAATCAGATAAATCGATTTTGCATGTCAACAAAACACCCCCAAGAAAACAACCAATTTATCCAAAAAAACACAAATTAATCTGAATATTCACAGTACTAAAAACTCCCAGTGGAAAACAATGCAATGCAGGGGGGTGGGAAAGTTTCCACTAAAAAAAACTCTAATTTATCTGAATCAGATAAGTCGAGACAAATCATATCAAGTGCTAAAAAACAACATCATATCCACACACAAATAAAAAACAAAAAACATACAGGGAAAACAAAGCATAGCAACATAATATTACCACTAGACAGTGGAGAAAAATGCAGGGGAGATGGGATTACCCACTGTCTGGTACATATTATTTGAATTTTTAATATAAAACTTTTAAAATATTTGAAAACTTATCCAAAAAAAGCAGATAAGTTGAATATGCATATCAACAAAACACTCCCAAGGAAAACAACCAATTTATCCAAAAAAAAACACAAATTGATTTGAATATTCATGCCACTAAAAACTCCCAATGGAAAACAATGCAATGCAGAGGGGTGGGGAAGTTTCCACTGTTGTCAAAAAAAAAAAAAAAAAAAAAAAAGAAAAGAAAAAGAAAAAAAAACCAATTTATCTAGCTGTCCATGGCACTAAACACTCTATTGAAAAACAATGGCAAGGAGGCATTTTCCATTGTAATCTAAAAAAACTCTAATTTATCTGAGTCAAATAAGTCGACACAAATCATATCAAGTGCTAAAAAAAAAAAACATCATATCCACGCGCAAATAAAAAAACAAAAAATATACAATATTCTTACCAGAAAGTCGAGAACAATGTAGGGGAGAGGAGATTACCCACTGTCTGGTATATATTATCTGAATTATTAAGATAAAACTTTTAAAATATTTGAAAACTTATCCGACAAATCAAATAAGTCAACATTCTGATAAAAAACAAAAAACCCTTATCAAATGGGGAGATTTGAGACATTATCAAGTGCTTACGTATAGTGGTTTGTAAAAAAATTACAAATTATTTGAATATTCATGGTTCTAAAAATGTACCTGGTTTTTTTTTTTTTTTTTTTTTTTGGGGGGGGGGGGGGGGGAGGGTGGGGAACTCTCCATTGTTATATGATAAAACTCTCAATTTATCTGATTTGTTATCTTAAAAATATCACACTGTTATGTGAAAAAAATCACAATTTATCTGAATATTTATGGCACTATTCAGGGGAAAACAATGCAGGGGAGGTGGAAATTCTTACTATTATCTGAAAAAAAAAAAAAAATACAAATTATCTGAATATTCATATATGGTTCTAAAAACGTACTCTCTTTTTTTTGGGAGAGGGGGGGGGGGCTAACCATGTCCAGATTTTCAAGATAAAAATATAGAGAAACAATATTTTGTTTTTAAGAACCCATATAACAAATAGGAGCTGAACAATTTCCACAATCAAAAGATGGAAAATCATTCAAAACTTGTAATACCCCGCATTTTTAGAGATTTATATAATTAATTAAATTTTAGTGTTATGGATTAAAGTTGATTTTTGTGATAGAATTTGACCAAGAAAAGAAAACTAGAAATAACCAACCTATATGGATTGGAAGTCCATTTACACGGGAATCTAATTATTAGTATGTTGAGAAAGATGACGAATGAGAAGAGAAAACTGAGAACAAGAAAGATTTTTATTTATGGGGTGCCGATTGTCAAAAGAGTTTAGGAGTTGAGGGTGAATTTTGTGAGTTTCTTTGCATATTTTGAGAGTTTGAGATTTTGGCTACACGACAAATATTGGGTCCAAATTGAATATTCGAAGGGTCATAAGCTATTTTCATTCGAGTTGTCGAATGATAAATTTGAGGTAAATGGGAGTATAACATGCCGCTTTCTTTTTCTGAAATAAATGATTTTAATCGTATTATGCAATCAATTTTTGTATTAATCCGAAAATGTATTCCATAAGCCAAGCAAAACATATTTATTCATTACTTTGTTTTGAACAATTCTCTGATTTAAATGACTGATTTATGAAAGTATGTTTAGTTAATGTCTCTGATTTGATAATTGAATTTTGAATGTATTTAGAGCTCTGGTTTGGCTGTCTGATGTCTAGCCCTAGTTAGTAGGGGTTAAGTTATTGGCCTTTAGTTCCTTTTGGTTCCAATGCTCTGCCCCGGTCAGTAGGGGATAATACTGATCTTTGGTACCAATGCTTTGTTTAAGTCTACTCTTGATAGGAGCACCGTTTGGACCTTTGGGTCAATCTGTCTAAGTCATTTGTATGGTTAGCTAGAGTTCAAATATAATTATTTTGTTATGATATGAAATTATGAAAATTAATTTCCGATCTATTCTCTGAAGTGAATTTCTGAAGTATTTGAATAATGGTTTTAATGGATTTTGAATATTTTATTGATAAATCATTAGAATAGATTTTTATTAAAAAGCATGTGATTTATATAAACTAATTTTCTGAAAATATTTGTGTGGTTGGCTTGGCTTATTCTCGTGTATGTTATGTTCACCCTTACAATTATTTTTCAAATCAGTGATCAATGGACAGATAGTTAACTTGATGTGTTTGGGGTTTTAGACAACATGATCAACTTAGGCTTTATTTGGAGGATTTATTTATTTATATTCTTTTGTATTAGATGACTATTAGCGTTGTGATTTAACATAATTTTTGGAGTTACTCTATAGATAATCGAAAGATTCTGAATGGTTTTATTTATAAAATTTGGATTTGAGTTCGCGCCCTTAGATTTGTTTATTTCGGGTTTGGGGCGTGACAAAACCCTAGAACCAAACAAAAACCGATTTTTTAGATAACAAAAACACAATCTCTTATCTAAAAGAAGTACCTTTATGGTTCTTCGTCACCGTTGCAATAGGGCCGTTTGATTTCTACCTTCGGTGAGTAATAACTCGCCAAAGGATTGAACTCGAATGGGGAGGTATCTGAATCTTGGTTGATGAACATTTTTGGGAATCATTGAAAGGAAAAGGAAGATGTGAGCAAATTTGAGGAAATTCCTATAATCCCGTTTATCTAAATTTTGGGAGTATATCACTGAATCGGGAAAAAGGGACTTCCCATTTTAAGTTTTCTTCAGTTACTAATGGTGTTAATAACATTGACCAATCAGATTCAGCCAGATCAGTGATCTTATGTTTTGTCTTCTAACAATGGTCCTATGTATCACTACTCTTAATACTATGACTCTTTACATTGTAGTTTTTGAATATACTATCAATTCCACATGGGCACCCGTTCCAAATGCAATATACTCTCCCATTTTTTGCTACTAAAAAATGTTGTTAAAATTAAACGACAACTAAAGCAAGAAAAGGGTGTAACACATTGGCAAAATTGAATAGAGGTGGACTTACTTATTTTAAATATGCTATCAATTCGGTTTGAGATTTTTAAAATTTTTTAGGTATTGAAGGAAGTATGTTTACGTATAGCAATCATTGTTGTGCTGAACTTAATTTTAAGTATGCTTTTGATTCATTACCATATCTCTAATTGCCTATACATATGTTTTGACTATGAAAAACAACTAATTATGGAGCATATAAGTCTTATTAATGGCATTTGAGGTCTCTAAAGAGTAAACACTTAAATTTTTGTCAAACATGTCTTGTTGACTGATTATTGAATCTTTGTATTTTTTGAACTCGTCCAAAACTTGGTTGTCTTTTAACATATTAACATAGGGTTAGGATCAACATACAAAATTATTTACACAAGTTTTTAGATGACCTATCTCCAATTCATATTTTGTGAAACCCATCGTTAGATTACATAGTCTTCCCACATAGGTCATACATGCAAAAAATCAAGTTGATCTAAGATTAAGAGTCATTTCATCTATAAATCTGAGAATTTTAATGATTAAAAAGATGAGTTTTTGGATCAAATGGCAATAGGTCTCGGATCAACTTGATTTTTTACGTGCATAACCTATGTGAGAAGATTATCTAATCCAACGATAGGTTTTGCAAAATATGAATTGGAAATAAATTAATTTTAAAAAATTGTATATGTTGATCCTAATCCATTAGCATATCCAAACACCATCTATACTATACTTGTATTTTATCTTTTCATGATAGGAGATTACCTTTGCTTTTGTGGTGAAATGTCGGCACATATAACTCGCCTTTTTACTTTTTGCTAATAAAAGAGAAGTTATGTGGTAACTCTAAGCCTCATAGGCTATCAAAATCTTGGTTACAGTTAAACCCAAAAGAGACAAAAATGGTTTATTAATAACATCGGTTGAAATCCACCCTACTTGATGTTAATAAAAAAAATGGAAAAATAAAAAGACATATAGGCAGGTATAAGAGTATGGACTATTTTATTCCAACTTTCAAAGAATTATATTGTTTAATATGTGATATGCATCAAGCTGACACTTGCTTTATTATATAGTAGTAATGTAATGTGTAGACAATATGAGATTTCTTTAGCATTGAAGAGTTCTTTACTGTAATAATATAAACGAAAGATTTTTCAAAATGTATATGTCTAAACATATGTAGGTTATGCCGCTGTATATAGAACACCAATGTACAAAGAGGGTGTGAAAAAATTGAATTTTTGTAATGCTTGTCTATGAGGTGTACATATGTATATAATCATTACCAAAACGAAATTAATTGTGCAGGTTGTATTCACCAACTTGGTGGAGTTGGGGATTTTCAAGATTGAAAACTTGCAAGAGATATTCCACACTCGACTTGCAGATGAATCCTTCTCTCAATTAAGATTCTTGGAAGTTACAGCATGTGACAAGCTATCAAGAGTTGCCCCATCTAATTTACTCCCAAGGCTACAGAATTTAGAAAAACTCATTGTACAAGGATGCAATTCGATGGAAAAGATTTTCGAACTAGAAGGGGAAGGACGCACTCCCATCTCATTCTCTCAATTAAAATATGTGGACCTACGTTATTTACTTAGCCTCTTGATGTTCTGCTCTGGAAAATATGATTTTGAGTTGCCATCCTTGGAAATATTGTGTTTAGAGAACTGTCCTAAAATGAAGACATTCTATTCCCGACTCAAAGGTACACCAAAGCTAAAAACAGTTGAAGTAGGATTATTTCAAGAGGTGTGGAAGGGCGACCTCAATAGCACCATACATGACCTATTCCAAGAAGAGGTACGTACTATTATCGATGCTCCTAAAGACATTTTCTTCCCCAAACACACATGCACCTAGTTTGAATATCGTCTCCATCCACATCTAATCCCTAACACTCTTTCTCCTCCTCTGACCCAACTTCGAATCCACCTGCTTCTAATTAGGCCCACCCAAGGCCAGGGAGCTCCAAGATGACATCCACCTCCTTGAAAAACTATGGTGAATTACCACATTCCATCTTCGTCACATTGGGCACCATTATCAGACCCCCGATCGCCTTAGAGCCCGACCAAAGACCCATCCTATCACATATCCTTCTCCTCGATTCCCTTAATTTTTTTCAATATTATCTCAACACAACGTAATTGCTGGTTTTTAGGTTTTCAAAACGCCATTATCAGGTCGAATTGGCATCAAGTTTGCCATCTTTGCATTTGTGCATCTGAACCTTCGTTTTGGTGTGAGAAGAGGGTTCGATGGATCTAGAGAATTCAAGTGTTCCATATTAAGTTTTTATTTTACTATGCAAAAATGCTTTCAAATTTCCAAATTTACACTTTGATTCGGACGTGTTGTCCAAAGTTTGGAATTTTCCTAAATTGTTAAATTGGTGACTTGAATTTGGCTAGTGAAATTTTTAAAATTTATCAATTTATTCAGCAGGATTTTAACCATTGAGCAGAAATTTAACCAAAAATTTTAAATAAAATCTGAATTTCTGAAAATATTTAGAAACGACAACTTCCTTTTAAATTCTAAATCTCATTTTCTCAACTTTGGCCAAAAACTTGTATTTGTGTTTTCTCTCAATTTGATTCGGCATTCCAAAGCACAAAAAGTTTTGGGTGCTACCAGAGCTATAACTAGTACGAAAAAGTTAAGAACCCCGTAATAGATTCAATCCCCATAATATATATATATATCATGTGCGGGATATCCTGTACGATTACAGCCGTCTGTGATCGACACGCGCGCATGTGAATGTACGCATGTCATCCATTGACGGCCATGATCGAATGAGATAGTCTGGATATCTCACACTTAAACAGCCCTCATATATATATATATTTTAATTTTTTTACAAATAACCATCTCTCATGAGGGTGAAGTGAATGATCATGTGCAATACATGTTTGTATGGAAAAACCGCTTCCTTCAATATATATATTTGTGTTGGGGTTATTTTGGAAAATCATGGGATGTACTTAAAAAAATTATTTTTCTTAAAAAAATTTATATATAGGGATATTAAGAAATGTGAGGTAAAAAATAATTTTGGGGTGGCAATAACCTCTTCTATAGTTAAGTGGTAACTTCGCTCACATTAGTGATAAACCTCGAGAGGTGAACTAGTGGTTTCTAAGGCTTATGCCTAAAGAAGCGAAAATGGTTGAATTTGACTTCCTAGCCCCTCTTGGGACTGATAACCTGCCACATTTATCTTAGGCGTTAATCGTTATCTAATGTGGAGTAGACGGTAGCTTTTCATCAATTTATGTGTTCATGCATGGATGGGTGGACCGTGACCTTACTTACGGATACCTCTAGATAAAAAATTTAAAATAAAAATAAAAATCACATTACGTATAATGATCCAGCACATGCAATTAAAGAGAATGTTTCACATTTCATATAATGAACCCCTCTAATTATTCTTACCCAGAGGTGAAGTTTTCATAATATAATTTTTTTTCATAAAATTTTCATTTGGAGAGTGTTTATATGATCAGTGATTCCATGGACAATTCAAGAGACTGAGATCAAGTGACAAGTGGTGACATGTGTAGCAGGAACATAGGAAAGCTTCTACTAATAAAAGCTTCTATATTGTTTTTCAAAAGTTCATATTCATAAAAAACTGAGATTTAATTTCTCGTTTCATTGTTAAACTAGTCAACACTAGCAATGTCTTGTGGAAAAATAAGACTCTTAGTCATGCAAGCATTTGCGTCTTCCAAATCTCATGAGATTGAACTGTTGACATTACTAATTCTCTTCTTGCAGGAAATCAAGGAATGCTTGTATGTGACAGAAGATCTAGTGAATGAGTTGCATTCGCGCAAGCAGGAGAGCAATGTAGTAAGTGCATTTTTTAGCACTTGATATTGGCTTTTATAAATTATCCCCCTTTTTTTAGTTCTTTTTTGTTTAGATATGAGATGATTATACGAAAGAGAGAGTGACTATATACGTAGGCTCTTGCCTTGCTACTTGGAGGCTTACATGAAGTGAGGGGGAAAGTGGGAAACCCGCTTTTATACTTGTCCTCAAAGAGATCTAGACTCACCTAATTTACTCAACTATTCTACTATTTTTGGAATACTGAGAAACATCTTCTCTATATTTTGTTAGGATTTCTTGATCATATAGGATACAAAACTCTAGCTTTTCAAGGGAATTCTAATATTTTTGGATTCTCAAAACTGTTCCCCAGCAAGAAGATGAGGACAAAGATCAAGATGAAGAAATAGGTGAAAAATCTGTAGTAGCAAACGCTAAAGAGCAGGAGAGAGAAGAAAATACTAGTGCTAGAGCAATTCACCATGAAATACAGGAAGCAGCAGAAGAAGAGGGACCTCAAAAAGGTTCACTGGAGGTAATCCATGTCAATCTCTTTAACCAAAATCCCATTTGAAATGAATATGACTAGAACTTTGTTCAACCGAACATGTGGAGAGAGACCTAGAACTCTGTTCAGAGAGATCTAGACTGCCCTAATTTTCTCAACTATTCTACTAGAGGTAATCAATGTCAATCTCTTTAACCAAAATCCCTTTTGAAAAGAAAATGACTAGAACTCTGTTCAGATATATCTAGACTCACCTAATTTACTCAAACTATTCTAATATTCTTGGAATACTAAGAAACATCCTCTCTAGATTTTATTATGATTTCTTGATTACAGGATTTTCTAAATTTTTCTAAAGTATATATAGGATACAAACTCTAAATTTTCAAGGCAATATAATTGTAATATTTTTGGATTCTCAAAATTGTTCTTCAGCAGGAAGATGAAGAAAAAGACGAAGAAGAAGAAGAATAATTAGGTGAAAAATTTGAAGAAGCAAACATTGAAGAGCAGGAGAGAGAAGAAAATATAAGTGCTCAAGTACTTCACCATGTAATACCAGAAGAGACAGAAGAAGAGGGACATCAAATAGTCTCGCTGGAGGTAATCAATGTTGCTCTTTAACCAAAATCCCATTTGAAATTAATATGACTAGAACTTTGTTCAACCATAAAGTTTATTTTTTTATCCTTATGTAAAACTAAGGCCTAGCAACTTGAGACAGGAAAGGAACTAGTACGTATACGAACACATGCCCTAACATGGGTGTCCCATATATATTATTTTAACAGATAGGTGTCCACATTTCATAGTATCTATAATTGCTTTTGCAATTAATGATGGGATGTCATGAAAGTTTGTGTTTTCCACAACAGGTTTGACTCTAGAAAACTCAACAAAATGATGATATATATTCTCGACAAAACACAAATTAAGGCTAAGACGTGTGAACCAATATTGTTTGAAAAATTGGACAGCTGGAAAAGGGACTAGAGGAGGGTCAATGGTTCAACTGTCGGGTCAACTAAAGAGAAGCATGACATCATCATAGTATCATAAATATACAATTAATCTTTCTCCTTGGGTGTAATGACTGCAGCTTTTCTTAGAAAATTAATGCTGAAGTTTTTATAAATTTTCCTTTTAATCTAGCAATTTATAGAAAAAGGATTTAAGCTTTTCCAGCTGGAGAGTTTTCCCTGTTTTACTCCAAAAAGTTGAAAATAATAATAATAATAATTACAGTATACACAAACCTTATTTTACAATCTTCATATTTGTTTATGTGAAGGGCAATTGGCAGAAGATGTAAAGCTAAAATGAAATGCAATTATCGATTTACTTATAACTCAAAGCAATTCTAGAGAGCAGAGTTTTTGTATCCGGTGTCAAATCTTCTTCGTTTAATTTTTCTTTTTTTTCCCTCCTTGTCCCACTATATGTAGAGCTACCCAAAGCTGACATTATAATGATACACAGTCAAGGACAATGTATCACATTTGGTGTAATGAACCTCTGGCTATTCTTACCCAAAGCTGAAGTTTCTATAAATCCTTCTTTTTGTGTAGCAACAGAAAAAGGGTGAAAATATTTTTCGAGGAGATTTCAAGCTTTTCTATTTGAACAGCTTTTATATGTTTTTACCAAACAAAAAGCTTCCATACTGTTTTCCAAGAGTTCAAATTCATTAAAAACTGAGGTTTTTTAGTTCCCTTGTTATACCAGTCATGACTTGAAATGTTGACAGTTAATAATTCCCATCTTGCAGGCAATCAGGGAACACTTGCGGGCAATCAGGGAACACTTGAAAGTGATGACGAATCTATTGGACGGGTTGGTTTTTCACGAGATGGAGCTTGGTGTATTAAGTGCTCTTGCTAGCACATGATATTGGTTTACATAAATTAAAAATACACCAAATTCCTTTACTAGTCAGAGTATTCATATATGAGATGGCTGTACAAAATAGAAAGTGATTGTACAATATGTGGGCTCTTGCCTTGCTACTTGGAGGCTTACATGAAGTGAGGGGGAAACCCTCTTTTATTCTTGTCTTAGGAGACTAGGAGAGACCTAGACTCATATTTAACTATTAGTGAGATACTAAAAAACTTCATCTCTAGATTTTACTCAGATCGCTTGATTATAGGATTTTAGGTTTTTCTAAAATGTATATATATTGGATTTAATAACTCTATATTTTCTGGACATGCAATTTTAGTACTTTAGATTTACAAAATTATTCTCCAATTAACAAGAGGAAGAAGAAGAAGAAGAACAAAGTGAAATATCTAAAGAAGAAGGAGAAAGTGAAAAATCTGGAGAAGAAAATATAGAAGAGCTACAAGTAATCAATACATTCACATCGACCTCTTTAACCAAAACCTCATTTGAAGTGAATATAACTAGAACATTCTTCAACCTTCAACCTTCAACCATAATGGTATTGTTATTCTCTTATCTATACTGAATAGTAAGGCCCACCAACTTGGATTTCAACTTGATAGCAAAAGGAATTAGAATATACGAAAAATAATAAGAACCCATTTTGCATTAGGGATCATGATTGCTAAGAGCAATTACTTCTAGGAATGATAAACACGGGGACACACTGGCACATGTCTCCATATGTAGAGTCCATATGTTTTTATAGACAAGTGTCTACCAACTCTCGATGTCCATCATTGCTTTTGCAACTACCATGATATCATAATAGTTTTGACTTCTAAAAATTCAACATAATGATTATATCCACTCAAAACACAATTTAAGGTCGTGATGTGAAAAACAATATTTTAAAAATTGGACAGTTCAATAAATTAGAAAAGGGATCTAGATGAAGGTCAATGGTTCAACCATTGAGTCAACCAAAGAGAACCATGGCATCATCATATCATCGTAAATAAAGAACGTTGGAAAAAGCTACATGATTCGCAAGTGCATGGTGGGTCATGAGGCAATGCTTTAGAATGTTTCACATTTGGTGTAATGTTTCTAGCTATTCTTATACAAAGTTGAAGTTTTTATAAATTATCCTTTCTTTTCAGCAATAGGACAAGGGTCCAATTACTTATAAGTAAGGCGACTTCAAGATTTTCCACTAAGATAGAATTTATAACGGGAGGCAGGTACAAGTTTACTATTGTGCTCCAAAAATCCCCCCACCGCCAAAAAAAAAAAAAAATCACGATTGTTACAGTTGACACAATTGTTACAATTAATTCACAATCTTCATAAGGTCTAATCTGGCTTAATAATTTGAAGTTACAACGATTGAGATGCAATATCAATTCACTTATAATTGAAAGCAATACGACTGTCTAGAGAAACAGAGTATTAGTTCATGAGGTTGGAATTTCTTCTAATTGCTTCTTTTTTTTTTCCTGCTGGATTCTAATGTAAAATTTTATGCAAAAGAGAAATTGCGATTATCGATTTGCATAAATCGATACACAGAAAACTTTTCACATTTGGAGTTTTGAACCCCTCTGGCTATTCTTACCTAAAGCTAAAGTTCTTATAAATTTTTATTTTTGTATGGCAACTAAAAAAGGATAAGAAAAAAATACTGTGTAAAGTGCCTTTACGCTATTCCACATGGATAGCTTTTATATGACCAGTGATTCCAAGGACAATTTATGAGGCTGAGGTCAAGTGGCAAGAGGTGACATGTCGTATATATTTTATGAAGCTAAAAGCTTCTATATTTGTTTTCAAGAGTTCAAATTCATCCAAAATTGAGGTTTTTTGATTTCTTTGTTAATCCAGTGATGCAGGACAACCCTCTTGAGAACAATGAAAGAGAAAAAAGAAGCTTGGAAAAAAAAAGAAAAGAAGCTTGGGAGAAGCAAGAAGCAGAACCCTAGCTAGGGCTTGTTTGGAGTCGACACCAAATGTGAGAAAACCCAATTTTTTAATTCATAATAAGATGAATATTAAAGAGAATATTGGAGCATATATATAAGTCCCAATTACATCAAATAAGGAAAAACTTAACTTAGGAATTTAAAAGGCAAAAACTTAATTATTCTTAAAAATAAATTTGCCTAAAATATTCTAGAGCCTAGGTCTTCAAGTTAATAGGCTATATTGGACCACCCTGTTGACCCATGTGTCTGCCGTCCCCATCAACTCTCCCAGTGTGAGAGAAAAACTCGACCTCAATTTTGGATTGGAGTAGAGATATTGAACGCGACCTTCCCAACGAAACAAATATTTAGAATAAAGCAGTTGCTTCAAAACTTAAACTTGGTGAAAAATAGCGGCTTCAAAGTGTAAAACTTGACAGAATCTTCTCAATTTATCAAAGAACATGGTCAAGTGAGAATCACAGTGTAGCTCGAAACTATTGACACCAAGAAAATCTATAATTTGGATCTTGAGTAAATTGGACGGACAAACGCCACATTCTGATAAGTTGACTTTCTCAGGATGAGATTCTTGCACAACAATTTCTTCAACACCCAAATTATCAGCAATGGGTGTAAGATCCACGCCCAAGTCTTTTGTTACCTCCTCAAATTCTTCAAAGACTAGAACAACTTCTTGCGCCATAGATTCAATTAATTCCTCCTGAGTCTCTAGAGAAATAGCATTTGCAGCACATGAATAGTCAACGACAGGTAGAAGCTCAACACACAAACTATCAACTTCAGTGACAACTTGAATACTCAAGTTCAAGCCTCTTACAGCTGGCACAGGTTCATGGAATGAATCACCCTCTTGTTCCATAGGTTTAGGCTCATCAATTATTGCATGCTGATCTTGAATATCAGAGCACGTTATTGGAGAAATTGTATGCTCAACACAGGCATAAGTCACTACATTCTCATAATTTGATTGAAGTCAGTAGTCATTGCAACCCAAAACATAAGGCGAAATGTGTTGAGTTAGGCATTGCTTCTTGTTGAGCTTCAAAGTAAGTTGTTGTAGCACTTTATCTAACCTATCAAATCCGGCATGCAAATCCTTGTAATGCTGATCCATCCTTCGGTCAAGTTTAGCAGACATATTTTGAAGGGTTTTGACTACTTTTTCAAATTGAGTGGCCTTCATTACAAGATATTCAAAATTTGCCTAGAATAGTCTTGGTTATGTTGAGGATAGCCCAAAATGCAAACTAGATAACTTAATCCGCAGATAACTCAAACCAAGTCAAGAGCAGAACGGCAATAAATCGAAGTATGGATAACTTTATTCGCGGATAAGATAGCAAAGTCCAAAATGGAATATGAATAAATCCGTAGTTAGGATAACTCAAACCTGGATTAGCATAGTCCGAACCAAAGTGGGAATAGTCTTGTCCGAATCCTATCCACGCTGTAGCTATCACCAAACACTCCAAATCACCAACCTTTTGAACCAATGCTCCAAATGCTTCTCGAAGCAACAATACAAAGAGGAAAGGAGAGTGCGTGAGCGGTAGCAAGATCGAGGGGAAAGGGTAGACCAGATGACAACGCCAGCTTAACGGCGGGAGTTCGAGATCATAACTGGTGCGACTCCAAGAGGTCAATGGTGATGCAAGGGAATAACAGTCGCTCAATAGCGAGAGACGACAGCGGTACTGCAACTCTGAAGGGTGAACGGCGTGGTCTTGAAGGTGACTCGGCGGCGGTTCGTCAGCAACGACTGGATGGCGACTCCGATTCTGAAGTGGAAGGCACGATGGTGAGGGTGGTTCACTGTTCGGTGGTGAAGGGGTTGACGGTGATGAGGGTTTGACGGTAGGGGTGTGTTGGTGGGACTTTTTTTTTTTTTTTTGGTTTAATGGCGGCAGTGGTGCAAGTAGGGTACAATCGGGTTGGGGTTTTGGGATTTCTTGATATGGGTTTGGGTTTGGATCAAGTAGGTGGTCTTGATGTGGGTCGACGGTGATGGTAAGGGTTTGTGCGAAATTGGTGTGGTTGTTGACTGTTGGTGGTTGACAATGATGGGTTACTGGTGTGTGGTTGACGGTAAAAAGGGTAGGTGCGGGTTATGGTTTCGATTGTTGTACGATTTGATTTGGGTGAGATTGAGAGCCTTTTTTTTGTTTTTTTTTGGGTAGTGACGGTGGTTCGACTGAGTAATGACAAGGGCTTCAACACTGTGGTTATGGGTTTGTACGATTGTGGGAGCGATTGTGGGGGTGCGATTGGGTAGGGTTTCAATGGTGATGGAGATAGCTCGACTGTTGTGCAATGGTGGTGGGGTGGATCTGAGATGGGTTAACGATTGATTTTTTTTTTTTTGGTACGAAAATGGAGTAGGGTTATGGGTGAAGAAGGATCGACGGCGGAGGACGAAGGGGTGTTGAGTTGCAATAGTGGAAGGGCTTAGCTCGCTCGTGATAGTGGCAAAAGTGATGTTGGAGATGGTGGGTTTGTTCAATTTGGTGTCTCCATGAGGGCATCTTGCGGCAATGATGAAGGAGATCAAGTGCTTCGCGGAGATACGCGGAATCGCAGTTTGCTCTGATACTAAGCTAATGCAGTACAATCCTCTTGAGAACAATGAAAGAGAAAAAAAAAGTTTGGAAAAAAAAAAAAACGAAAAGAAGCTTGGGAGAAGCAAGAAGCAGAACCCTAGCAAGGATTTGTTTGGAGTCGACACCAGACATGGGAAAACCCAATTTTTTAATTCATAATAAGATAAATATTAAAGAGAATATTGGAGCCTATATATAGGTCCCAATTACATCAAATAAGGAAAAACTTAACTTAGGAATTTAAAAGGCAAGAACTTAATTATTCTTAAGCCTAAAATATACTAGAGCCTAGGTCTTCAAGTTAATAAGCCGTATTGGACCACCTTGTTGACCCATGTGTCTGCCGTACCCATCATCCGGTCACCACTTGCAAGGTCTCATGGAAAAATAATAGAGTCTCGATCATGCAAGCATTTGCATTTTCCAAATCTCAAGAGCTTTAATGTTGACATTTACTAATTTCCTTCTTACAGGTAATCAGGAAACACTTGGAAAGGGTAACGGATACAATACTGTTAGGGTTTGGTTTGTGGGAGTAGAAGGGTGTTGTAGTAAGTGCACTTGCTTGCACATGATATTGACTTCTATTAAAAAAACAAAATTTCTTTTCTATTTGGTTATGATATGACTGTAGGAAAGAGAGTGACAGTGCATGTACTATGTAGGCCCTTTCCTTGGACAAGTAGGGACTTATGTAGTAAGTAAACAGGAAGCTTTTGCCAACAAAAACTTCTATATTCTTTTTCAATAGTTCAAATTCACTGAAAACAGAGGTTTTTTGGTTTCCTTGTTATACTGATCACCACTTGCAAGGTCTCATGGATAAATAAGAGACTGTCATGCAAGTATTTGCATTTTCAGTCCCTTGTGAGCTTAAAATGTTGATAGTTACTATTTTCCTTTCTTGCAGGTTATAAGGAAACACTTGAAAAGGATGATGGATCTAGTGGACAGATTGAGCTTGCGCGAGCAAGAGCTTAGTATAGTAAGTGCACTTGATATTATCTATCTTTGCTAATTAGATGTGAGATGGCTGGACAAGAGAGAAAGTGACTGCACGGTATGTGGGCTCTTGCCTTACTCCTTGGAAGCTTACATGAAGTAAGTAAGAAACCCCTTTTTATACTTGTCCAAGGAGAGATCTAAATTCACCTAATGTTTGCTATGATGTCTGCAATTTATGAGGAAAATAAGGACGAAGATGGCTTCCTTTACATGACCTACAGTGGGGAGAACACATTTGGGTCTATCTAAAGATGTAATTGGGCCAAATTTATGTGAATAAGACTTGCGAAAGGGTAACTAGATTAGTTGTAAATTCTCAAAATCTCCATTAGATTGATGCTATCTTTGTGATATTCTGCTTTCAAGACAACTTTACAATTTGGGTTTGACTATCTTTATTAATTTTCCGCAACAAGTAGACTGAATGTTTGCACAGATTCTTAGACAGGATTTGTTGCAGTGAATGGATTTATGCTATCTAATTTTTTCCGTACGTGTCTGCAACACAGTAGACTAAGGTCTTTGATTCAAGATGGAAAATATGTTTTATTGAATTGTGGTAATTTTACTAGAAAATGTTGAAGAGTGAAGTTTCAGAAGAAAAATAATGGGTCAATCATCAGGCAGTTATTGACTCGCTAATGAATTTGATCATTACAAGGAACTCTTGAGCCAGAATCAGTGCAAAGTTTTCCCTTGGTACCGTGGTCCAATCTGATTGAATTCAATGAATAAGCATTTTTGTGCTACCGTGCTACAGTATAAGGTGATACTGAACGCCTTGTCTCTATTTGGCATTTAAGTAATTTGGATATCAAAATTATTGAAAAAATGCCGCATCCCATATCGTTCAAATATTATATTTAACATGTAAGCTACTAGAAAACATCATTTTGAACAACTTTGCAAAAAAAAAATTTTCCAAAATTAATCATTGAAGTGGACTTTTGGCAAAAAATGAAACATATATTATAAATGGCTAAAAAATCCACTTAAACGATAAATTTGGAAAAAAAAAAAAATTTACAAAATTGTTCAAAATAATGTTCGCTAATAGACAACATGACCAATTTTCATTAAAAAAAAAAAAAAAAAAAAAAAAAAAAAAAAAAAAAGCACACAACTTTAATATTTTTCATAAAATCTTGAAAAATTAAAATAAGTGAGGGTGCTAATAAAACCAAGAGGTGGCAATAGTAGTTTGGATTAATATTATAAAGGCCCAAAATAAATGTCATAAAATTATTTGTAGCAGACCAATCAATAACATAAAATAAAGGTTCAACAACTAACAACGATTACCCATAAATCATAGAAATTAAGGTTCAATGGTCGAAGAAATAAGACTCACATATCAACTCAATAATTATACCATACGTGCGCCACATCATATCTTTTTCACATGCCACATCACGATACGGCCGACATGTCTAATTAAGATGAGCAGTGTGTGTTGCGCATACCCGTGTAGTTTAAATTTTAAAACTTCTAAAAAATAAACACATACTGTCTAACTGTTAAGTTTCCAACCTAAAAACCTAAGCTTATAAGTGGAGGGCCCAAACAAGTATATGAAGTCATTTAAAGGTTTATAATTAACCAATTTGTAATGTGGAATATTTCCAATACTTTCCCTCGTGTGCAAACCTAATAAGATAGAAACGGGCCTATCAAGTAAACAACAAAGATGGGCTCATGAACGAAAACTGCCCAAGAACGACATGCTCTGATATCATGTTAATTAAGTTTCTAACCTAAAAGCCTAAACTTATAAGTTGGGGAGGGGGGGTAAACAGGTATATGAAGTCATGTAAAGATTTATAATTAACCAATGTGGAATGTGGTATATTTCCAACATATTGCAAGATGGTGGCTACGAAGAACATGTCAAAATGCACAATGTCATTCGCGATGTCCCCATATCAATTGCATCCAAAGAAAAGCATGCGTTTCTTGTTAAGAGTTGGTCCACATGCAGTGGAATGATTCGCCAAAAAAGTTTACATTTAAAAAGTACACTGCCATCTTAATAATATCTAATAATATCCGGGAGCTTCATAGTGAGTTGGAATGTCCAGTTCTTAAAACTTTATTGTTAGAATGCATGCTTCCATCCTTTACTCCAATTCCCTTACAATTTCTTTTCCAAGACGAAAAATCTCAGAGTTCTTGAATTACAAATTTTTAGCTTTGTCGGATCTGGTATCAAAGAGTTGCTGGAAGAGATTGTAAGACTAACTAATCTAAGGCTGTTAGATCTGACACGATGCGAAGAGCTCACAAGAATCACACGTGATGTCCTTTTGGTTGAAGAAAAGTTCTTCTGTGTAGGTATCTAGATTGAGTTTAGTGGAGTGTTCCAAAATGCAAAGATTCTCTTCCTCATCCACAAGTACACCAAAGTTAAATACAGTTAGAAGAGAATTCACAAGAAGCAGTGTGTGAATGGTGACCTCAATAACATCATACAACACCGACCTATTCCAATAAAAGGTATGAATTGTTGGGGTAAGGCTGCTACGAGGGGTTCTTTATTGATGAATTGATGATTTCTCCTTCAATTTCAAGAATTAGTATATGTATAAATTTCAAGACAACACCTATACCATTGGATAGTAGACTTTTTCCATGTACAAAAGTTCATGGCATCAAAATATCATGTGATTTGATCACATAAACTGATCACTATTTGATTGATTAAAATTTTTCATCAACTTTGATCGACTTATGTGATCAAATCACAAGTCGTTTTTTGATGAAGTTTTATATTTGAAACTTTTGAAGAGTCCTCTACTAATGGTAGGATTGGGATTTGCTGCAATTGGCGAAACAAACTGCAACATCCAGTAGCCGTTGATGGGTGGACGCGTGGCAGTGGCTTGGATCTAACGGCTGCAAATAGAGGGAGATGGGAGGCATTAAGGGCTTAACACTGTTTGCTGCTTATGGTTTGAAAAGGGGAAAACGGCAGCATTTTGGATGGGTGGAAAGGGATGAAACGTACAGGGCGATTTCAATTTTCATTCTCCCTCTCGCCCACTCTTTCTCCTCTCTCTCGCTCCTCTCTCTTCTTTTCTAGGCTAACCTCTCCGCCGTCGGCTAGACGGCGCTCCACCCCACCAGTCTTCGGCATCCCCTATCTATCTCTCTCCCTCATCGGCTAGACAAAGGTTTCGCGCTCCCTCCTATCTCTCTCTCTCTTCCCCGTTGACTCTCAGATCTACTCACTGGCGAGCCTCTCCCCCGTCGACTGGACAGTGCTCCGCTCTATCCTCATCCACTCACCAATATGCTCACAGATCCACTCACCTAAGGCGACAAGCCTCTCCCCTGTCAGCTGGATGGCACTCCCTAACCCTGCTCGATCTCTCTCGGGTCCCGATCCCCCTCATCGTTGGCGCACTCTGACTTCGACCGTAGACAGATTCTTAACCCTCGAAACCCAAGTATGTTTATTTTATTTTATTTTTTGTGGGTGAATATTAGATAGAATGATTTTTTTTTTTTTGATTTTTTAATTCATTTCTATGGAAACTTTGATTTTTGTTTCTTCCCATCAATTAGGGCTAATTGTCAGTTTGCCCCCCTTTTATATAATTTATCTTCATAAAAAATGCAGTTACATAAGGCATTGGGCATATTATGTCTTAACGCATACGTGTTTTCGCACTTCTGATGAGAACAGGATATGAAGAAGTGATTTGAAGTAGCAAGGTCTCATTTTGCCTAAATTATTCTCTCTGATTTTCTTCTCCTTGCATATTCTGTTCAATAAATTTGAATGATCAATTAGGTTAGGTTGAGAAAATGGAGTTGGAAACTTCGATTCTGGGAGTTATTCAATGCAATGGCCTAAGTATTAAGGAATTAAACAAGAAAAATAACATGAATGAGTTGCAAAACTGGTGGGAGAAGTAATGTAGTATGTGTGAAAGTAATGTGCTGTATATAAAAAATACATTGTGATTCTGGAATTATCCAGAGTGACGTGATGCTGTCATACTCTTTTCCATTAATTATCATTTTCCTTTGATTTTGTGGAACTTCCACTTGTAGAGTAGTATATAGAACTAGGCTTTGTAAAGAATTCAAATTTTTTGAGATATTAATTAACTAGTTACTAATTGAATTGTATAGACTAATTAAATTGTGTTATGTTCAATTAATGGAAAAGTTAAATATAAAATCAAGAGAATTTTACACAATATAAGATTCCCTGTCTATTCCACAACTATTAATAACTTACATCTTGCAAGTTGATGTAGAACAAGTTACATATAAGTTCATAGAGGACCTAGAGCATCACAAGGTTGAACACAAAGCAGAGGGCACCTAACCAGAAAGCAAAAGGCATCTAACTAGATTTGATTTGTCGGATATGCCAAATCTAGTTAGATTCTTAACTAGATTTGCTTAATTTTCTTATTTTGTTTATTTTGTTTATTCCTTTCCTATTTTATTGCTTTCCTAAGTTTAGTAGAATTCCTTTTCCTAGTTTAATTAAAGTTCAAGTATTAGTTCTCTTTAAATAGGCTTGTAGCCCAATGGGTAAGAATTAACTTTTGATCAATAATATTTCTTTTGAGAGTTTTCTCTATGGTTTATGTTACTTCTCGTGGATTCGAGTTCTTTCTCGTGGATTCGAGAACCCTAGGCTATTGACGTTTGTCATAGTCATATCATTCTAGTTTTCCGCTACGTCAGTTGGTATCAGAGAGAGGATTTGCCTAGCTTCGATGGCTAACTAAGGAGTTGGAGAACATACCCCTACTGGCGGTGATTGTGGGGAGATTGTTTTGTGGGAAGCATTGGATACACTATGCGTTAACCAACAATTGAAGATGGATGAGTTATGTCAAGAAATAAATGGATAATTTGTTGACTTGCGTAACATGATCGCTGGATTGAATCTCAATGCTAACAACAGACAACCAAACGTTAAGAAGAGGCGTGTCGATGGATTTCCCAGAGGCCAACCCATTAATCAAAATGCTTTTGGGCGTCGTGTTCGTTATTATACCGATAGTGAAAGTGATTTAGACGAGGAGTTTGATGACGATTATATTCCAAATCAGTTGGTGAGGTGGTAGAGAAATTTCGATGATGGAAATGGTATGAATCAACCAGTAGGGAGACAACGAAATTTTGATGAGTATCAGTTAAAGGCAGACATACCACCCTTAAATGAAAATCTTCACATTGATGATTTCCTTGATTGGTTATCGGAGGTAGAAGGCTTCTTCAACATGATGGAGATTCCTGAGGATCGTATGGTGAAATTGGTGGCTTATAAACTGAAGAGTGGTGCTGCAATTTGGTGGAATCAACTTTAGATTAATCGACATTGACAAGGGAAAACGCTTGTGAGGACTTGGAAGCGAATGTGACAACTTCTTAGAGGTAAATATTTACCACCTGATTATGAGCAATATTTATTCCAAGCCTACCAAAATTGTACTCAGGGATCTAAATCTGTATTTGATTACTATGTTGAATTTTCTAAATTATCCGCAAGAAATAATTTGAATAAGACAGATGGTCAGAGAGTTGTGTGGTATCTTAATGGGTTGAAGCCGTTAATTCTTGATAAAATTGGGTTGCAAGTATTATGGACAGTGGAGGATGCCCATAATTTAGCATTGAAAGCTGAACTCATGGAGCATAGACCGACGTACTCATGGTATCGTAAGAACACTGGGGAAGCATCTAGTAACGGTGTAGACAAAGGCAAAGGTCCTCAAACCCCTATGCCTACAACTCATGGGAGGTTACAAAGAGAATCATCCCCAAGCAGTAGAAGTACCGAATGACAGCAAAGTACTCAAGCTCACTGCAATATCCCAATTAGTCTTGATCTTTATGCTAGGCCTGCGCCAGATAAGTGTTATAGGTGTGGTAAGCCTAGGCATTGTTCCAATACTTGTCCTAATCGCAGACTTGTAAATTTTGTGGAGGAGGATAATGAAGAGATATGTAAAGATCAAATTGAAGGTGAGGATAAATTATATGATAGTGTTGATGAAGTTGAGGGGGTAGAGCAAGTTAATTGTGTAGTACAGCGTGTGCTTTACGTGCTAAAGCATGAGGACCTTACCCAACGTCACAATAGCTTTCATTCTTATTGTATTATTAATCAAAAACTGTGTGACTTTATCATTGATAGTGGGAGTTGCAAGAACTTCGTGGCTAAAAGGCTGATGGACTATTTAAAACTTCCGATAGAGTTGCACCCATTCCCATATACCATCGATTGGATTCAGAAAGGACCTACTGTGAAGGTAACTCAAATTTGTCACATTCCAATTTCTATAGGCAAGGATTATAAATTTGAAATTGTATGTGATGTAGTTGATATGGATGCTACCCATATTTTATTGGGTCGACCGTGACAATTTGATGTTGATGCTACTCATAGAGGCAGAGATAATAAATATTCTTTTGTATGGGAATCAAAGAAAATTTCCATGGTTCCAGCAAAACAGAATCCAATTATAAATAAGCCTCTTAAAATAGAGGGGCAATCTTTTCTAAACATGAGTAGGTCCGAAGCTAAGTTCATGGCCGACGCTAAAGAGTTGAATAATATGTATGTCGTGGCGGTAAAAGAAGTGGTAGAAGAGAAGAAATCCCAGCAAGCAATTATTTCAAGCAAAATTCAACCATTGTTGGAGGAATTCAAAGAGTTGATTTTAGAGGATTTGCCTAATAAATTGCCACCTATGCAAGACATTCAACATCATATTGATTTGATTCTTGGGGCAAGTCTATCGAATTTGCCGCATTATCGAATGAATCCAAAGGAGAATGAGATCTTGAGAGAGAAAATTGAAAACTTGTTGTAAAAAGGTTTTATTCGAGAAAGCATAAGTCCTTGTGCGGTTCCAGCATTGTTGACACCAAAGAGGGATGGAAGCTGAAGGATGTGCATTGACAGCAGGCCATCAACAAGATTACTGTAAAGTACCGATTTCCTATTTCGTGGCTTAATGACATGCTAGATATGCTCGAGGGGTCCAAATTGTTCACAAAAATTTACTTGCATAGTGGGTACCATCAAATTCACATTTGTCCTGGAGATGAGTGGAAGACTACATTCAAGAGCAAGGATGGATTGTATGAGTAGTTAGTCATACCATTTGGGCTATTCAATTCACCAAGTACCTTTATGCGAGTCATGAATCAAGTCTTGAGGCCTTTTGTAGTAAATTTTGTTGTTGTTTATTTTGATGACATTCTTATTTATAGTAAAACTGAAGCAAAGCATATTGGGCAATTAAAGGAGGTGTTGATTGTGCTGCGAGAAAATTAATTATTTGTCAAACTTCAAGAAGTGCACTTTTATGACTAATAGCCTATTATTCCTGGGTTATGTGGTGAGTGCATATGGAATTCATATAGATGAAGACAAAGTTAGCGCAATTAGAAGGTGGCCTACACCAAAGACCGTGACAGAAGTGAGGAGTTTTCATGGTCTTGCTACTTTCTATCATCGCTTCATAAGGAGTTTTAGTATTATTACTACACCAATTACTGAGTGCTTGAAGAAAGGAAAAATCCTATGGGGTGAGGAAGCTGAACAGAGTTTTTCTTTAATCAAAGAAAAATTGTGTATAGCACCTATGTTAGCATTACCAAATTTTGAGAAAATTTTTGAAGTAGAGTGTGATGCTAGTGGACTTGGCATTGGACCTATTCTATCACAAGAGAATTATCCTGTGGCGTTCTTTAGTGAAAAGTTGAATGAAGCGAGACAAAAGTGGAGTACCTATGATCAAGAATTCTATGCTGTGGTTCGAGCTTTGAAGCATTGGGAACATTATCTTATACAAAGGGAGTTTGTGCTGTATTAAGATTACCAAGCATTAAAATTCATCAATAGTCAGAAGAAGCTTGACAGTATACATGTGAGATGGATTACTTTTCTACAAAAATTTCCTTTTGTTATTAAGCATAAATTTGGGGATATGAATCATGTTGCCGATGCTTTGAGTCATCGTGCTACTTTGCTTGTTACCTTGGCACATGAAATTGTTGGGTTTAACTATCTGAAAGAGCTTTATGAAGATGATGAAGATTATAGAGAAATTTAGGCTAAGTGCATTGATAAACAACCTGTCAGTAACTTTAGCTTAAATGATGGATTTTTGTTTAAACGAAATTGTTTGTGCATCCCAAAGACTTTGTTGAGGGAAAAACTGATCCGAGACTTTCAAGGTGGAGGATTGAGTGGTCACCTTGGAAGAGACAAAACTATGGTAGCTTTAGAAGAGATGTATTTTGGCCCAGATTGAAGAGAGATGTTAGGAATTTTGTGCAAAGGTTTTACATTTGTCAGACATCTAAAGGGCAATCGTAGAACACTGGTCTTTATATGCCTTTACTTGTGCCACAAGCTATTTGGGAAGATCTATCTATGGATTTTGTGTTAGGACTACCTCATACTCAACGAGGAGTGGATTCTGTGTTTGCAGTAGTTGATAGATTTTCTAAAATGGCCCATTTTATTCCTTGTAGAAAGACTTCTGATGCGTCCCATATTGCAAGATTATTCTTTCGCGAGGTGATTCGTCTCCTCAGACTATTACTTCTAATAGGGGCATCAAGTTCCTTAGCCATTTTTGGGTGACTTTGTGGAGAACGTTTGATACTTCATTGAATTGTAATACTACTGCGCACCCTCAAACTAATGGGCAAACAGAGGTAACTAATCGTACCTTAGGAAATTTAATTTGAAGTGTTTGTGGTGACAAGCCTAAGCAATGGGATCATGCACTACCACAATGTGAGTTTGCTTATAATAGTGCTGTGCATAGTGCTACTGGGAGGTTACCTTTTGCATTAGTTTATGTGACACCACCGAAACAAGCTATGGATTTAGTGAAATTGCCTAGAGGGCCGGGTGTTAGTGTTGCAACTGAAGCCATGGCCAAGCAAGCGCAATAGATTCAAGAGGAAGTCAGACAAAAGCTTAAGGAGACTAATGCAAAATATAAAGCAGTTGCTGATAAACATAGGCGAGCCAAAGTGTTCAAGGAAGGAGATTTTGTGATGGTCTTTTTGTGCAGAGAACGCTTTCCTGTAGGGACATACAACAAGGTCAAGCCAAAAAAATATGGGCCTTACAAAGTGCTGCAAAAGATAATGATAATGCTTATGTCATTGATTTACTAGAGAGCATGAAAATTTCAAGGACTTTTAATGTTACCGATTTGTTCGAATTTCATCAGGAAGAGCCACTTTATCCAAACTTTAACTCGGGGACGAGTTCTTTTTAGGTGGAAGGGACTGATGTAGAACAAGTTACACATAAGTTCTTGGAGGACCTGGAGCATCACAAGGTTGAACACAAAGTAGAGGGTACCTAACTAGAAAGCAGAGGGCATCTAACTAGATTTGATTTGTCGGACATACCAAATCTAGTTAGATTCTTAACTAGATTTGCTTAATTTTCTGTTCTTTTTTTTTTTTTTTTTTTTTTTTTTGGTTTATTCCTTTCCTATTTTATTGCTTTCCTAAGTTTACTAGAATTCCTTTTCTTAGTTACTTAGAGTTCAAGTATTAGTTCTCTTTAAATAGGCTTATAGCCCTATGGGCAAGAATTAACTTTTGATCAATAATATTTCTTTGAGAGTTTTCTCTGTGGTTTGTGTTACTTCTCGTGGATTCGAGTTCTTTCTCATGGATTCGAGAACCCTAGGCTATTGAGGTTTGTCATAGTCATATCATTCTAGTTTTCCGCTACGTCATAGGTACATGTACACATCAAGTGGCATGTGATGAAGGAATTGCCTGAAATAGATGATGATATTGCCCAATGGTGTAGAGATCTATTTGTGGCTAAGGTGCATATTGTTCAACTTGTGTTGCAGGGTGTTATGCTCTTACTTCTTATGGATATTTACAGTTTGCATATTTGGAGAAACTACATTTTAGGTTAGAGAAAAAGATTTAAGAAAAGAAGAAGATATAGACTCTATGCTATTGGATATTTTTCACGTTATGTACAGCTAATTCATCTGGTTGTGCTTGCAGTAATGTCAGTTTCCTTATTGTGATTGTCTTGTTTTGCTTTTGGCCTACCAGGATGCATTGATTGACAAACATATAGCTGAAGACACCTTTGGTGACCAAGAACTTCAAGACATTGGTCGGCCAATAAAGTCTCTTGTGGTAAGATAGTTGTTCTATAAGTGCCCAAACATGCAACTTTCTTATTTCATTTTGTTTTTTGTGCACTTGTTATTTGTTTTTAATCGGTAATATCATAGTTATAGAAAGTGTCGAGCAATATATTGAGGTAGGCATATGCCCCATTTGCTTATTTCATTTTCTTATATTGATGAACAATATAACCCTTCTACCGTTTAATTCTCTCTTTTTTCACTTTTTCCATTCAAGTGTTGATGAACAATCCCTATGGACCTGCCAATTGATTAACAAGAAGGGAGCGATTTGAAAAGATTGATTTTTGTCCCCAATAATTTTTGTTTGATTCATTTTGGGTTGTAATTTCTATAGGATTTGGTTTGATTGTATGCTGAAGATGGATGTAAACTCCTTTTTTTTTATTATGATTATTATTATTATTGGGGACTAACTGTTGCTATATGATTTTTGTTACCATAAGATGTGCTTATTGGTTGAATGATGAGTAGTTGTTTGATATTGTACAGGTTTATTAAGTTGATAACTTGGGATATCTTAGTTATAGATAGGGTCATGCCAGATTTTCAAAAAAATTGATGCCTTAATATATCATTAGCTTTTAAATGAATGCTTGCTGTTGTACAGGTTTGATAAGTGATAACTTGGGATATCCTAGTTATAGATAGGCTCATGCCGAATTTTCAAAAAAAATTGGTGCCTTGATACATCAAAATCCATAATGAGCATGCATTCAAATGCCATTTTTACTAATGCTCCTAATGGTTGTTGAAATTTCAATTTCGCACTAACACAAGTGCACCCAAAAAAAAAAAAAAAAAAAACCCAATTACGTGCCTTGAAATTTCATGCCATGCCTTAATACATCAAAATCCATAATGAGCATGCATTCAAATGCCATTTTGACTAAGGCTCCTAATGGTTGTTGAAGTTTCAGTTTTGCACTAACAAGTGCACAAAAAAAAAGGGGGTCAATTACATGCCTTGAAATCCAATTACATGCCTTGATCTCATAGCAAAGTCAAGAACTTTGATATTTGCTCTTCCAAAAAGTCTTCAATCCATTGCAAAAAAAAACTCAATTCTCCCAAATAGTCCTTCAATCCATTACACAAAACCACAATAGTCATCAAACCACAACAACAAAGCAGTTTTTTTTATAGAGCCACACAACAAATTGATAGAGCCAAATGCACTAGACAAAAAAAAAAACAAAAAAAAAAGGCAATGGCAAAGACAATTTTCATTAAATCAATGGAATATTTGCAAGCAATGTAACCTCATCTAGGGAATTTACAAAAGCAATTTTCATTTAAATCAAATTTTTGTAACAATGTATTTACAAAATAATTGAATCTCAAAATAACTCTCCCTTTGGCCACTGCTCTACCCAGAGCCTCGCAATTAAATTCTATCAAAACGTGATATCGCTTGTAACCATTGCTTGAAAGCTTCATCAAAACTATAGGCTTGTCCACTATGGCTTTCTAAATTTAGGCAATCTAACCCCCCAATATATATATATATTTCACACCAACCAACTTTAGGTTTATTCACTCTGGCTTTCATCTTTTACATCTGTTTCAGTAGCAATCTGGCAATAAGAAAATTTATATAAACAATGTTAGATCGATATATGATAATATATTAATTACTAATAATCAGTCATATAAATTAACCACAATAAAATCTAGCATAACCCTACCTATAATTAGGACATTTCAAGTTATCAACTTATCAAACCTATACAAAATCAATAACTACTAACTATTAATTTAGTAGCCAACAATATATTAAGGCACCAAATTTTTTGGAAAATCCGGCATGACCCTATCTATAATCAGGACATCCCAAGTTATCGACTTATCAAGCGTGTACAAAATCAAACAACTCAATCACAAATAAAAACAACATATCCTGTACATCATTCCATTAAACCAGTACTCAAGGTATCAATTTTTTTTGAAAATCCGGCATGACCCTAGCTATCTATAACTGACTGCTGGGTGGAATAAGGAGGGGGGGTGTTTAGCTAATAACTTTTCAAAATATATCTGGTACTGGTAAATGCTAAAGGAATGGCATATCAGGCGCTTGTAAATGTTGAAAGGCATGGCCATGCCATTCCCCTTCATTAGTGATGTATTTTTCTACTAATCTCAAAAATTCATCCTCCAAGGCGTTAATTTGGCACCCTAAAAAATGATATTTAGCGAGTTGGAAATATGAAAATACTAAGGAGATCTTAAGAGTCATCTAAAGCACAGAGTACTGCACAGTAGCCAAACAGGGCACATTTATGAAGGTGGAAGTACAACCTGTCGGTGATATAACATTAACTGTGTGCAACCTGAATTTTTTTAATGAATATTCAGTGGGAGTTGGGCTGAAGTCATCAAATGATATAATTTGGGAGAATTCTAAACCCAAGAATAATATATTCAACACTACTAATCATGGAAATTTGCAGAATGATAATCTCCAAGGATACTTTAATTGGAGTGCATAAAACATGGTTATTAATGCAGTCAAGATTGCATATGTTATTCTTGAATTTTCTTATTTAATGTCTGAAATTTTAAATTGGTAGAACTAGACCCCGTGCAAAGTGCTCACACTTCTACATTTTATATTTGAAAAAGTGGCCATTTAGCCTGTGTGAAAGTGATGTTTGTTTAATCAAACTATTCCATTCATTAACGAGGGAAAATTAATTATTCATATTTGATAATAGCATTCCACATTGGAAATCCATTGACATTATTTTTTGCTAACTAGGCCTTCCATTCACATTAAACTAGATTAAAATCGAACCAAAAAAGGTACTAGACTATTAATTTGACTCTATTCAACAAGAATGCATGGCAAAAGGTTTTTTTTTTGCAAATCCAATGACACAAAGAATCCCAGATCTGGATTTAAATTTTCAAATCCAATTTTTCAACTTTATTTTCATCATCCATATATTACTCTCTTAATTCTCTAATTTCCTAAATCCAATGACACAGAGAATTACTACTCGACCAAATAATTGAGGTTAGGGTTAGGGCTACGAAGAAGGCAAAAAAAAAAAACAAAAAAACAAACAAAAAACAAACAAACAACAAACAAACAAACCTTACCTCAACACTGGAAGTGCTTGCTGTCGGGGAAGGGGAAGGCTTGTGGGCCGACGAAAGGGAAGGAGCTCCTCGCCAACGTCAAAATCCCAGATCGGTTCATGCTGGGTTGCTGATGCTGCGGGTGGTTCTATGGGGGAGAGAAGGGTAGGTACTCGCGCCAGGGGAAGGAGCTCCATCGCCGACGA